>JASTWF010001216.1:0-45170 GCA_030390025.1 Squalus acanthias | reverse complement strand
GGACAGTGTAGAGGGAGCTTTACTCTGTATCGAACCCGTGCTGTACCTGCCCTGGGAGAGTTTGCTGGGACAGTGTAGAGGGAGCTTTACTCTGTATCTAACCCGTGCTGCACTTGCCCTGGGAGTGTTTGATGGGATAGTGTAAAGGGATCTTTAATCTGCATGTAACCTGTGCTGTACATGCCCTGGGAGTGTTTGATGGGACAGTGTAGAGGGAGCTTTACTCTGTCTGTAACCTGTGCTGTACCCGCCCTGGGAGGGTTTGATGGGACAGTGTTGAGGGAGCTTTACTCTGTCTGTAACCTGTGCTGTACCTGCCCTGGGTGTGTTTGATGGGACAGTGTTGAGGGAGCTTTACTCTGTATCTAACCCATGCTCTACCTGCCCTGGAAGTGTTTGATGGGGCAGTGCAGAGGGAGCTTTACTCTGTATTTAACCCGTGCTGTACCTGCCCTGGGAGTGTTTGATGGGACAGTGTAGAGGGAGCTTTACTCTGTATCTAACCCATGCGGTGCCTGCCCTGGGAGTGTTTGATGGCATACTTTAAAGGGAGCTTTACTCTGTATCTAACCCGTGCTGTATCTGCCTTGGGAGTGTTTGATGGGATAGTGTGAAGGGAGCATTACTCTGTTTGTAACCCGTGCTGCACCTGCCCTGGGACTGTTTGACGGGACAGTGTACAGGGAGCTTTACTCTGTACGTAACCTGTGCTGCATCTGCCCTGGGAGAGTTTGATGGGATAGTGCAAAGGGAGCTTTACTCTGTATCTAACCTGTGCAGTACCTGCCCTGGGAGTGATTGATGGGACATTGCAGAGGGAGCTTTACTCTGTATTTAACCCGTGCTGTAACTGCCCTGGGAGTGTTTGATGGGACAGGAAAGAGCGAGCTTTACTCTGTATCAAACCCGTGCTGTACCTGCCCTGGGAGTGTTTGATGAGACCATGTAGAGTGAGCGTTACTCTGTATCTAACCCGTGCTGTACCTGCCCTGGGAGTGTTTGATGGGACAGTGTAGAGGGGGCTTTACTCTGTATCTAACCCGTGCTGTACCTTCCCTGGGAGTGTTTGATGGGACAGTATAGAGGGAGCTTTACTCTGAATTTAACCCGTGCTGTTCCTGCCCTGGAAATGTTTGATGGGACAGTGTAGAGGGAACTTTACTCTGTATCTAACCCGTGCTGTACCTGCCCTGGGAGTGTTTGATGGGACAGTGTCGAGGAAGCTTTACTCTGTAGCTAACCCGTGCTGTACCTGTCCTGTGAGTGTTTGATGGGATAGTGTAGAGGGAGCTTTACACTGTATCTAATCCGTGCTGTACCAGCCCTGGGAGTGCATGATGGGATAGTGTCGATGGAGTTTTACTCTGTGTCTAACCCATGCTGTACCTTCAATGGGAGTGTTTGATTGGACAGTGTAGAGGGAGCTTTACTCTGTATCGAACCCGTGCTGTACCTGCCCTGGGAGAGTTTGATGGGACAGTGTAGAGGGAGCTTTACTCTGTATCTAACCCGTGCTGTACTTGCCCTGGGTGTGTTTGATGGGATAGTGTATTGGGTGCTTTACTCTGCATGTAACCTGTGCTGTACATGCCCTGGGAGTGTTTGATGGGACAGTGTAGAGGGAGCTTTACTCTGTCTGTAACCTGTGCTGTAACTGCCCTGGGAGGGTTTGATGGGACAGTGTAGAGGGAGCTTTACTCTGTCTGTAACCTGTGCTGTACCTGCCCTGGGTGGTTTGCTCGGACAGTGTAGCAGGAGCTTTACTCTGTATCTAACCCGTGCTGTACCTGCCCTGGGAGTGTTTGATGGGACAGTGTAGAGGGAGCTTTACTCTGTAAATAACCCCTAATGTACCTGCCCTGGGAGTGTTTGATGGTCAGTGTACAGGGAGCTTTACTCTGTATCTAACCGTGCTGTACCAGCCCTGGGAGTGTTTCATGGGATAGTGTCGATGGAGTTTACTCTGTATCTAACCCGTGTGCTACCTGCCCTGGAAGTGTTTGATGGGACAGTATAGAGGGAGCTTTACTCTGTATCTAACCTGTGCTGTACCTGCCCTGCGAGTGTTTGATGGGGCAGTGCAGAGGGAGCTTTACTCTGTATTTAACCCGTGCTGTAACTGCCCTGGGAGTGTTTGATGGGACAGTATAGAGCGAGCTTTACTCTGTATCTAACCCGTGCTGTCCCTGCCCTGGGAGTGTTTGATGGGACAGTGTAGATGGAGCTTTACTCTGTATCTAACCCATGCTGTATCTGCCCTGGGAGTGTTTGATGGGATAGTGTAAAGGGAGCATTACTCTGTATGTAACCCGTGCTGCACCTGCCCTGGGAGAGTTTGGTGGGACAGTGCAGAGGGAGCTTTACTCTGTATCTAACCTGTGCAGTACCTGCCCTGGGAGTGATTGATGGGACATTGCAGAGGGAGCTTTACTTTGTATCTAACCCATGCTGTACCTGCCCTGGGAGTGTTTGATGGGACATTGCAGAGGGAGCTTTACTTTGTATCTAACCCGTGCTGTACTTGCCCTGGGAGTGTTTGATGGGATAGTGTAAAGGGAGCTTTACTCTGCATGTAACCTGTGCTGTACCTGCCCTGGAAGTGTTTGATGGGACAGTGTAGAGGGAGCTTTACTCTGTCTGTAACCTGTGCTGTACCTGCCCTGGGAGGGTTTGATGGGACAGTGTCGAGGGAGCTTTACTCTGTATCTAACCCGTGCTGTACCTGCCCTGGGAGTGTTTGATGGGATAGTGTAGCAGGAGCTTTACTCTGTATCTAACCCGTGCTGTACCTGCCCTGGGAGAGTTTGATGGGACAGTGTAGAGGGAGTTTTACTCTGTATCTAACCCTTGCTGTACCTGCCCTGGGAGTGATTGATGGGACACTGTAGAGGGAGCTTTACTCTGTATCTAACCCCGTGCTGTACCTGCCCTGGAAGTGTTTGATGGGTCAGTGCAGAGGGAGCTTTACTCTGTATCTAACCCGTGCTGTACCTGCCCTGGGAGTGTTTGATGGGACAGTGTCGAGGAAGCTTTACTCTGTATCTAACCCGTGCTGTACCTTCCCTGGGAGTGTTTGATGGGACAGTGCAGAGGGAGCTTTACTCTGTATCTAACCCGTGCTGTACCTGCCCTGGGAGAGTTTGATGGGATAGTGTAGAGGGAGCTTTACTCTGTATCCAACCCGTGCTGTACTTGCCCTGGGAGTGTTTGATGGGATAGTGTAAAGGGAGCTTTACTCTGCATGTAACCTGTGCTGTACCTGCCCTGGGAGTGTTTGATGTGACAGTGCAGAGGGAGCTTTACTCTGTCTGTAACCTGTGCTGTACCTGCCCTGGGAGGGTTTGATGGGACAGTGTAGAGGGAGCTTTACTCTGTCTGTAACCTGTGCTGTACCTGCCCTGGGAGGGTTTGATGGGACAATGTCGACGGAGCTTTACTCTGTATCTAACCCGTGCTGTACCTGCCCTGGGAGTGTTTGATGGGACAGTGTAGAGGGAGCTTTACTCTGTCTGTAACCTGTGCTGTACCTGCCCTGGGAGTGATTGATGGGACAGTGTCAAGGGAGCTTTACTCTGTATCTAAACCATGCTGTACCTGCCCTGGGAGTGTTTGATGGGACAGTGTAGCAGGAGCTTTACTCTGTATCTAACCCGTGCTGTACCTGCCCTGGGAGTGTCTGATGGGACAGTGTAGAGGGAGCTTTACTCTGTCTGTAACCTGTGCTGTACCTGCCCTGGGAGTGATTGATGGGACAGTGTCAAGGGAGCTTTACTCTGTATCTAAACCATGCTGTACCTGCCCTGGGAGTGTTTGATGGGACAGTGTAGCAGGAGCTTTACTCTGTATCTAACCCGTGCTGTACCTACCCTGGGAGTGTTTGGTGGGAGAATGTCGAGGGAGCTTTACTCTGTATCGAACCCGTGCTGTACCTGCCCTGGGTATGTTTGATGGGACAGTGCAGAGGGAGCTTTACTCTGTATTTAACCCGTGCTGTTCTTGCCCTGGAAGTGTTTGATTGGACAGTGTAGAGGGGGCTTTACTCTGTATCTAACCCGTGCTGTACCTTCCCTGGGAGTGTTTGATGGGACAGTATAGAGGGAGCTTTACTCTGAATTTAACCCGTGCTGTTCCTGCCCTGGAAATGTTTGATGGGACAGTGTAGAGGGAACTTTACTCTGTATCTAACCCGTGCTGTACCTGCCCTGGGAGTGTTTGATGGGACAGTGTCGAGGAAGCTTTACTCTGTAGCTAACCCGTGCTGTACCTGTCCTGTGAGTGTTTGATGGGATAGTGTAGAGGGAGCTTTACACTGTATCTAATCCGTGCTGTACCAGCCCTGGGAGTGCATGATGGGATAGTGTCGATGGAGTTTTACTCTGTGTCTAACCCATGCTGTACCTTCAATGGGAGTGTTTGATTGGACAGTGTAGAGGGAGCTTTACTCTGTATCGAACCCGTGCTGTACCTGCCCTGTGAGAGTTTGATGGGACAGTGTAGAGGGAGCTTTACTCTGTATCTAACCCGTGCTGTACTTGCCCTGGGTGTGTTTGATGGGATAGTGTATTGGGTGCTTTACTCTGCATGTAACCTGTGCTGTACATGCCCTGGGAGTGTTTGATGGGACAGTGTAGAGGGAGCTTTACTCTGTCTGTAACCTGTGCTGTAACTGCCCTGGGAGGGTTTGATGGGACAGTGTAGAGGGAGCTTTACTCTGTCTGTAACCTGTGCTGTACCTGCCCTGGGTGGGTTTGCTCGGACAGTGTAGCAGGAGCTTTACTCTGTATCTAACCCGTGCTGTACCTGCCCTGGGAGTGTTTGATGGGACAGTGTAGAGGGAGCTTTACTCTGTAAATAACCCCTAATGTACCTGCCCTGGGAGTGTTTGATGGGTCAGTGTACAGGGAGCTTTACTCTGTATCTAATCCGTGCTGTACCAGCCCTGGGAGTGTTTCATGGGATAGTGTCGATGGAGTTTTACTCTGTATCTAACCCGTGTTCTACCTGCCCTGGAAGTGTTTGATGGGACAGTATAGAGGGAGCTTTACTCTGTATCTAACCTGTGCTGTACCTGCCCTGCGAGTGTTTGATGGGGCAGTGCAGAGGGAGCTTTACTCTGTATTTAACCCGTGCTGTAACTGCCCTGGGAGTGTTTGATGGGACAGTATAGAGCGAGCTTTACTCTGTATCTAACCCATGCTGTATCTGCCCTGGGAGTGTTTGATGGGATAGTGTAAAGGGAGCATTACTCTGTATGTAACCCGTGCTGCACCTGCCCTGGGAGAGTTTGGTGGGACAGTGCAGAGGGAGCTTTACTCTGTATCTAACCTGTGCAGTACCTGCCCTGGGAGTGATTGATGGGACATTGCAGAGGGAGCTTTACTTTGTATCTAACCCATGCTGTACCTGCCCTGGGAGTGTTTGATGGGACATTGCAGAGGGAGCTTTACTTTGTATCTAACCCGTGCTGTACTTGCCCTGGGAGTGTTTGATGGGATAGTGTAAAGGGAGCTTTACTCTGCATGTAACCTGTGCTGTACCTGCCCTGGAAGTGTTTGATGGGACAGTGTAGAGGGAGCTTTACTCTGTCTGTAACCTGTGCTGTACCTGCCCTGGGAGGGTTTGATGGGACAGTGTCGAGGGAGCTTTACTCTGTATCTAACCCGTGCTGTACCTGCCCTGGGAGTGTTTGATGGGATAGTGTAGCAGGAGCTTTACTCTGTATCTAACCCGTGCTGTACCTGCCCTGGGAGAGTTTGATGGGACAGTGTAGAGGGAGTTTTACTCTGTATCTAACCCTTGCTGTACCTGCCCTGGGAGTGATTGATGGGACAGTGCAGAGGGAGCTTTACTCTGTATCTAACCCGTGCTGTACCTGCCCTGGGAGAGTTTGATGGGATAGTGTAGAGGGAGCTTTACTCTGTATCCAACCCGTGCTGTACTTGCCCTGGGAGTGTTTGATGGGATAGTGTAAAGGGAGCTTTACTCTGCATGTAACCTGTGCTGTACCTGCCCTGGGAGTGTTTGATGTGACAGTGCAGAGGGAGCTTTACTCTGTCTGTAACCTGTGCTGTACCTGCCCTGGGAGGGTTTGATGGGACAGTGTAGAGGGAGCTTTACTCTGTCTGTAACCTGTGCTGTACCTGCCCTGGGAGGGTTTGATGGGACAATGTCGACGGAGCTTTACTCTGTATCTAACCCGTGCTGTACCTGCCCTGGGAGTGTTTGATGGGACAGTGTAGAGGGAGCTTTACTCTGTCTGTAACCTGTGCTGTACCTGCCCTGGGAGTGATTGATGGGACAGTGTCAAGGGAGCTTTACTCTGTATCTAAACCATGCTGTACCTGCCCTGGGAGTGTTTGATGGGACAGTGTAGCAGGAGCTTTACTCTGTATCTAACCCGTGCTGTACCTACCCTGGGAGTGTTTGGTGGGAGAATGTCGAGGGAGCTTTACTCTGTATCGAACCCGTGCTGTACCTGCCCTGGGTATGTTTGATGGGACAGTGCAGAGGGAGCTTTACTCTGTATTTAACCCGTGCTGTTCTTGCCCTGGAAGTGTTTGATTGGACAGTGTAGAGGGAGCTTTACTCTGTATCTAACCCGTGCTGTACCAGCTGTGGGAGTGCATGATGGGATAGTGTCGATGGAGTTTTACTCTGTGTCTAACCCGTGCTGTACCTTCCCTGGGAGTGTTTCATGGGACAGTGTAGAGGGAGATTTACTCTGTATCTCACCCGTGCTGGAGCTGCCCTGGGAGAGTTTGATGGGACAGTGTGGAGGGAGCTTTACTCTGTATCTAACCCGTGCTGTACTTGCCCTGGGAGTGTTTGATGGGACAGTGTAGAGGGAGCTTTACTCTGTCTGTAACCTGTGCTGTACCTGCCCTGGGAGGGTTTGATGGGACAGTGTCGATGGAGCTTTACTCTGTATCTAAACCATGCTGTACCTGCCCTGGGAGTGTTTGATGGGACAGTGTAGCAGGAGCTTTACTCTGTAAATAACCCCTGCTGTACCTGCCCTGGGAGTGTTTGATGGGACAGTGTACAGGGAGCTTTACTCTGTATCTAACCCCTGCTGTACCTGCCCTGGGAGTATTTGATGGGACGGTATAGAGGGAGCTTTACTCTGTATCTAACCCGTGCTGTACCTGCCCTGGGAGTGTGTGATGCGATAGTGTAGAGGGAGCTTTACTCTGTATCTTACCCCGTACTGTACCTCCCCTGGGAGTGTTTGATGGGACAGTGCAGGGGGAGCTTTACTTTATATCTAACCCGTGCTGTACCTGGCCTGGGAGTGTTTGATGGGACAGTATACAGAGAGCTTTATTCTGTAGCTAACCCGTGCTGTACCTGCCCTGGGAGTGTTTGACGGGACTGTATAGAGCGAGCTTTACTCTGTATCTAACCCGTGCTGTACCTGCCCTGGGAGTGTTTGATGGGACAGTGTAGAGGGAGCTTTACTCTGTATCTAACCTGTGCAGTACCTGCCCTGGGAGTGATTGATGGGACATTGTAGAGGGAGCTTTACTCTGTATTTAACCCGTGCTGTACCTGCCCTGGAAGTGTTTGATGGGACAGTGTAGAGGGAGCTTTACTCTGTATCTCACCCGTGCTGTACCTGCCCTGGGAGTGTTTGATGGGACAGTGTGGAGGGAGCTTTACTCTGTATTTAACCCGTGCTGTACCTGCCCTGGAAGTGTTTGATGGGACAGTGTAGAGGGAGCTTTACTCTGTATCTAACCCGTGCTGTAGCTGCCCTGGAGTGTTTGATGGGATAGTGTAGAGGGAGCTTTCCTCTGTATCTAACCTGTGCTGTACCTACCCTGGGAGTGTTTGGTGGGACAATGTAGAGGGAGCTTTACTCTGTATGTAACCTGTGCTGTAACTGCCCGGGGAGTGTTTGATGGGACAGTGTCGAGGGAGCTTTACACAGTATCTAACCCCGTACTGTACCTTCCCTGGGAGTGTTTGAATGGACAGTGCAGAGGGAGCTTTACTCTGTATTTAACCCGTGCTGTTCCTGCCCTGGAAGTGTTTGATGGGACAGTGTAGAGGGAGCTTTACTCTGTATCTAACCCGTGCTGTACATGCCCTCGAAGTGTTTGATGGGACAGCATAGAGCGAGCTTTACTCTGTATCTAACCCATGCTGTACCTGCCCTGTGAGTGTTTGATGGGACAGTGTGGTCGGAGCTTTACTCTGTATTTAATCTGTGCTGTACCAGCCCTGTGAGTGTATGATGGGATAGTGTAAAGGGAGCTTTACTCTGTCTGTAACCTGTGCTGTACCTGCCCTGGGAGTGTTTGATGGGAGAGTGTAGAGGTAGCTTTACTCTGTATCTAACCCGTGCTGTACCTGCCCTGGGAGGGTTTGATGAGATAGTGTCGATGGAGTTTTACTCTGTATCGAACCCATGCTCTACCTGCCCTGGAAGTGTTTGATGGGACAGTATAGAGGGAGCTTTACTCTGCATCGAACCTGTGCTGTACTGCCCTGGGAGTGTTTGATGGGATAGTGTAAATGGAGCTTTACTCTGTATGTAACCTGTGCTGTACCTGCCCTGCGAGTGTTTGATGGGGCAGTGCAGAGGGAGCTTTACTCTGTATCTAACCCGTGCTGCACCTGCCCTGGGACTGTTTGATGGGACAGTGTACAGGGTGCTTTACTCTGTCTGTAACCTGTGCTGTACCTGCCCTGGGAGGGTTTGATGGGACAATGTCGACGGAGTTTTACTCTGTAAATAACCCCTGCTGTACCTGCCCTGGGAGTGTTTGATGGGACAGTGTACAGGGAGCTTTACTCTGTATCTAACCCCGTACTGTACCTCCCCTGGGAGTGTTTGATGGGACAGTGCAGGGGGAGCTTTACTTTGTATCTAACCCGTGCTGTACCTGCCCTGGGAGTGTTTGATGGGACAGTATACAGAGAGCTTTATTCTGTAGCTAACCCGTGCTGTACCTGCCCTGGGAGTGTTTGATGGGACTGTATAGAGCGAGCTTTACTCTGTATCTAACCCGTGCTGTACCTGCCCTGGGAGTGTTTGATGGGACAGTGTAGAGGGAGCTTTACTCTGTATCTAACCTGTGCAGTACCTGCCCTGGGAGTGATTGATGGGACATTGTAGAGGGAGCTTTACTTTGTATCTAATCCATGCTGTACCTGCCCTGGTAGTGTTTGATGGGACAGTGTAGAGGGAGCTTTACTCTGTATCTCACCCGTGCTGTACCTGCCCTGGGAGTGTTTGATGGGACAGTGTGGAGGGAGCTTTACTCTGTATTTAACCCGTGCTGTACCTGCCCTGGAAGTGTTTGATGGGACAGTGTAGAGGGAGCTTTACTCTGTATCTAACCCGTGCTGTAGCTGCCCTGGAGTGTTTGATGGGATAGTGTAGAGGGAGCTTTCCTCTGTATCTAACCTGTGCTGTGCCTACCCTGGGAGTGTTTGGTGGGACAATGTAGAGGGAGCTTTACTCTGTATGTAACCTGTGCTGTAACTGCCCGGGGCGTGTTTGATGGGACAGTGTCGAGGGAGCTTTACACAGTATCTAACCCCGTACTGTACCTTCCATGGGAGTGTTTGATGGGACAGTGCAGAGGGAGCTTTACTCTGTATTTAACCCGTGCTGTTCCTGCCCTGGAAGTGTTTGATGGGACAGTGTAGAGGGAGCTTTACTCTGTATCTAACCCGTGCTGTACATGCCCTCGGAGTGTTTGATGGGACAGCATAGAGCGAGCTTTACTCTGGATCTAACCCATGCTGTACCTGCCCTGTGAGTGTTTGATGGGACAGTGTGGTCGGAGCTTTACTCTGTATTTAATCTGTGCTGTACCAGCCCTGTGAGTGTATGATGGGATAGTGTAAAGGGAGCTTTACTCTGTCTGTAACCTGTGCTGTACCTGCCCTGGGAGTGTTTGATGGGAGAGTGTAGAGGTAGCTTTACTCTGTATCTAACCCGTGCTGTACCTGCCCTGGGAGGGTTTGATGGGATAGTGTCGATGGCAGTTTTACTCTGTATCGAACCCATGCTCTACCTGCCCTGGAAGTGTTTGATGGGACAGTATAGAGGGAGCTTTACTCTGCATCGAACCTGTGCTGTACTGCCCTGGGAGTGTTTGATGGGATAGTGTAAATGGAGCTTTACTCTGTATGTAACCTGTGCTGTACCTGCCCTGCGAGTGTTTGATGGGGCAGTGCAGAGGGAGCTTTACTCTGTATTTAACCCGTGCTGTACCTGCCCTGGGAGTGTTTGATGGGACAGTGTAGAGGGAGCTTTACTCTGTATCTAACCCGTGCTGCACCTGCCCTGGGACTGTTTGATGGGACAGTGTACAGGGTGCTTTACTCTGTACGTAACCTGTGCTGCATCTGCCCTTGAGAGTTTGGTGGGACAGCGCAGAGGCAGCTTTACTCTGTATCTAACCTGTGCAGTACCTGCCCTGGGAGTGATTGATGGGACATTGTAGAGGGAGCTTTACTTTGTATCTAACCCATGCTGTACCTGCCCTGGTAGTGTTTGATGGGACAGTGTAGAGGGAGCTTTACTCTGTATCTAACCCCGTACTGTACCTTCCCTGGGAGTGTTTGATGGGACAGTACAGAGGGAGCTTTACTCTGAATTTAACCCGTGCTGTTCCTGCCCTGGAAGTGTTTGATGGGACAGTGTAGCGGGAGCTTTACTCTGTATCTAACCCGTGCTGTACCTACTCTGGGAGTTTTTGATGGGACAGTGTCGAGGAAGCTTTACTCTGTAGCTAACCCGTGCTGTACCTGTCCTGTGAGTGTTTGATGGGATAGTGTAGAGGGAGCTTTACTTTGTATCTAACCCGTGCTGCACCTGCCCTGGGACTGTTTGATGGGACAGTGTCGAGGGAGATTTACTGCACTGTCGGGTGGTGGTGGATGAAAAATTTTCGGACTGGAGACCAGTTACCAGCGGTGTGCCACAGGGGTCGGTGCTGGGTCCTCTGCTGTTTGTGATTTTTATCAATGACTTGGAGGAGGGGACTGAAGGGTGGATCAGTAAATTTGCTGATGACACCAAGATTGGTGGAGTAGTGGATGAGGTGGAGGGCTGTTGTAGGCTGCAAAGAGACATTGATAGGATGCAGAGCTGGGCCGAAAAATGGCAGATGGTATTTAACCCTGATAAGTGCGAGGTGATTCATTTTGGTAGGGCAAATTTGAATAAGGATTACAGGGTCAACGGCAGGGATCTGAGGAACGTGGAGGAACAGATCCACAGATCTCTGAAGGTTGCCACTCAAGTGGATAGAGCAGTAAAGATGGCTTATCGTGTGTTAGCGTTTATTAACAAGGGGTTTGAGTTTAAGAACCGTGAGGTTATGCTGCAACTGTACAGGACCTTGGTGAGACCACATTTGGAATATTGTGTGCAGTTCTGGTCACCTCACTATAGGAAGGACGTGGAAGCATTGGAAAGAGTGCAAAGGAGATTTACCAGGATGCTGCCTGGTTTGGGGGGGAGGTCTTATGAGGAAAGATTGAGGGAGCGAGGGCTTTTCTCTTTAGAGCGTAGGAGGATGAGAGGCGACTTAATAGAGGTTTATAAGATGATGAGGGGGATAGATAGAGTGGATGTTCAGAGACTATTTCCTCGGGTGGATGTAGCTGTTACAAGGGGGCATAACTATAAGGTGCATGGGGGGAGATATAGAAGGGATGTCCGAGGTAGATTCTTTACTCAGAGAGTGGTTGGGGTGTGGAATGGACTGCCTGCTGTGATAGTGGAGTCGGACACTTTAGGAACTTTCAAGCAGTTATTGGATAAGCACATGGAGCACACCAGAATGATAGGGAGTGGGATAGCTTGATCTTGGTTTCAGACAATGCTCGGCGCAACATCGAGGGCCGAAGGGCCTGTACTGTGCTGTACTGTTCTATGTTCTATGTTCTATGTCACTGAACGGCTGCAGGGCATTCTGAAGGGGGAGGGCGAACAGTCAGAGGTCGTGGTTCACATTGGTACCAACGACATGGGTAGAAAGAGGGATGAGTTCCTGCAACAAGAATTTAGGGAGCTAGGTAGCAGATTAAAAAGCAGGACCTCAAAGGTTGAAATCTCTGGATTACTCCCGGTGCCACGTGCTAGTGAGTATAGGAATAGGAGGATAGAGCAGATGAATGCGTGGCTAAAGAGTTGGTGCAGGAGGGAGGGCTTTAGTTTCCTGGATCACTGGGTTTGCTTCTGGGGAAGGTGGGACCTGTACAAGTCGGACGGGTTGCACCTGAACCGGAACGGGACCAACATCCTTGCGGGGAGGTTTGCTAGTACTGTTGGGGGCGGTTTAAACTAACTTGGCAGGGGGATGGTATATGGAGTGGAGCTATAGTAGGGGGTGATGCACATTCAAATATATTGGAAAAAACAAGTCAGCCTGGAAGGCAGTGCAAATATGTAACGGCACAAGGGAGTTTGGCAAGGCTGGATGGCATTTATTTTAATGCAAGGAGTCTTGCGAGTAAGGCAGATGAATTGAAGGTATTGATGAACACATGGGAGTATGATATTGTTGCTATCACAGAGACATGGTTGTGGGAGGGGAAGGACTGGCAGCTCAATATTCCGGGGTATAGAATCTTCAGGTGAGACAGAAGTGGGTGTAAAAGAGGAGGGGGTGTCGCAATATTAATCAAGGAGTCAATTACTGCTGTAAGGAGTGATGATATCTTAGCAGGTTCCTCTAATGAGGCCATATGGGTTGAACTTAAAAACAAAAAAGGGGCAAGCACTTTGCTGGGAGTGTACTATAGGCCCCCAAACAGTCAGGGGGAGATAGAAGAACAGATATGTAGGCAAATCTCAGAGAAGTGTAGAAATAATAGGGTAATAATAGTAGGGGATTTCAACTTCCCCAATATTAACTGGGATAGTCAGAGTCTGAAAGGCTTAGAGGGTGCGGAATTCTTAAAGTGCATCCAGGAGAGCTTTTTGAGCCAGCATGTAGAAAGTCCTACAAGTGAGGGGGCGGTACTGGACCTAATTCTAGGGAATGTAGCCGGGCAAGTGGTAGAAGTGTTAGTAGGAGAGTATTTTGGTGACAATGACCATAATTCGGTGAGATTTAAGGTAGTCATGGAAAAGGACAAAGATGGACCGGAAATAAAGGTTCTAAATTGGGGGAAGGCCGATTTTAATATGATAAGGCAGGATCTGGCCAAAGTGGACTGGGATCAGTTACTTGTAGGAAAATCCACATCAGAACAATGGGAGTCTTTCAGAAAGGAAATAGAGAATATACAACGGCAACATGTTCCCGTAAAGGTCAAGGGTGGGACCAACAAGTCCAGGGAACCCTGGATGTCAAGGGATATACAAGAGTGGATTAGGAAAAAAAGGGAGGCTTTTGGCAGATACAAAGGACTAAAAACAGTGGAAGCCCTAGAGGAGTATAGAACGTGCAGGGGGGTAATTAAAAATGAAATTAGGAGAGCGAAGAGGGGCCATGAAATAACACTGGTGGGCAAAATAAAGGAAAATCCCAAGGTGTTTTACAAGTATATTAAGGGCAAGAGGATAACCAGGGAAAGAGTAGGGCCCATTAGGGACCAAAGTGGCAATCTGTGTGTAGAGCCGGAAGATGTGGGTGAGGTTTTAAATGAATATTTTGCATCTGTGTTCACAATGGAGAAGGACAATGTAGGCATGGAAATCAGGCAGGGGGATTGTGATACACTTGAACAAATTAACATTGCGAGGGAGGAGATACTAGCGGTTTTAGCGGGCTTAAAAATGGATAAATCCCCAGGCCCAGACGAGATGTATCCCAGGCTGCTGTGTGAGGCAAGGGAGGAGATTGCAGGGGCTCTGACACAAATTTTCAGAACCTCTCTGGCCACAGGGGAGGTGCCAGTGGACTGGAGAACAGCTAACGTAGTACCATTATTCAAGAAGGGTAGTAGGGATAAACCAGGGAATTACAGGCCAGTGAGCCTAACATCAGTGGTAGGGAAATTATTGGAAAAATTTCAGAGGGACAGAATTAGTCTCCACTTGGAGAGGCAAGGATTAATCAAGGATAATCAGCATGGCTTTGTCCGGGGGAGATCATGTCTGACCAATTTGTTTGAATTTTTCGAAGGGGGTGACTCGGTGTGTGGATGAGGGTAGTGCAGTTGATGTAGTCTACATGGACTTCAGTAAGGCTTTTGACAAAGTCCCGCATGGGAGACTGGTCAAGAAGGTAAGAGCCCATGGGATCCAGGGCAATTTGGCACATTGCATCCGAAATTGGCTTAGTGGCAGGAGGCAGAGGGTGATGGTCAAAGGTTGTTTTTTAACTGGAAGCCTGTGTCCAGTGGTGTACTGCAGGGATCGATGCTGGGTCCCTTGCTGTTTGTAGTGTACATTAATGATTTAGATATGAATGTAGGAGCTACGATCAGTCAGTTCGTAGATGACACGAAAATTGGTGGAGTGGTAAATAGCGAGGAGGGAAGCCTCAGGCTACAGGATGATATAGACGGGTTGGTCAGATGGGCAGAACAGTGGCAAATGGAATTTAACCCTGAAAAGTGTGAGGTGATGCATTTTGGGAGGACTAATAAGGCAAGGGAATACACAATGAATGATAGGACACTACGAAGGACAGAGGATCAGAGGGACCTTGGTGTGCATGTACATAGATCCCTGAAGGCAGCAGGACAGGTAGATAAGGTGGTTAAGAAGGCATATGGGATACTTGCCTTCATTAGCCGAAGCATAGAATATAAGAGCAGGGAGGTTATGATGGAGCTGTACAAAACGCTAGTTAGGCCACAGCTGGAATACTGTGTGCAGTTCTGGTCGCCACACTATAGGAGTGATGTGGTTGCCTTGGAGAGGGTGCAGAGGAGATTCACCAGGATGTTATCTGGGCTGCAGCGCTTCAGCTATGAAGGGAGACTGGACAGGCTGGGGTTGTTTTCCTTGGAGCAGAGAAGGCTGAGGGGGGACTTGATTGAGGTGTACAAAATTATGAGGGGCATAGATAGGATAGATAGAAAGGAACTATTCCCCTTAGTAGAGGGGTCAATAACCAGGGGGCATAATTTCAAGGTAAGGGGCAGGAGGTTTAGAGGGGATTTGAGGAAAACCTTTTTCACCCAGAGGGTGGTTGGAATCTGGAACTCACTGCCTGAAAGGGTGGTAGAGGCAGGAACGCTCACAACATTCAAGAAGCATTTAGATGAGCACTTGAAACGCCATAGCATACAAGGCTACGGACCAAGTGCTGGAAACTGGGATTAGAATAGACAGGGCTTGATGGGTGGCGCGGACACGATGGGCCGAAGGGCCTCTTTCTGTGCTGTCTAACTCTATCTATCCACCGTTGTTCTTCCTGTCTCTAAACACAGTTGTAAAGGAGCCTTCTGTTCCGTGCCCAGGAGCTGTGACCCACAGGAGAGAGCGGCTGGGACACATTCCTTACAGGCCTCGAGATTAACCTGCACGGGGACTTTGCTGTCAGTGAAGAGACGAGAAAGACCAAAGTGCCGTTTGCCCCTCTCAGTGTGGCCCTGAAGGACTGTGTCCAGGCTGTGGTTCTGTTCCCGCCGTACGATCCTCCCCCCAGATTGTCCTTTCTGAGCTCCAGCCAGGTGATGCTAAACACTCAGGTGGGAACGACAAAAACCCACAACAATGTGTTTAAAGCAAACTGATTTATTTGACATATATCCAGAAAGTTTAACTCCAGCCCAGTTACAGGGGTTATTAACATCAGCAGATTCAGTCCGGGATGTAATTAACAGCAGCAATAACACAGAATCCAACCCCTGCAGTCACTTGTGAACTCGCTGGTGTCTCAGCAGGTGGGATGACCGAGTGAATCCCTTCCCACACTCAGAGCAGGTGAACGGTCTCTCCCCGGTGTGAACTCGCTGGTGATGCAGCAGGTGGGATGACCGAGTGAATCCCTTCCCACACTCGGAGCAGGTGAACGGCCTCTCCCCAGTGTGAACTCGCTGGTGTGTCAGCAGGTGAGATGACCGAGTGAATGCCTTCCCACACTCAGAGCAGGTGAACGGTCTCTCCCCAGTGTGAACTCGCTGGTGTCTCAGGACGTTGGATGACCGAGTGAATCCCTTCCCACACTCAGAGCAGGTAAACGGCCTCTCCCCAGTGTGAACTTGCTGGTGTGACAGCAGGTGGGATGACTGAGTGAATCCCTTCCCACACTCAGAGCAGGTGAACGGCCTCTCCCCAGTGTGAACTCGCTGGTGCTGCAGCAGGTGGGATGACTGAGTGAATCCCTTCTCACACTTGGAGCAGGTGAACGGCCTCTCCCCAGTGTGAACTCGCTGGTGTGTCAGCAGGTTGCTTGACTGAGTGAATTCCTTCCCACACTCAGAGCAGGTGAATGGCCTCTCCCCAGTGTGAACTCGCTGGTGTTCCAGCAGATCCTTTTTCCTTTTAAATCTCTTCTCACAGTCAGAACATTTAAATGGTCTCTCATCAGTATGAACACGTTGATGACACGTCAGTTCCCCATAACATTTAAAGCACTTCCCGCAGACTGGGCAATTAAAAGGTCTCTCGTCAGTGTGAACTCGCTGGTGTCTCATCAGGTTGGATGAATGAGTGAATCCCTTCCCACACTCAGAGCAGGTGAACGGACTCTCCCCAGTGTGAACTCGTCGATGAGTTTCCAGCTCACACGGGTAGTTGAATCGCTTCCCACAGTCCCCACATTTACACGGTTTCTCCCCGGTGTGACTGCGCTTGTGTCTCGACAGGCCAGAGGATCGGCTGAAGCCTCGTCCACACACAGAACACGTGTATGGTTTCTCCCCGCTCTGAACGGTGCTTTCTGCTTCCATGCTCAAAGGTCCTGATGAATCGAGTGACTGTGTCAGATCTTGAAGTGATGTTTGGTTTGATTTCCCGTCTGCAAATCCTCCCCTTCTAACACCCTGCAAAATGAATTTAAAACAGGAAAAAGGGAGGGTGAGAGAGAACCCACAAAAACACAAAGGCAGTTTGTGAAATTGAGCTGAATGAATCTGGGAATTTGTGGGGCCGGCACTAGAAATAAGTGACGATGAAAGCTGCCGGATTGTCGTAAAAACCCAACTGGTTCACTAATGTCCTTCAGGGCAGGGAACCCGCCACCCGGTCTGGGCCTACACAAGACTCTGGCCTCTATGGGAGGAGAGAGAGCGAGGTGGGAGGGGGAGGGGTGAAGGAGAGTGACTTTATACATCTGCAACTCGACTAGAACTTTGACAGAACCTCCCAAACACGCGACCTCCACCACCTAGAAGGACAAGGCAGCAGGTGCATGGGAACACCATCACCTCCCAGTTCCCCTCCAAGTCACACACTATCCTGACTTGGGCATATAGCGCCGTTCCTACTCGGTGTTGCCCCGGGCCCGGCGGCTCTGACTCGGGGCCTGAGAACCGCACTCGGTGTTGCTGAGGGTTCCAACCCTGGGACTGTACATGGGGATTCTAACCCTGGGACTGTACATGGGGATTCTAACCCTGGGACTGCACATGGGGATTCCAGCCCTGGGACTCTACATGGGGATTCCAACCCTGGGACTGTACCTGGGGATTCTAGCCCTGGGACTGTACATGGGGATTCTAGCCCTGGGACTCTCCATGGTGATTCCAGCCCTGGGACTGCACATGGGGATTCTAACCCTGGGACTGTACATGGAGATTCCAGCCCTGGGACTGTACATGGGGATTCTAACCCTGGGACTGTACATGGGGATTCCAACCCTGGGATTGTACATGGGGATTCTAACCTTGGGACTGCACAGGCTGGGAGGAAAAAGTGTGGAAGAGCTATCGTGATGGGGGATTCAATTGTAAGGGGAATAGATAGGCGTTTCTGCGGCCGCAAACGAGACTCCAGGATGGTGTGTTGCTTCCCTGGTGCAAGGGTCAAGGACGTCTCAGAGCGGCTACAGAACATTTTGGAGGGGGAGGGCAAACAGCCAGTTGTTATGGTGCACATAGGCATCGACGATATAGGTAAAAAACGGGATGAGGTCCTAAAAGCAGAATATAGGGAGTTAGGAGGTAAATTAAAAAATAGTATCTCTCAGGATTGCTACCAGTGCCACGTACTAGTCAGAGTAGAAATAGGAGGATATTTCAAATGAATACGTGGCTCGAGGAATGGTGCAAGGGGGAGGGATTCAAATTCCTTGGACATTGGAACCGGTTCTGGGGGAGGTGGGACCAGTACAAACCAAACAGTCTGCACCTGGGCAGGGCTGGGACCGCTGTCCTAGGGGGAGTGTTTGCTCGTGCTGTTGGGGAGGGTTTAAACTAAAGTGGCAGGGGGTTGGGAACCTGAGCAGGGAGACAGAGGAAAGGGAAACAAGGATAAAAGCTAAAGACAGGAAGGAGAAAAACAAAAGTAGAAGGCAAAGAACTGAACGGTTTAAATCAAACATGGTCATAGTAAATAATAATTCATATAGGTCTGACAGCATTAAAAAAACAAGCCTGAAGGCTTTGTGTCTTAATGCAAGGAGCATTCGGAACAAGGTGGATGAATTAGCTGCGCAAGTAGAGGTAAATGAATACGATTTGATTGGGATTACAGAAACATGGCTCCAGGGTGGCCAAGGCTGGGAACTCAACATCCAGGGGTATTCAATATTTAGGAAAGATAGGCAAAAAAGAAAGGGAGGTGGGATAGCATTGCTGGTTAAAGAGGGGATTAACACAATTGAAAGGAAGTATATTAGCTTTGATGATGCGGAATCTGTATGGGTAGAACTGAGAAATAACAAGGGGCAGAAAACGTTAGTGGGAGTGGTATATAGACCTCCAAACATTAATACGGAGGTTGGGGACGGCATTAAAAGGGAAATTAGAGAAGCATGCAGTAAGGGCACAGCAGTCATCATGGGTGACTTTAATTTACATATCGATTGGGCTAACCAAATTAGTAAAAATACTGTGGAGGAGGAATTCCTAGAATGTTTACGGGATGGTTTTCTGGAACAATATGTCGAGGAACCAACCAGAGATCAGGCCATCTTAGACTGGGTATTATGTAATGAGAAAGGATTAATTCGCAATCTTGTTGTACGAGGCCCCTTGGGTCAGAGTGATCATAATATGACAGAATTCTTCA
The DNA here is from genome assembly GCA_030390025.1 of Squalus acanthias. Classification (NCBI taxonomy): domain Eukaryota; kingdom Metazoa; phylum Chordata; class Chondrichthyes; order Squaliformes; family Squalidae; genus Squalus; species Squalus acanthias. The sequence goes on along the minus strand of JASTWF010001216.1, from coordinate 26,074 downwards.
TTAGGATGGAGAGTGAAGTAGTTGAATCAGAGACTAGGGTCCTGAATTTAAATAAAGGAAACTACGATGGTATGAGGCGTGAATTGGGTAGGATTGATTGGGGAATGTCACTCAAAGGGTTGACGGTGGATAGGCAATGGCAAACATTAAAAGACTGCATGGATGAACTACAGAATTTGTTCATCACAGTTTGGCATAAGAATAAAACAAAAAGGGTGACTCAACCGTGGCTAACAAGGGAAATTAGGGATAGCATAAGATCCAAGGAGAGGGCATATAAATTGGCCAGAAAAAGCGGTAACCCTGAGGATTGGGAGCAGTTTAGGATTCAACAAAGGAGGACAAAGGGATTAATTAAGAAGGGGAAAATAGAATATGAAAGTAATCTTGCAGGGAACATAAAAACTGACTGTAAGAACATTTATAGATATGTGAAGAGAAAAAGATTAGTGAAATCAAGTGTAGGTCCCTTGCAGTCAGAAGCGGGGGAAGTTATAATGGGGAACAAAGAAATGGCAGACCAATTAAATGCATATTTTGGTTCTGTCTTCACAAAGGAGGACACAAATAACCTCCCAGAGATGTTGGAGAACATAGGGTCCGATGAAAGGGAGGAACTGAAAGAAATCAGTATTTGCAGGGAAATGGTGTTAGGGAAATTGACGGGATTGAAGGCCGATAAATCCCCAGGGCCTGATAATCTACATCCTAGGGTACTTAAGGAAGTGGCCCTAGAAATAGTAGATGCATTGCTGATCATCTTCCAACATTTGATGGAATCTGGAACTGTACCCATGGATTGGAGGGTAGCTAATGTTACCCCACTATTCAAAAAGGGCGGTAGAGAGAAAGTGGGGAATTACAGACCGGTAAGCCTGACATCGGTAGTGGGAAAAATGCTAGAGTCCATTATAAAGGATGTAATAGCTGAGCACTTGAAAAACAGTGACAGGATCGGACAAAGTCAACATGGATTTACAAAAGGTAAATCGTGCTTGACTAATCTACTGGAATTTTTTGAGGATGTAACTGGGAAAATAGATATGGGAGAACCAGCAGATGTGGTGTATTTGGACTTTCAAAAGGCTTTCGATAAGGGCCCGCATAAGAGATTAGCGTGTAAAGGCACATGTGATTGGGGGCAAGGTATTGACTTGGATAGAGAACTGGTTGGCGGACAGAAAGCAGAGAGTAGGAATTAATGGGTCTTTTTCCGAGTGGCAGGCAGTGACTAGTGGGGTACCCCAACTATTCACAATATACATTAATGATCTGGATAAGGGAACTAAATGTAATATCTCCAAGTTTGCAGATGACACAAAGCTGGGTGGGCGTGTGTGCTCCGAGGAGGATACTGAGAAACTCCAGGATGATTTGGACAGGTTGGGTGAGTGGGCAGAAGCGTGGCAGATGCAATATAACATGGATAAATGCGAGGTTATCCACTTTGGTGTCAAAAACAGAAAGGCAGACTATTATCTGAATGGCAATAGATTGGGAGAAGGGGAAGTGCAACGAGACCTGGGTGTCCTTGTGCACCAGTCGCTGAAGGTAAGCATGCAGGTGCAGCAGGTGGTGAAGAAGGCAAATGGTATGTTGGCCTTCATAGCGAAAGGGTTTGAGTATAGGAACAGGGATGTCCTGCTGCAGTTGTACAGGACCTTGGTGAGACCACACCTTGAGTACTGTGTGCAGTTTTGGTCACCTTATCTGAGGAAGGATGTTTTTGCCATGGAAGGAGTTCAGCGAAGATTCACAAGGCTGATACCTGGGATGGCAGGAATGACATATGAGGAGAGATTGGGTCGATTGGGCTTATACTCGCTGGAGTATAGAAGAATGAGAGGGGATCTCATTGAAACATATAAAATTCTGACATGTCTGGACAAACTAGATGCAGGAAGAATGTTCCCGATGGTCGGAGAGTCCAGAACCAGGGGTCATAATCTAAGGATAAGGGGTAAGCCATTTAGGACATAAATGAGGAAGAATTTCTTCACCCAGAGAGTGGTGAACCTGTGGAATTCTCTACCACAGAAGGTAGTTGAGGCCAAGTCATTAAATATATTCAAGAATGAGTTCGATATATTTCTTAACGCTAAAGGTATCAAGGGATATGGGGAGATGGGCAGGTACAGGGTACTGAGTTTGGATGATCAGCCATGATCTCATCGAATGGCGGAGCAGGCTCGAGGGGCCAAATGGCCTACTCCTGCTCCTATCTTCTATGTTTCTATGTCCATGGGGATTCCAACCCTGGGACTGTACATGGGGATTCCAACCCTGGGACTGCATATGGGGATTCTAACCCTGGGACTGTATATGGGGATTCCAACCCTGGGACTGTACAAGGGGGGCCCAGCTCTGGGGCTCTTCTGTTACAATTGTGTGGGATGTTAACCGTATGCTCTGCTTTTACCAGCGCGTTCAGGATAGATGGTGAGAAATCCGAAGTATGGAGAGTCTGAGTCAAATAACTGAGTGAATTTTTAACTTTCCCGGACACTAGGACCCGGTTGGGAACAGACACTGAAGCCCCGCCCACTCTTTGTTCCGCACCAAGATGACTGCGCATGCGCTTTGCTACTCACCGAATCAAGATGGCGGCCGTTATCCTGGGCCTCTGACCGGGAGAAGCCCCGAAGCTGCAAACGCGGGACCTTCTGGTTATTATTCGGGGCTTGCGGCCTACACTAGTTGTTTATGAAGCCTGCCCGCCCAACGCCGGTCCAGTACTCCGCTCCCTCCGTCGGCTTCTCAGTAATTTATCCGGACCTCATCCGCATCCAACGTCTTCCGCGTCCAACGACTTCCGCGATGACACGCACCGCGCATGCTCCAAACCCAGGCTGTGCTGCGCCTGCGCACTGGGCTCCTGTTGTCCGGGTGCGGCACATTCTCCCCCGCGAGGAATGCTTGGAAAAACTCCGCCATTGAAAGGCCACATCAGTGAAAGGAACAGGATTTTCTGGATTGCAATGAGCACTGAACCATGTTCATTCTGGCAGTTAGAGTGTGTTTCTGCTGATCTTAATAACCCCTATACCTGGGCTGGAGATTAATATTCTGTATAAATATTGAATAAATCAGCTTTGTTTCAAACACTGTGTATTCAATAACAACAGCAAATGCTGGAAATACTCAGCAGGTCAGGCAGCATCCGTGGAGAGAGAAACAGAGTTAACGTTTCAGGTCTGTGACCCTTCGTCAGAACTGGAAAAAGTTAGAGATGTAACAGATTTTAAGCAGGTGCAGAGACAGGGGAAGGCGGAGGGGAGGAAAGAATAAAGGGATGATCTTTGATAAGGTGGAAGGCAGGAGTGGTTAAAAGTTGCAAATGGGGATGGCAGAATCATCAACACCTGCTGCCTGAAAAAACACAGGCAGAGGTTCTAGTCTGAAACTGTTGAACTCAATGTTGAACCACTGCTCTCGCCACATCCTGAGATCCACGCTCAAGGCCATGCGTTGCCACATGAACACTCTCGACCTCTCTCTTCAGCAGCACCGACTCACTCTATCTCAGAGCTGTCCTGGTCCACAGTTCCATTTCATCCTTCGCCTCATCTGGTGCTTCAATAAAAAACTTTTTTTCTTCCTTTCAGCTGTCAAGGATCGCAAGCTTCAACAACTCTTGGACACCAACGCCCCTCCGGAACCTTCTTCCCCTTCACTTTGTTCTGACACCATCCCTTCTTCCAATCTCACCCCCTGCCGTGTTTTCACTATCCGCTCTGACCTTCCCCTCTCTGATGCCGAACGATAATTCCTCAGCAAAGGCCTGAGCTTCATTCCCTTATGCCCCCACCTCAATGAACTTCGAGCTCGGCATTACGCTGAGCTCTTTTTCCATCGCCTTTGTCTCCCTGCTCACTTCTTTGGCCAGGAGTCTTTCCTCTGCACAGCAGACCCTTTCTCCCGCTTTCAGAATTCACGCTCTACCTGGACCCCTCCCTCTGGCCTCTTACCCTCTCTAGATCTTTTCATTGTGAACTGCTGGCATGACATCGGCCATCTCAATTTCTATGCTCTCCTCACTCACTCCAACCTGGCTCCCTCTGAACTTGCAGCACTCCGTTCTCGACGATCCAACCCTAACATTGTCATTAAACCTGCTGACAAGGGTGGCGCTGTTGTTGTTTGGCGAATCGACCTCGACTGTGTGGAGGCTGAACGCCAACTCTGACATCTCCTACCTCCCCCTGGACCATGACCCCACTACCAAAGATCAAGCCATTGTTTCCAAGACTGTCACTGACCTCATCTCCTCTGGAAATCTTCCTTCCATGGCCATAAATCTCATCGTCCCCCAACCCCGCACAGCCCACTTCTACCTCCTTCCCAAGATCCACAAACCGGGCTGCCCTGGTAAACCCATTGTTTCAGCCTGTTCTTGCCCCACGGAACTGATTTCTTCCCATCTCGACTCTATTTTTGCTCCCCTTGTCCAGTCTCTTCCCACCTACATTTGCAACTCTTCCGATGCCCTTTCAGTTTCCGGTTTCCTGGCCCCAACCGTCTCCTTTTCACTATGGACGTCCAATCCCTATACACCTCCATCCCCCACCAGGATGGCCTGAGGGCGCTCCGCTTCTTCCTTTAACAGAGGCCCAACCAGTTCCCATCCACCACCCCCCTCCTCTGCCTGGCTGAACTTGTTCTCACAGTGAACAACTTCTCCTTTGACTCCACGCACTTCCTCCAAACGAAAGGTGTTGATATGGGAACCCGCATGGGCCCGAGCTATGCCTGCCTTTTCATAGGATAAGTGGAACATTCTTTGTTCCAGTCCTACTCAGGTCCCCACCCTCACCTCTTTTTCTGGTACATTGATGACTGTGTTGGTGCCGTCTCCTGCTCTCACCCTGAACTAGAAAATGTCATTCACTTACATTCCAATTTTCACCCTTCACTCACCTTCACATGGTCCATCTCTGACTCTTCCCTTCCCTTCCTCGACTTCATTGTCTCCATTTCTGAGGATAGGCTATCGACAAACATCCGCTTAAAGCCCACAGCTGACTGGACTACATTTCCTCCAACCCCGCTTCCTGTAAGGACTCTATTCCATTCTCACAGTTTCTCCATCTCCACCGCATCTGTTCTGACGATGCCACCTTCCATACCAATGCTTCCGATATGCCTTCCTTTTTCTTCAACTGAGGATTCCCCTCTACCATGGTTGACATGGCCCTCAACCATATCCGTCCATTTCCAGCACTTCTGCTCTCACCCCATCCCCTCCCTCCCAGAACCACGATAGGGTTCCCCTTGTCCTCAGTTATACCCTATCAGCCTCCACATTCAACGGATCATCCTCCGCCATTTCCGCCACCTCCAGCATGATCCCACCACCAAAAGCATCTTCCTCTCACCTCCCTCTTCAGCATTCCGAAGGGACCGCTCCCTCCGCAGCACCCTGGTCCACTCCTCAATCACCCCCAACAGCCCTTCGGCTCCCCACGGTACCTTCCCGTGCAAGCGCAGGAGATGCAACACCTGCCCTTTTACCTCCTCCCTTCCCACTGACCAGGGCCCCAAACACCCCTTCCAGGTGAAACAGCGATTTACATGTACTTCTTGCAATTTAGTATACTGTATTCGCTGCTCATGATGTGATCTCCTCTACACTAGGGAAACCAAACGCAGATTGGGGTCACCCTTACGGAACACTTCTGTTCAGTCCGTAAGGGTGACCCCGAGCTTCCTGTCGCTTGTCACTTCAACTCTCCGCTTCACTCCAACTCTGACCTCTCCGTCCTCAGCCTCTTACACTTTTCCAATGAAGCTCAACGTAAGCTCGAGGAACAGCACCTCATCTTTTGTTTAGGCACATTACAGCCTTCTGGACTCAACATTGAGTTCAACAATTTCAGACTATAACCCCTGCCCCTATTTTTTCAGCTGTTGATGATTCTGCCATCCCCATTTGCAACATTTAACCACTCCTGCCTTCCACCCAATCACAGACCGTCCCTTTTGTTCTTTCCTCCCCATCCCCTTTCTCGAGTTTATAATCCGCCATCTTACTTCATCGAGTAGTAGAGCGCATGCGCGGCCATCTTTGTACAGGAATCACTGTGGGCGATGCTTCAGGGTCCCAGTGAGTGAACTGACTCCAGCCAGAGTCAGCACCTTCAGGGGAGGAGAGGGAGGGGAACCAGTGAGTGAACTGAACCCAGCCAGAGGCAGCACCTTCAGGGGAGGAGAGGGAGGGGAAGCAGTGAGTGAACTGAACCCAGCCAGAGTCAGCACCTTCAGGGGAGGAGAGGGAGGGGAACCAGTGAGTGTGGAACTGAACCCAGCCAGAGTCAGCACCATCAGAGGAGGAGAGGGAGGGGAACCAGTGAGTGTAGAACTGAACCCAGCCAGAGTCAGCACCTTCAGGGGAGGAGAGGGAGGGGAACCAATGAGTGTAGAACTGAACCCAGCCAGAGTCAGCACCTTCAGGGGAGGAGAGGGAGGGGAACCAGTGAGTGTAGAACTGAACCCAGCCAGAGTCAGCACCGTCAGCGAGAAGGAAAATGTGTTGGAGATGGTGCGATGGGTTTGGATTTCAGCACAGGGAGGAGGGAGAGTGTGTGCGACGGAGATTTACAGTTTTGGGGGAACAAGAGAGGAAAGAATGTTCCATAGAAACTAGAATTGTCTGTTCTGAATTTCTATCCTGCACTTAGTGATGTCTTTTGTAAACTCTTTTACAGGCTGTGAGAAGGGGAGGATTTACAGGCAGGAAACTCAAACCAAACATCATTTTAAGATCTGACAGAGTCACTCCATTCATCAGGACCTGAATGTCATTGGCCTTTGAATGTGGAAGGAGAAATGTTTGTCTGTGGGAAAAGATTTCAAAAATCAGTGTGACTGGAAAATCACCGAGATACACACCCGAGTGAGAGTGTTCCAGTTCACTGACTGTGGAAAGAGCTATAACCAGTTACACAGTCTGAAAAAACATAGCACCGTTCACAGCGGGGAGAAACCGTACACGTGTTCTGTGTGTGGACGAGGCTTCAACTGATCATCCAACCCGAAGAGACACAAGGACACCCGCACCACTGAGAAACCGTGGAAATGTGGGGACTGTGGGCAGGGATTCAATTACCCATTCCAGCTGGAAGCTCATCAACGCAGTCACACTGGGGAGAGACCGTTCACCTGCTCTGTGTGTGGGAAGGGATTCAATCGGTCATCCCACCTGCTGCTACACCAGAGAGTTCACACTGGGGAGAGGCCGTTCACCTGTTCCGAGTGTGGGAAGGGATTCACTCAGTCATCCCACCTGCTGACACACCAGCGAGTTCACACTGGGGAGAGGCCGTTCACCTGCTCCGAGTGTGGGAAGGGATTCACTCAGTCATCCCATCTGCTGTCACACCAGCGAGTTCACACTGGGGAGTGGCCGTTCACCTGCTCCCTGTGTGGGAAGGGATTCACTCAGTCATCCCACCTGCTGACACACCAGCGAGTTCACACTGGGGAGAGGCCATTCACCTGCTCCGTGTGTGGGAAGGGATTCGTTCAGTCATCCACCCTGCTGAGACACCACCGAATTCACAAGTGACTGCAGGGGTTAGATTCTGCTGTTATTGCTGCTGTTAATCTCATCCAGGACTGAACCATGTTCATTCTGACAGTTGGAGTTTTTTTCTGCTGATGTTAATCACCCCTCTAACTGGGCTGGAGTTTAATATTTTGATATCTGTCAAACAGATTAACTTTGTTTCGAACACACCGTGCGTCGAATCCTTGATTTCTCCAAGATAAGAGGAGACTAATTGATGTCCTGTTAATGACTGCTCCATTTTTGGGCCTTTTCTCATTTCTAAATCAGGACTATTTCAGTTCTCACACCTTTAGTTACTCTCGTGCTGAAGCCACAGCTCCACAAACCTTCCAGAGAAGCCTCTCCTAGCCTTGGTATGGAGCGAAGGTATCGGTAACATGTCCGTGTACCTGCCCTGGGAGTGTTTGATGGGAAAGTGCAGAGGGAGCCTTACTCTGTATCTAACCCGTGCTGTACCTGACCTGGGAGAGTTTGATGGGACAGTGCAGAGTGAGCTTTACTCCGTATCTCACCCGTGCTGTACCTAGCCTGGGAGTGCTTGATGTGACAGTGCAGAGGGTGCTTTACTCTGTATTTAACCCGTGCTGTACCTGCCCTGGGAGTGTTTGATGAGACAGTGTAGAGGGAGCGTTACTCTGTATTTAACCCGTGCTGTACCTGCCCTGGGAGTGTTTGATGAGACAGTGCAGAGGGAGCGTTACTCTGTATTTAACCCGTGCTGTACCTGCCCTGGGAGTGTTTGATGGGATAGTGTAGAGGGTGCTTTATTCTGTATTTAAACCGTGCTGTACCTTACCTGGCAGTGTTTGATGTGACAGTGTAGAGGGAGCTTTAATCTGTATCTAACCTGTGCTGGACCTGCCCTAGGAGTGTTTGATGGGACAATGTACAGCGAGCTTTACTCTATCTACACCGTGCTGTACCTGCCTTGGGAGTGTTTGATGGGATAATGTAGAGGGAGCTATACTCTGTATCTAACCCCGTACTGTACCTTCCCTGGGAGTGATTGATGGGACAGTGTTAAGGGAGCTTTACTCTATCTAACCCGTCCTGTACCTGCCCTGGGAGTGTTTGATGGGATAGTGTAAAGGGAGCGTTACTCTGAATCGAACCCGTGCTGTACCTGCCCTGGGAGTGATTGATGGGACAGTGTTAAGGGAGCTTTACTCTGTATCTAAACCATGCTGTACCTGCCCTGGGAGAGTTTAATGGGACAGTGCAGAGGGAGCTTTACTCTGTAACTAACCCCTGCTGTACCTGCCCTGGGAGTGTTTGATGGGCCAGTGTACATGGAGCTTTACTCTGTATCTAACCCGTGCTGCACCTGCACTGGGAGTGTTTGATGGGACAGTGCAGAGGGAGCTTTAATCTGTATCTAACCCATGCTGTACCTGTCCTGTGAGTGTTTGATGGGACAGTGTAATGGGAGCTTTACTCTGTATCTAATCCGTGCTGTACCAGCCCTGGGAGTGTTTGATGGGATTGTGTCGATGGAGTTTTACTCTGTATCTAACCTGTGCTGTACCTGGTCGGGAAGTGTTTGATGCGACAGTATAGAGGGAGCTTTACTCTGTAACTAACGCGTGCTGTACCTGCCCTGGGAGTGTTTGATGAGACAGTCTAGAGGGAGATTTACTCTGTAACTTACCCCTGCTGTAACTGCCCTGGGACTGTTTGGTCGGACAGTGTAGTGTAAACTTTACTCTGTATCTAACCCGTGCTGTACCTGCCCTGTGAATGTTTGATGGGACAGTGTAGTGGGAGCTTTACGCTATCTAACCCGTGCTGTACCTGCCCTGGGAGTGATTGATGGGACAGTGTAGAGGGAGCTTTACTCTGTATCGAAACCATGCTGTACCTGCCCTGGGAGTGTTTGATGGGACAGTATAGTGGGAGCTTTAATCTGTATCTAATCCGTGCTGTACCAGCCCTGGGAGTGTTTGATGGGAGAGTGTAGAGGGAGCATTACTCTGTATCTAACCCGTGCTGTACCTGCCCTGGGAATGTTTGATGGGACAGTGTAGAGGGTGCTTTACTCTGTATTTAACCCGTGCTGTACCTGCCCTGGGAGTGTTTGATGGGACAGTGCAGAGGGAGCTTTAATCTGTATCTAACCCATGCTGTACCTGTCCTGTGACTGTTGGATGGGACAGTGTAGTGGGAGCTTTACTCTGTATCTAATCCGTGCTGTACCAGCCCTGTGAATGTTTGATGGGAAAGCCAAGAGGGAGCTTTACTCTGTATCCAACCCGTACTGTACCTGCCCTGGGAGTGATTGATGGGACAGTGTAGAGGGAGGTTTACTCTGCAATTAAACCATGCTGTACGTGACCTGTGAGTGTTTAATGGGACAGTGTAGAGGGAACTTTACTCTGTAACTAACCCCTGCTGTAACTGCCCTGGGAGAGTTTGATGGGCCAGTGTACAGGGAGCTTTACCCTGTATCTAACCCGTGCTGCACCTGCACTGGGAGTGTTTGATGGGACAGTGTAGAGGTAGCTTTGCTCTGTATCCAACACGTGCTGTACCTGCCCTGGGAGTTTTTGATGGGATAGTTTAGAGGGAGCTTAACTCTGTATATAACCCGTGCTGTACCTGCCCTCGGAGTGTTTGATGGGACAGTATAAAGCCAGCTTTACTCTGTATCTAACCCCTGCTGTACCTGCCCTGGGAGAGTTTGATGGGACAGTGCAGCAGGAGCTTTACTCTGCATCTAACCCATGCTGTACCAGCCCCGGGAGTGTTTGATGGGATATTATAGAGCGAGCTTTACTCTGTATCTAACCCCGTACTGTACCTTCCCTGGGAGTGTTTGATGGGCCAGTGTACAGGGAGCTTTACTCTGTATCTAACCCGTGCTGCACCTGCACTGGGAGTGTTTGATGGGACAGTGTAATGGAGCTTTACTCTGTATCTAATCCGTGCTGTACCAGCCCTGGGAGTGTTTGATGGGATTGTGTCGATGGAGTTTTACTCTGTATCTAACCTGTGCTGTACCTGGTCGGGAAGTGTTTGATGGGACAGTATGGAGGGAGCTTTACTCTGTAACTAACGCGTGCTGTACCTGCCCTGGGAGTGTTTGATGAGACAGTCTAGAGGGAGATTTTCTCTGTAACTTACCCCTGCTGTAACTGCCCTGGGAGTGTTTGGTCGGACAGTGTAGTGGAAACTTTATTCTGTATCTAACCCGTGCTGTACCTGCCCTGTGAATGTTTGATGGGACAGTGTAGTGGGAGTTTTGCGCTATCTAACCCGTGCTGTACCTGCCCTGGGAGTGATTGATGGGACAGTGTAGAGGGAGCTTTACTCTGTATCTAAACCATGCTGTACCTGCCCTGGGAGTGTTTGATGGGACAGTATAGTAGGAGCTTTACTCTGTATCTAATCCGTGCTGTACCAGCCCTGGGAGTATTTGATGGGAGAGTGCAGAGGGAGCATTACTCTGTATCTAACCCGTGCACTACCTGCCCTGGGAGTTTTTGATGGGGTAGTGTACACGGTGCTTTACTCTGCATTTAACCGGTGCTGTACCTGCCCTGGGATTGTTTGAGACAGTGCAGAGGGAGCGTTACTCTGTATTTACCCCGTGCTGTACCTGCCCTGGGAGTGTTTGATGGGACAGTGCAGAGGGAGCTTTAATCTGTATCTAACCCATGCTGTACCTGTCCTGTGAGTGTAGGATGGGACAGTGTAGTGGGAGCTTTACTCTGTATCTAATCCGTGCTGTACCAGCCCTGTGAATGTTTGATGGGACAGCCTAGAGGGAGCGTTACTCTGTATTTAACTCGTGCTGTACCTGCCCTGGGAGTGTTTGATGAGACAGTGCGGAGGGAGCGTTACTCTGTATTTAACCCGTGCTGTACCTGCCCTGGGAGTGTTTGATGGGATAGTGTAGAGGGTGCTTTATTCTGTATTTAAACCGTGCTGTACCTGACCTGGCAGTGTTTGATGGGACAGTGTAGAGGGAGCTTTAATCTGTAGCTAACCTGTGCTGGACCTGCATTGGAGTGTTTGATGGGACAATGTACAGCGAGCTTTACTCTATCTACACCGTGCTGTACCTGCCTTGGGAGTGTTTGATGGGATAATGTAAAGGGAGCTATACTCTGTATCTAACCCCGTACTGTACCTTCCCTGGGAGTGTTTCATGGGACAATATAGAGGGAGCTTTGCTCTGAATCTAACCCGTGCTGTACCTGCCCGGGGAGTGTTTGATGGGACAGTGTAGAGGGAGCTTAACTCTGTTTCTAAACCATGCTGTACCTGCCCCAGTAGTGTTTTATGAGATAGTGTAAAAGTAGCTTTACTCTATCTAACCCGTCCTGTACCTGCCCTGGGAGTGTTTGATGGGATAGTGTAAAGGGAGCGTTACTCTGAATCTAACCCGTGCTGTACCTGCCCTGGGAGTGATTGATGGGACAGTGTAAAGGGAGCTTTACTCTGTATATAAACCATGCTGTACGTGCCCTGGGAGAGTTTAATGGGACAGTGCAGAGGGAGCTTTACTCTGTATCTAAGCCGTGCTGCACCTGCACTGGGAGTGTTTGATGGGACAGTGTAGAGGGAGCTTTAATCTGTATCTAACCCATGCTGTACCTGTCCTGTGAGTGTTTGATGGGACAGTGTAACGGGAGCTTTACTCTGTATCTAATCCGTGCTGTACCAGCCCTGGGAGTGTTTGATGGGATTGTGTCGATGGCGTTTTACTCTGTATCTAACCTGTGCTGTACCTGTTCGGGAAGTGTTTGATGGGACAGTATAGAGGGAGCTTTACTCTGTAACTAACGCGTGCTGTACCTGCCCTGGGAGTGTTTGATGAGACAGTCTAGAGGGAGATTTACTCTGTAACTTACCCCTGCTGTAACTGCCCTGGGAGTGTTTGGTCGGACAGTGTAGTGTAAACTTTACTCTGTATCTAACCCGTGCTGTACCTGCCCTGTGAATGTTTGATGGGTCAGTGTAGTGGGAGCTTTGCGCTATCTAACCCGTGCTGTACCTGCCCTGGGAGTGATTGATGGGACAGTATAGTGGGAGCTTTAAACTGTATCTAATCCGTGCTGTACCAGCCCTGGGAGTGTTTGATGGGAGAGTGGAGAGGGAGCATTACTCTGTATCTAACCCGTGCACTACCTGCCCTGGGAGTTTTTGATGGGGTAGTGTAGACGGTGCTTTATTCTGCATTTAACCCGTGCTGTACCTGCCCTGGGATTGTTTGAGACAGTGTAGAGGGAGCGTTACTCTGTATTTAACCCGTGCTGTACCTGCCCTGGGAATGTTTGATGGGACAGTGTAGAGGGTGCTTTACTCTGTATTTAACCCGTGCTGTACCTGCCCTGGGAGTGTTTGATGGGACAGTGCAGAGGGAGCTTTAATCTGTATCTAACCCATGCTGTACCTGTCCTGTGACTGTTGGATGGGACAGTGTAGTGGGAGCTTTACTCTGTATCTAATCCGTGCTGTACCAGCCCTGTGAATGTTTGATGGGACAGCCAAGAGGGAGCTTTACTCTGTATCCAACCCGTACTGTACCTGCCCTGGGAGTGATTGATGGGACAGTGTAGAGGGAGGTTTACTCTGCAATTAAACCATGCTTTACGTGCCCTGTGAGTGTTTAATGGGACAGTGTAGAGGGAACTTTACTCTGTAACTAACCCCTGCTGTACCTGCCCTGGGAGAGTTTGATGGGCCAGTGTACAGGGAGCTTTACCCTGTATCTAACCCGTGCTGCACCTGCACTGGGAGTGTTTGATGGGACAGTGTAGAGGTAGCTTTGCTCTGTATCCAACCCGTGCTGTACCTGCCCTGGGAGTTTTTGATGGGATAGTTTAGAGGGAGCTTAACTCTGTATATAACCCGTGCTGTACCTGCCCTCGGAGTGTTTGATGGGACAGTATAGAGCCAGCTTTACTCTGTATCTAACCCCTGCTGTACCTGCCCTGGGAGTGTTTGATCGGACAGTGTAGAGGGAGCTTTACTCTGCATCTAACCCATGCTGTACCTGCCCTGGGAGAGTTTGATGGGACAGTGCAGAAGGAGCTTTACTCTGCATCTAACCCATGCTGTACCAGCCCCGGGAGTGTTTGATGGGATATTATAGAACGAGCTTTACTCTGTATCTAACCCGTTCTGTACCTACCCTGGGAGTGTTTGATGGGCCAGTGTACAGGGAGCTTTACTCTGTATCTAACCCGTGCTGCACCTGCACTGGGAGTGTTTGATGGGACAGTGTAGAGGGAGCTTTAATCTGTATCTAACCCATGCTGTACCTATCCTGTGATTGTTTCATGGGACAGTGTAATGGAGCTTTACTCTGTATCTAATCCGTGCTGTACCAGCCCTGGGAGTGTTTGATGGGATTGTGTCGATGGAGTTTTACTCTGTATCTAACCTGTGCTGTACCTGGTCGGGAAGTGTTTGATGGGACAGTATAGAGGGAGCTTTACTCTGTAACTAACGCGTGCTGTTCCTGCCCTGGGAGTGTTTGATGAGACAGTCTAGAGGGAGATTTACTCTGTAACTTACCCCTGCTGTAACTGCCCTGGGAGTGTTTGGTGGGGCAGTGAAGAGGGAACTTTATTCTGTATCTAACCCGTGCTGTACCTGCCCTGTGAATGTTTGATGGGACAGTGTAGACGGAGGTTTACTCTGCATCTAAACCATGCTGTACGTGCCCTGTGAGTGTTTAATGGGACAGTGTAGAGGGAACTTTACTCTGTAACTAACCCCTGCTGTACCTGCCCTGGGAGAGTTTGATGGGCCAGTGTAAAGGGAGCTTTACCCTGTATCTAACCCGTGCTGTACCTGTCCTCGGAGTGTTTGATGGGACAGTATTGAGCCAGCTTTACTCTGTATCTAACCCCTGCTGTACCTGCCCTGGGAGTGTTTGATCGGACAGTGTAGAGGGAGCTTTACTCTGCATCTAACCCATGCTGTACCTGCCCTGGGAGAGTTTGATGGGACAGTGCAGAAGGAGCTTTACTCTGTATCTAACCCATGCTGTACCAGCCCCGGGAGTGTTTGATGGGATATTATAGAGCGAGCTTTACTCTGTATCTAACCCGTTCTGTACCTACCCTGGGAGTGTTTGGTGGGACAATGTAGAGGGAGCTTTACTCTGTATCTAACCCCGTACAGTAACATCCCTGGGAGTGTTTGAAGGGACAGTGTAGAGGTTGCTTTACTCTGTATTGAACCCGTGCTGTACCTGCCCTGGGAGTGTTTGATGGGATAATGTAGAGGGAGGTTTACCCTGTATCTAACCCCGTACTGTACCTACCCTGGGAGTGTTTGATGGGACAGTGTAGAGGGAGCTTTACTCTGTATCTAACCCGTGCTTTACCTTCCTTGGGAGTGTTTGATGGGACAGTGCAGAGGGGGCTTTACTCTGTATCTAACCTGTGCTGTACCTGCCCTGCCAATTTTTGATGGGACAGTTTAGAGGGAACTTTACTCTGTATCTAACCCATACTGTACCTGCCCTGGGAGTGCTTGGTGGGGCAGTGTAGAGGGAGCTTTACTCTGTATCTACCCCGTGCTGTACCTGCCCTGGGAGTGTTTGATGGGACAGTGTATAGGGAGCTTTACTCTGTATCAAACACGTGCTGTACCTGACCTGGGAATGTTTGATGGGCCTGTGTAGTGGGAGATTTGCTCTGTATCTAACCGTGCTGTACCTGTCCTGGGAGTGTTTGATGGGCCTGTGGAGTGGGATCTTTGCTCTGTATCTAACCCGTGCTGTACCTGTCCTGGGAGTGTTTGATGGGCCTGTGCAGATGGAGATTTGCTCTGTATCTATCTCGTGCTGTCCCTGTCCTGGGAATGTTTGATGGGCCTGTGTAGAGGTGGCTTTGCTCTGTATCTAACCCGTGCTGTACCTGCCCTGGGAGAGTTTGATGCGACAGTGTAGATGGTGCTTTACTCTGTATCTAACCCGTGCTGTACCTGCCTTGTGAGTGTCGGATGGGACAGTTTAGAGGCAACTTTACTCTGTATCTAACCTGTGCTGTACCTGCCCAGGGAATTTTTGATGGGACACTGTAGAGGGAGCTTTACTCTGTATCTAACCCATGCTGCACACGCCCTGGGAGTGTTTGATGGGACAGTGTAGAGGGAGCTTTACTCTGCATCTAACTCGTGCTGTACCTGCCCAGTGAGTGTTTGAAGGGACAGTGTAGAGGGAGCCTTACTCTGCATCTAACTCGTGCTGTACCTGCCCAGTGAGTGATTGATGGGACAGTGTCGAGGGGGCTTTACTCTGTAGCTAACCCTGTGCTGTCCCTGCACTGGGAGTGTTTGATGGGACAGTAGTAGAGGGAGCTTTACTCTGTATCTAACCGTGCTGTACCTGCCCTGGGAGTTTTTGATGGGACTGTCTAGAGGAGATTTACTCTGTATCTTACCCGTGCTGTACCTGCCCTGGGAGTGTTTGTCGGGACAGTGTAGTGGGAGACTTTACTCTGTATCTAACCCGTGCTGTACCTGCCCTGGGAGTTTTTGATGGGACAGCGGTAGTGGGAGCTTTGCTCGTATTAACCCGTGCTGTACCTGCCCTGGCAGTTTTTGATAGGCCTGTGTAGAGGGAGCTTTACTCTGTATCTAACCCATGCTGTACCTGCCCTGGGAGTGTTTGATGGGACAGTATAGTAGGAGCTTTACTCTGTATCTAATCCGTGCTGTACCAGCCCTGGGAGTATTTGATGGGAGAGTGCAGAGGGAGCATTACTCTGTATCTAACCAGTGCACTACCTGCCCTGGGAGTTATTGATGGGGTAGTGTAGACGGTGCTTTACTCTGCATTTAACCCGTGCTGTACCTGCCCTGGGATTGTTTGAGACATTGTAGAGGGAGCGTTACTCTGTATTTAACCCGTGCTGTACCTGCCCTGGGAATGTTTGTTGGGACAGTGTAGAGGGTGCTTTACTCTGTATTTAACCCGTGCTGTACCTGCCCTGGGAGTGTTTGATGGGACAGTGCAGAGGGAGCTTTAATCTGTATCTAACCCATGCTGTACCTGTCCTGTGAGTGTCGGATGGGACAGTGTAGTGGGAGCTTTACTCTGTATCTAATCCGTGCTGTACCAGCCTTGTGAATGTTTGATGGGACAGCCTAGAGGGAGCTTTACTCTGTATGTAACGCGTGCTCTACCTGTCCTTTGAGTGTTTGATGGGCCAGTGCAGAGGGAGTTTTGCTCTGTATCTAACCCGTGCTGTACCTGTCCTGGGAGTGTTTGATGGGTCTTTTTTTTGAGGGAGCTTTGCTCTGTATCGAACCCGAGCTGTACCTGCCCTGGGAGTGGTTGAAGGGACAGTGTAGAGGGAGCTTTACACTGTATCTAAACCGTGCTGTACCTGCCCTGGGAGTGTTTGATGGGACAGTGTAGAGGGAGCTTTACTCTGTATCTAACTCGTGCTGTACCTGCCCTGGGAGTGTTTGATGGGACATTGTAGATGGAGTTTTACTCTGTGTCTAACCCGTGCTGTAGGTTCCTTGGGAGTGTTTGATGGGACAGTGTTGAGGGAGCTTTACTCTGTATCTAACCCGCGCTGTACCTGTCCTGAGAGTGTTTGATGGGACAGTGTAGAGTGAGCTTTACTCTGTATCTAACCTGTGCTGTACTTGCCCTGGCAGTGTTTGATGGGATATTATAGAGCGAGCTTTACTCTGTATCTAACCCGTTCTGTACCTACCCTGGGAGTGTTTGGTGGGACAATGTAGAGGGAGCTTTACTCTGTATCTAACCCCGTACTGTACCTTCCCTGGGAGTGTTTGATGGGCCAGTGTACAGGGAGCTTTACTCTGTATCTAACCCGTGCTGCACCTGCACTGGGAGTGTTTGATGGGACAGTGCAGAGGGAGCTTTAATCTGTATCTAACCCATGCTGTACCTATCCTGTGAGTATTTGATGGGACAGTGTAATGGAGCTTTACTCTGTATCTAATCCGTGCTGTACCAGCCCTGGGAGTGTTTGATGGGATTGTGTCGATGGAGTTTTACTCTGTATCTAACCTGTGCTGTACCTGCCCAGTGAATGTTTGATGGGACAGTGTAGTGGGAGTTTTGCGCTATCTAACCCGTGCTGTACCTGCCCTGGGAGTGATTGATGGGACAGTGTAGAGGGAGCTTTACTCTGTATCTAACCCATGCTGTACCTGCCCTGGGAGTGTTTGATGGGACAGTGCAGAAGGAGCTTTACTCTGTATCTAACCCATGCTGTACCAGCCCCGGGAGTGTTTGATGGAATATTATAGAGCGAGGTTTACTCTGTATCTAATCCGTTCTGTACCTACCCTGGGAGTGTTTGGTGGGACAATGTAGAGGGAGCTTTACTCTGTATCTAACCCCGTACTGTAACTTCCCTGGGAGTGTTTGAAGGGACAGTGTAGAGGTAGCTTTACTCTGTATTGAACCCGTGCTGTACCTGCCCTGGGAGTGTTTGATGGGATAATGTAGAGGGAGCTTTACTCTGTATCTAACCCGTGCTGTACCTTCCTTGGGAGTGTTTGATGGGACAATGTCGAGGGAGCTTTACTCTGCATCTAACCCGTGCAGTTCCTGCCCTGGGTGTGTTTGATGGGACAGTGCAGAGGGGGCTTTACTCTGTATCTAACCTGTGCTGTACCTGCCCTGCCAATTTTTGATGGGACAGTTTAGAGGGAACTTTACTCTGTATCTAACCCATACTGTACCTGCCCTGGGAGTGCTTGATGGGACAGTGTAGAGGGAGCTTTACTCTGTATCTAACCCGTGCTGTACCTGCCCTGGGAGTGTTTGATGGGACTGTGTCGTGGGAGCTTTGCTCTGTATCTAACCGTGCTGTACCTGCCCTGGGAGTGTTTGATGGGACAGTGTAGAGGGAGCTTTACTCTGTATCTAACCCGTGCTGTACCTGCCCTGGGAGTGTTTGATGGGACAGTGTAGAGGGAGCTTTACTCTGTATCTAACCCGTGCTGTACCTGCCCTGGGAGTGTTTGATGGGACAGTGTAGAGGGAGCTTTACTCTGTATCTAACCCGTGCTGTACCTGCCCTGGGAGTGTTTGATGGGACAGTGTAGAGGGAGCTTTACTCTGTATCTAACCCGTGCTGTACCTGCCCTGGGAGTGTTTGATGGGACAGTGTAGAGGGAGCTTTACTCTGTATCTAACCCGTGCTGTACCTGCCCTGGGAGTGTTTGATGGGACAGTGTAGAGGGAGCTTTACTCTGTATCTAACCCGTGCTGTACCTGCCCTGGGAGTGTTTGATGGGACAGTGTAGAGGGAGCTTTACTCTGTATCTAACCCGTGCTGTACCTGCCCTGGGAGTGTTTGATGGGACAGTGTAGAGGGAGCTTTACTCTGTATCTAACCCGTGCTGTACCTGCCCTGGAGTGTTTGATGGGACAGTGTAGAGGAGCTTTACTCTGTATCTAACCGTGCTGTACCTGCCCTGGGAGTGTTTGATGGGACAGTGTAGAGGGAGCTTTACTCTGTATCTAACCCGTGCTGTACCTGCCCTGGGAGTGTTTGATGGGACAGTGTAGAGGGAGCTTTACTCTGTATCTAACCCGTGCTGTACCTGCCCTGGGAGTGTTTGATGGGACAGTGTAGAGGGAGCTTTACTCTGTATCTAACCCGTGCTGTACCTGCCCTGGGAGTGTTTGATGGGACAGTGTAGAGGGAGCTTTACTCTGTATCTAACCCGTGCTGTACCTGCCCTGGGAGTGTTTGATGGGACAGTGTAGAGGGAGCTTTACTCTGTATCTAACCCGTGCTGTACCTGCCCTGGGAGTGTTTGATGGGACAGTGTAGAGGGAGCTTTACTCTGTATCTAACCCGTGCTGTACCTGCCCTGGGAGTGTTTGATGGGACAGTGTAGAGGGAGCTTTACTCTGTATCTAACCCGTGCTGTACCTGCCCTGGAGTGTTTGATGGGACAGTGTAGAGGGAGCTTTACTCTGTATCTAACCCGTGCTGTACCTGCCCTGGGAGTGTTTGATGGGACAGTGTAGAGGGAGCTTTACTCTGTATCAACCCGTGCTGTACCTGCCCTGGGAGTGTTTGATGGGACAGTGTAGAGGGAGCTTTACTCTGTATCTAACCCGTGCTGTACCTGCCCTGGGAGTGTTTGATGGGACAGTGTAGAGGGAGCTTTACTCTGTATCTAACCCGTGCTGTACCTGCCCTGGGAGTGTTTGATGGGACAGTGTAGAGGGAGCTTTACTCTGTATCTAACCCGTGCTGTACCTGCCCTGGGAGTGTTTGATGGGACAGTGTAGAGGGAGCTTTACTCTGTATCTAACCCGTGCTGTACCTGCCCTGGGAGTGTTTGATGGGACAGTGTAGAGGGAGCTTTACTCTGTATCTAACCCGTGCTGTACCTGCCCTGGGAGTGTTTGATGGGACAGTGTAGAGGGAGCTTTACTCTGTATCTAACCCGTGCTGTACCTGCCCTGGGAGTGTTTGATGGGACAGTGTAGAGGGAGCTTTACTCTGTATCTAACCCGTGCTGTACCTGCCCTGGGAGTGTTTGATGGGACAGTGTAGAGGGAGCTTTACTCTGTATCTAACCCGTGCTGTACCTGCCCTGGGAGTGTTTGATGGGACAGTGTAGAGGGAGCTTTACTCTGTATCTAACCCGTGCTGTACCTGCCCTGGGAGTGTTTGATGGGACAGTGTAGAGGGAGCTTTACTCTGTATCTAACCCGTGCTGTACCTGCCCTGGGAGTGTTTGATGGGACAGTGTAGAGGGAGCTTTACTCTGTATCTAACCCGTGCTGTACCTGCCCTGGGAGTGTTTGATGGGACAGTGTAGAGGGAGCTTTACTCTGTATCTAACCCGTGCTGTACCTGCCCTGGGAGTGTTTGATGGGACAGTGTAGAGGGAGCTTTACTCTGTATCTAACCCGTGCTGTACCTGCCCTGGGAGTGTTTGATGGGACAGTGTAGAGGGAGCTTTACTCTGTATCTAACCCGTGCTGTACCTGCCCTGGGAGTGTTTGATGGGACAGTGTAGAGGGAGCTTTACTCTGTATCTAACCCGTGCTGTACCTGCCCTGGGAGTGTTTGATGGGACAGTGTAGAGGGAGCTTTACTCTGTATCTAACCCGTGCTGTACCTGCCCTGGGAGTGTTTGATGGGACAGTGTAGAGGGAGCTTTACTCTGTATCTAACCCGTGCTGTACCTGCCCTGGGAGTGTTTGATGGGACAGTGTAGAGGGAGCTTTACTCTGTATCTAACCCGTGCTGTACCTGCCCTGGGAGTGTTTGATGGGACAGTGTAGAGGGAGCTTTACTCTGTATCTAACCCGTGCTGTACCTGCCCTGGGAGTGTTTGATGGGACAGTGTAGAGGAGCTTTACTCTGTATCTAACCCGTGCTGTACCTGCCCTGGGAGTGTTTGATGGGACAGTGTAGAGGGAGCTTTACTCTGTATCTAACCCGTGCTGTACCTGCCCTGGGAGTGTTTGATGGGACAGTGTAGAGGGAGCTTTACTCTGTATCTAACCCGTGCTGTACCTGCCCTGGGAGTGTTTGATGGGACAGTGTAGAGGGAGCTTTACTCTGTATCTAACCCGTGCTGTACCTGCCCTGGGAGTGTTTGATGGGACAGTGTAGAGGGAGCTTTACTCTGTATCTAACCCGTGCTGTACCTGCCCTGGGAGTGTTTGATGGGACAGTGTAGAGGGAGCTTTACTCTGTATCTAACCCGTGCTGTACCTGCCCTGGGAGTGTTTGATGGGACAGTGTAGAGGGAGCTTTACTCTGTATCTAACCCGTGCTGTACCTGCCCTGGGAGTGTTTGATGGGACAGTGTAGAGGGAGCTTTACTCTGTATCTAACCCGTGCTGTACCTGCCCTGGGAGTGTTTGATGGGACAGTGTAGAGGGAGCTTTACTCTGTATCTAACCCGTGCTGTACCTGCCCTGGGAGTGTTTGATGGGACAGTGTAGAGGGAGCTTTACTCTGTATCTAACCCGTGCTGTACCTGCCCTGGGAGTGTTTGATGGGACAGTGTAGAGGGAGCTTTACTCTGTATCTAACCCGTGCTGTACCTGCCCTGGGAGTGTTTGATGGGACAGTGTAGAGGGAGCTTTACTCTGTATCTAACCCGTGCTGTACCTGCCCTGGGAGTGTTTGATGGGACAGTGTAGAGGGAGCTTTACTCTGTATCTAACCCGTGCTGTACCTGCCCTGGGAGTGTTTGATGGGACAGTGTAGAGGGAGCTTTACTCTGTATCTAACCCGTGCTGTACCTGCCCTGGAGTGTTTGATGGGACAGTGTAGAGGGAGCTTTACTCTGTATCTAACCCGTGCTGTACCTGCCCTGGGAGTGTTTGATGGGACAGTGTAGAGGGAGCTTTACTCTGTATCTAACCCGTGCTGTACCTGCCCTGGGAGTGTTTGATGGGACAGTGTAGAGGGAGCTTTACTCTGTATCTAACCCGTGCTGTACCTGCCCTGGGAGTGTTTGATGGGACAGTGTAGAGGGAGCTTTACTCTGTATCTAACCCGTGCTGTACCTGCCCTGGGAGTGTTTGATGGGACAGTGTAGAGGGAGCTTTACTCTGTATCTAACCCGTGCTGTACCTGCCCTGGGAGTGTTTGATGGGACAGTGTAGAGGGAGCTTTACTCTGTATCTAACCCGTGCTGTACCTGCCCTGGGAGTGTTTGATGGGACAGTGTAGAGGGAGCTTTACTCTGTATCTAACCCGTGCTGTACCTGCCCTGGGAGTGTTTGATGGGACAGTGTAGAGGGAGCTTTACTCTGTATCTAAACCGTGCTGTACCTGCCCTGGGAGTGTTTGATGGGACAGTGTAGAGGGAGCTTTACTCTGTATCTAACCCGTGCTGTACCTGCCCTGGGAGTGTTTGATGGGACAGTGTAGAGGGAGCTTTACTCTGTATCTAACCCGTGCTGTACCTGCCCTGGGAGTGTTTGATGGGACAGTGTAGAGGGAGCTTTACTCTGTATCTAACCCGTGCTGTACCTGCCCTGGGAGTGTTTGATGGGACAGTGTAGAGGGAGCTTTACTCTGTATCTAACCCGTGCTGTACCTGCCCTGGGAGTGTTTGATGGGACAGTGTAGAGGGAGCTTTACTCTGTATCTAACCCGTGCTGTACCTGCCCTGGGAGTGTTTGATGGGACAGTGTAGAGGGAGCTTTACTCTGTATCTAACCCGTGCTGTACCTGCCCTGGGAGTGTTTGATGGGACAGTGTAGAGGGAGCTTTACTCTGTATCTAACCCGTGCTGTACCTGCCCTGGGAGTGTTTGATGGGACAGTGTAGAGGGAGCTTTACTCTGTATCTAACCCGTGCTGTACCTGCCCTGGGAGTGTTTGATGGGACAGTGTAGAGGGAGCTTTACTCTGTATCTAACCCGTGCTGTACCTGCCCTGGGAGTGTTTGATGGGACAGTGTAGAGGGAGCTTTACTCTGTATCTAACCCGTGCTGTACCTGCCCTGGGAGTGTTTGATGGGACAGTGTAGAGGGAGCTTTACTCTGTATCTAACCCGTGCTGTACCTGCCCTGGGAGTGTTTGATGGGACAGTGTAGAGGGAGCTTTACTCTGTATCTAACCGTGCTGTACCTGCCCTGGGAGTGTTTGATGGGACAGTGTAGAGGGAGCTTTACTCTGTATCTAACCCGTGCTGTACCTGCCCTGGGAGTGTTTGATGGGACAGTGTAGAGGGAGCTTTACTCTGTATCTAACCCGTGCTGTACCTGCCCTGGGAGTGTTTGATGGGACAGTGTAGAGGGAGCTTTACTCTGTATCTAACCCGTGCTGTACCTGCCCTGGGAGTGTTTGATGGGACAGTGTAGAGGGAGCTTTACTCTGTATCTAACCGTGCTGTACCTGCCCTGGGAGTGTTTGATGGGACAGTGTAGAGGGAGCTTTACTCTGTATCTAACCCGTGCTGTACCTGCCCTGGGAGTGTTTGATGGGACAGTGTAGAGGGAGCTTTACTCTGTATCTAACCCGTGCTGTACCTGCCCTGGGAGTGTTTGATGGGACAGTGTAGAGGGAGCTTTACTCTGTATCTAACCGTGCTGTACCTGCCCTGGGAGTGTTTGATGGGACAGTGTGGAGGGAGCTTTACTCTGTATCTAACCCGTGCTGTACCTGCCCTGGGAGTGTTTGATGGAATTGAGAGGTCGCACAACACCAGGTTATAGTCCAACAGTTTTATTTGAAATCACAAGCTTTCGGAGCTATCGCTCCTTCCTCAGGTGAAGTAAATTGGATACAGAATCGTCAGAGCATATATAGATGGAAAAAAAGCATGTGTACTTTACAATTGCAGACCAATAAATTAAATCATCCTGACTATCTGCCGAGGTGTGATAAAGTTAATTAAGTCAGCCAGGAAGGTACCACATCAAAAGACATAGCAAGATACAACTGAGACAATGAGGTGAAGTCGCAGGGGTTCTAACGTGTCAAAAGCTGCCGTCTGTATGTAAAACGAAAAGCTTTTAAAAAAAATTTACTTTTTTACTGGGAAAATTTTTACTTTTTTACTGGGAATCACATCTGTGAACAAGCTAACGACGACTCGAGTCCGGATCACGTCATGTATCGTGACATAAACCCAAGATCCCGATTGAGACCGTCTTCATGAGTGCAGAACTTGGCTATCAGTTTCTGCTCGATGATTTTGCGTTGTCGTGTGTTTCTAAGGTTGCCTTGGAGAACGCTTACCCGCAGATCCGAGGCTGAATGTCCTTGACTGCTGAAGTGTTCCCCGACTGGGAGGTAACAATCCTGCCTGGCGATTGTTGCGCGGTGCTCGTTCATACGTTGTCTCAGTGTCTGCATGGTCTCGCCGATGTACCATGCCGCGGTGCATTCTTTCCTGCAACGTATGAGGTAGACAACGTTGGCCGAGTCACATGAGTATGTACCATGTACCTGGTGGGTAGTGTCCTCACGTGTGATGGTGGTATCTGTGTTGATGATCTGGCATGTCTTGCAGAGTTTGCCATGGCAGGGTTGTGTGGTGTCGTGGTCGCTGTTATCCTGAAAGCTGGGTAATTTGCTGCGAACGATGGTACTTCTGAGGTTAGGCGGCTGTTTGAAGGCAAGTAGTGGAGGCGTGGGGATGGCCTTAGCGAGGTGTTTGTCGTCATCGATGACATGTTGAAGGCTGCGAAGAACATGTCGTAGTTTCTCCGCTCCGGGGAAGTACTGGACGACGTAGGGTACCCTGTTGGTTGTGTCCCGTGTTTGCCTTCTGAGGAGGTCTATGCGATTTTTCGCTGTGGCCCGTCGGAACTGTCGATCGATGAGTCGAGCGTCATATCCCGTTCTTACGAGGGCGTTTTTCAGCGTCCGTAGGTGTCCATCGCGTTCCTCCTCGTCTGAGCAGATCCTGTGTATTCGCAGGGCTTGTCCATAGGGGATGGCTTCTTTAACATGGTTAGGGTGGAAGCTGGAGAAGTGGAGCATCGTGAGGTTGTCCGTGGGCTTGCGGTAGAGTGAAGTGCTGAGGTGTCCGTCTTTGATGGAGATTCGTGTGTCCAGGAATGAGACCGATTCTGAGGAGTAGTCCATGGTGAGTTTGATGGTGGGATGGAACTTGTTTATGTTATCGTGTAGTCTTTTCAGTGATCCTTCGCCATGGGTCCAAAGGAAGAAAATGTCGTCGATGTATCTGGTGTACAGCGTTGGCTGGAGGTCCTGTGCAGCGAAGAAGTCTTGCTCGAACTTGTGCATGAAGATGTTGCGTATTGGGGTGCGAATTTGGTCCCCATGGCTGTTCCGTGTGTTTGGGTAAAAAAATGGTTGTCGAAGGTGAAGACATTGTGGTCAAGGATGAAGCGGATGAGTTGTAGGATGGCGTCTGGAGATTGGCTGTTGTTGATGTTGAGTACTGAGGCTGTTGCAGCGATGCCGTCATCGTGGGGGATACTGGTGTAGAGTGCCGATACGTCCATCGTGGCAAGGAGTGTTCCTGTTCAACTGGTCCGTGGGTGCTGAGTTTCTGTAAGAAGTCTGTAGTGTCGCGACAGAAGCTGGGGGTTCCCTGTACGATGGGTTTCAGAATGCCCTCGACGTATCCAGAGAGGTTCTCACACAGGGTTCCATTGCCTGATACGATAGGACGTCCGGGTGTGTTGGCTTTGTGTATCTTTGGGAGGCAGTAGAAGTCTCCCACGCGGGGAGTACGTGGGATGAGAGCGCGTAGGATGTTTTGAAGGTCTGGATCGAAGGTCTTGATCAGTCTATTGAGTTGGCGGGTGTGTTCTTTGGTCGGATCTGCGGGTAGCTGTCTGTAGTGTTCCTGGTTGTCCAGTTGTCGGTATGCTTCTTTACAATAGTCCGTTCTGTTCTGTATGACGATGGCTCCTCCTTTGTCCGTGGTTTGATGACAATGTTGCGGTTGGTCTTGAGAGCGTGGATGGCGTTGCGTTGTGCTCGGGTGACATTCTGGACTGTTTGTGAGTGCGGCTGATGAATCTGGCGTTGATGCATTTCCTGACAGCTTGAGCATACATGTCAAGCTTGGGGCAGCGACCTACGGAGGG
>JASTWF010001215.1:61062-103659 GCA_030390025.1 Squalus acanthias | reverse complement strand
CACTGTGTCCGGCTCACTGTGTCCAGCTCACTGTGTCCACCTCACTGTGTCCAGCTCACTGTGTCCGGCTCACTGTGTCCACCTCACTGTGTCCGGCTCACTGTGTCCGGCTCACTGTGTCCACCTCACTGTGTCCACCTCACTGTGTCCAGCTCACTGTGTCCGGCTCGCTGTGTCCACCTCACTCTGTCCACCTCACTGTGTCCACCTCACTGTGTCCACCTCACTGTGTCCACCTCACTGTGTCCACCTCACTGTGTCCCCCTCACTGTGTCCAGCTCACTGTGTCCAGCTCACTGTGTCCGGCTCACTGTGTCCACCTCACTGTGTCCGGCTCACTGTGTCCGGCTCACTGTGTCCGGCTCACTGTGTCCACCTCACTGTGTCCACCTCACTGTGTCCACCTCACTGTGTCCACCTCACTGTGTCCAGCTCACTGTGTCCAGCTCACTGTGTCCAGCTCACTGTGTCCACCTCACTGTGTCCCCCTCACTGTGTCCAGCTCACTGTGTCCAGCTCACTGTGTCCGGCTCACTGTGTCCACCTCACTGTGTCCGGCTCACTCTGTCCAGCTCACTGTGTCCGGCTCACTGTGTCCGGCTCACTGTGTCCGGCTCACTGTGTCCAGCTCACTGTGTCCACCTCACTGTGTCCAGCTCACTGTGTCCACCTCACTGTGTCCACCTCACTGTGTCCACCTCACTGTGTCCGGCTCACTGTGTCCAGCTCACTGTGTCCAGCTCACTGTGTCCATCTCACTGTGTCCACCTCACTGTGTCCGGCTCACTGTGTCCACCTCACTGTGTCCACCTCACTGTGTCCAGCTCACTGTGTCCACCTCACTGTGTCCAGCTCACTGTGTCCGGCTCACTGTGTCCACCTCACTGTGTCCACCTCACTGTGTCCAGCTCACTGTGTCCGGCTCACTGTGTCCGGCTCACTGTGTCCACCTCACTGTGTCCGGCTCACTGTGTCCACCTCACTGTGTCCAGCTCACTGTGTCCGGCTCACTGTGTCCACCTCACTGTGTCCAGCTCACTGTGTCAGGCTCACTGTGTCCACCTCACTGTGTCCACCTCACTGTGTCCACCTCACTGTGTCCAGCTCACTGTGTCCAGCTCACTGTGTCCGGCTCACTGTATCCGGCTCACTGTGTCCAGCTCACTGTGTCCACCTCACTGTGTCCGGCTCACTGTGTCCGGCTCACTGTGTCCAGCTCACTGTGTCCAGCTCACTGTGTCCACCTCACTGTGTCCACCTCACTGTGTCCGGCTCACTGTGTCCAGCTCACTGTGTCCGGCTCACTGTGTCCGGCTCACTGTGTCCACCTCACTGTGTCCACCTCACTGTGTCCACCTCACTGTGTCCACCTCACTGTGTCCACCTCACTGTGTCCACCTCACTGTGTCCGGCTCACTGTGTCCAGCTCACTGTGTCCACCTCACTGTGTCCATCTCACTGTGTCCGGCTCACTGTGTCCGGCTCACTGTGTCCGGCTCACTGTGTCCACCTCACTGTGTCCACCTCACTGTGTCCAGCTCACTGTGTCCAGCTCACTGTGTCCAGCTCACTGTGTCCAGCTCACTGTGTCCACCTCACTGTGTCCACCTCACTGTGTCCGGCTCACTGTGTCCATCTCACTGTGTCCACCTCACTGTGTCCACCTCACTGTGTCCAGCTCACTGTGTCCACCTCACTGTGTCCACCTCACTGTGTCCACCTCACTGTGTCCAGCTCACTGTGTCCACCTCACTGTGTCCATCTCACTGTGTCCAGCTCACTGTGTCCAGCTCACTGTGTCCACCTCACTGTGTCCACCTCACTGTGTCCACCTCACTGTGTCCGGCTCACTGTGTCCACCTCACTGTGTCCACCTCACTGTGTCCACCTCACTGTGTCCAGCTCACTGTGTCCACCTCACTGTGTCCATCTCACTGTGTCCAGCTCACTGTGTCCAGCTCACTGTGTCCACCTCACTGTGTCCACCTCACTGTGTCCACCTCACTGTGTCCGGCTCACTGTGTCCGGCTCACTGTGTCCAGCTCACTGTGTCCAGCTCACTGTGTCCACCTCACTGTGTCCGGCTCACTGTGTCCGGCTCACTGTGTCCGGCTCACTGTGTCCAGCTCACTGTGTCCACCTCACTGTGTCCAGCTCACTGTGTCCACCTCACTGTGTCCACCTCACTGTGTCCACCTCACTGTGTCCACCTCACTGTGTCCAGCTCACTGTGTCCACCTCACTGTGTCCACCTCACTGTGTCCGGCTCACTGTGTCCAGCTCACTGTGTCCACCTCACTGTGTCTGGCTCACTGTGTCCGGCTCACTGTGTCCAGCTCACTATGTCCACCTCACTGCGTCCAGCTCACTGTGTCCGGCTCACTGTGTCCATCTCACTGTGTCCAGCTCACTGTGTCCGGCTCACTGTGTCCGGCTCACTGTGTCCACCTCACTGTGTCCAGCTCACTGTGTCCGGCTCACTGTGTCCACCTCACTGTGTCCACCTCACTGTGTCCAGCTCACTGTGTCCAGCTCACTGTGTCCACCTCACTGTGTCCACCTCACTGTGTCCACCTCACTGTGTCCAGCTCACTGTGTCCACCTCACTGTGTCCACCTCACTGTGTCCGGCTCACTGTGTCCAGCTCACTGTGTCCACCTCACTGTGTCTGGCTCACTGTGTCCGGCTCACTGTGTCCAGCTCACTATGTCCACCTCACTGCGTCCAGCTCACTGTGTCCGGCTCACTGTGTCCATCTCACTGTGTCCAGCTCACTGTGTCCAGCTCACTGTGTCCGGCTCACTGTGTCCACCTCACTGTGTCCAGCTCACTGTGTCCGGCTCACTGTGTCCACCTCACTGTGTCCACCTCACTGTGTCCACCTCACTGTGTCCAGCTCACTGTGTCCAGCTCACTGTGTCCAGCTCACTGTGTCCACCTCACTGTGTCCACCTCACTGTGTCCACCTCACTGTGTCCGGCTCACTGTGTCCAGCTCACTGTGTCCACCTCACTGTGTCCACCTCACTGTGTCCACCTCACTGTGTCCACCTCACTGTGTCCACCTCACTGTGTCCGGCTCACTGTGTCCGGCTCACTGTGTCCGGCTCACTGTGTCCAGCTCACTGTGTCCAGCTCACTGTGTCCACCTCACTGTGTCCACCTCACTGTGTCCACCTCACTGTGTCCAGCTCACTGTGTCCACCTCACTGTGTCCACCTCACTGTGTCCGGCTCACTGTGTCCAGCTCACTGTGTCCACCTCACTGTGTCCGGCTCACTGTGTCCGGCTCACTGTGTCCAGCTCACTGTGTCCACCTCACTGTGTCCGGCTCACTGTGTCCAGCTCACTGTGTCCACCTCACTGTGTCCGGCTCACTGTGTCCAGCTCACTGTGTCCACCTCACTGTGTCCAGCTCACTGTGTCCACCTCACTGCGTCCGGCTCACTGTGTCCGGCTCACTGTGTCCATCTCACTGTGTCCAGCTCACTGTGTCCAGCTCACTGTGTCCGGCTCACTGTTTCCACCTCACTGTGTCCAGCTCACTGTGTCCACCTCACTGTGTCCACCTCACTGTGTCCAGATCACTGTGTCCGGCTCACTGTGTCCACCTCACTGTGTCCAGCTCACTGTGTCCGGCTCACTGTGTCCACCTCACTGTGTCCACCTCACTGTGTCCACCTCACTGTGTCCACCTCACTGTGTCCACCTCACTGTGTCCAGCTCACTGTGTCCACCTCACTGTGTCCACCTCACTGTGTCCACCTCACTGTGTCCGGCTCACTGTGTCCAGCTCACTGTGTCCGGCTCACTGTATCCGGCTCACTGTGTCCAGCTCACTGTGTCCACCTCACTGTGTCCGGCTCACTGTGTCCGGCTCACTGTGTCCAGCTCACTGTGTCCAGCTCACTGTGTCCACCTCACTGTGTCCACCTCACTGTGTCCGGCTCACTGTGTCCAGCTCACTGTGTCCAGCTCACTGTGTCCGGCTCACTGTGTCCACCTCACTGTGTCCACCTCACTGTGTCCACCTCACTGTGTCCACCTCACTGTGTCCACCTCACTGTGTCCACCTCACTGTGTCCGGCTCACTGTGTCCAGCTCACTGTGTCCACCTCACTGTGTCCATCTCACTGTGTCCGGCTCACTGTGTCCGGCTCACTGTGTCCACCTCACTGTGTCCACCTCACTGTGTCCAGCTCACTGTGTCCAGCTCACTGTGTCCAGCTCACTGTGTCCAGCTCACTGTGTCCACCTCACTGTGTCCACCTCACTGTGTCCGGCTCACTGTGTCCATCTCACTGTGTCCACCTCACTGTGTCCACCTCACTGTGTCCAGCTCACTGTGTCCACCTCACTGTGTCCACCTCACTGTGTCCACCTCACTGTGTCCAGCTCACTGTGTCCACCTCACTGTGTCCATCTCACTGTGTCCAGCTCACTGTGTCCAGCTCACTGTGTCCACCTCACTGTGTCCACCTCACTGTGTCCACCTCACTGTGTCCGGCTCACTGTGTCCACCTCACTGTGTCCACCTCACTGTGTCCAGCTCACTGTGTCCACCTCACTGTGTCCATCTCACTGTGTCCAGCTCACTGTGTCCAGCTCACTGTGTCCACCTCACTGTGTCCACCTCACTGTGTCCACCTCACTGTGTCCGGCTCACTGTGTCCGGCTCACTGTGTCCAGCTCACTGTGTCCAGCTCACTGTGTCCACCTCACTGTGTCCGGCTCACTGTGTCCGGCTCACTGTGTCCGGCTCACTGTGTCCAGCTCACTGTGTCCACCTCACTGTGTCCAGCTCACTGTGTCCAGCTCACTGTGTCCACCTCACTGTGTCCACCTCACTGTGTCCACCTCACTGTGTCCAGCTCACTGTGTCCACCTCACTGTGTCCACCTCACTGTGTCCGGCTCACTGTGTCCAGCTCACTGTGTCCACCTCACTGTGTCCGGCTCACTGTGTCCGGCTCACTGTGTCCAGCTCACTGTGTCCACCTCACTGTGTCCGGCTCACTGTGTCCAGCTCACTGTGTCCACCTCACTGTGTCCGGCTCACTGTGTCCAGCTCACTGTGTCCACCTCACTGTGTCCACCTCACTGTGTCCACCTCACTGTGTCCGGCTCACTGTGTCCAGCTCACTGTGTCCACCTCACTGTGTCCACCTCACTGTGTCCACCTCACTGTGTCCACCTCACTGTGTCCACCTCACTGTGTCCACCTCACTGTGTCCAGCTCACTGTGTCCACCTCACTGTGTCCACCTCACTGTGTCCGGCTCACTGTGTCCAGCTCACTGTGTCCACCTCACTGTGTCTGGCTCACTGTGTCCGGCTCACTGTGTCCAGCTCACTATGTCCACCTCACTGCGTCCAGCTCACTGTGTCCGGCTCACTGTGTCCATCTCACTGTGTCCAGCTCACTGTGTCCAGCTCACTGTGTCCGGCTCACTGTGTCCACCTCACTGCGTCCGGCTCACTGTGTCCGGCTCACTGTGTCCATCTCACTGTGTCCAGCTCACTGTGTCCAGCTCACTGTGTCCGGCTCACTGTTTCCACCTCACTGTGTCCAGCTCACTGTGTCCACCTCACTGTGTCCACCTCACTGTGTCCAGATCACTGTGTCCGGCTCACTGTGTCCACCTCACTGTGTCCAGCTCACTGTGTCCGGCTCACTGTGTCCACCTCACTGTGTCCACCTCACTGTGTCCACCTCACTGTGTCCACCTCACTGTGTCCACCTCACTGTGTCCAGCTCACTGTGTCCACCTCACTGTGTCCACCTCACTGTGTCCACCTCACTGTGTCCGGCTCACTGTGTCCACCTCACTGTGTCTACCTCACTGTGTCCACCTCACTGTGTCCACCTCACTGTGTCCGGCTCACTGTGTCCACCTCACTGTGTCCACCTCACTGTGTCCGGCTCACTGTGTCCAGCTCACTGTGTCCGGCTCACTGTGTCCACCTCACTGTGTCCACCTCACTGTGTCCACCTCACTGTGTCCAGCTCACTGTGTCCGGCTCACTGTGTCCGGCTCACTGTGTCCACCTCACTGTGTCCAGCTCACTGTGTCCACCTCACTGTGTCCACCTCACTGTGTCCGGCTCACTGTGTCCGGCTCACTGTGTCCGGCTCACTGTGTCCGGCTCACTGTGTCCACCTCACTGTGTCCACCTCACTGTGTCCACCTCACTGTGTCCACCTCACTGTGTCCACCTCACTGTGTCCACCTCACTGTGTCCAGCTCACTGTGTCCACCTCACTGTGTCCAGCTCACTGTGTCCAGCTCACTGTGTCCGGCTCACTGTGTCCACCTCACTGTGTCCGGCTCACTGTGTCCAGCTCACTGTGTCCACCTCACTGTGTCCGCTCACTGTGTCCACCTCACTGTGTCCGGCTCACTGTGTCCACCTCACTGTGTCCGGCTCACTGTGTCCAGCTCACTGTGTCCATCTCACTGTGTCCGGCTCACTGTGTCCACCTCACTGTGTCCATCTCACTGTGTCCACCTCACTGTGTCCAGCTCACTGTGTCCACCTCACTGTGTCCACCTCACTGTGTCCAGCTCACTGTGTCCGGCTCACTGTGTCCACCTCACTGTGTCCAGCTCACTGTGTCCACCTCACTGTGTCCACCTCACTGTGTCCACCTCACTGTGTCCACCTCACTGTGTCCACCTCACTGTGTCCACCTCACTGTGTCCACCTCACTGTGTCCAGCTCACTGTGTCCACCTCACTGTGTCCAGCTCACTGTGTCCGGCTCACTGTGTCCACCTCACTGTGTCCACCTCACTGTGTCCAGCTCACTGTGTCCACCTCACTGTGTCCAGCTCACTGTGTCCACCTCACTGTGTCCAGCTCACTGTGTCCACCTCACTGTGTCCACCTCACTGTGTCCACCTCACTGTGTCCACCTCACTGTGTCCAGCTCACTGTGTCCGCTCACTGTGTCCGCTCACTGTGTCCGGCTCACTGTGTCCAGCTCACTGTGTCCAGCTCACTGTGTCCGGCTCACTGTGTCCGGCTCACTGTGTCCGGCTCACTGTGTCCACCTCACTGTGTCCGGCTCACTGTGTCCACCTCACTGTGTCCGGCTCACTGTGTCCAGCTCACTGTGTCCACCTCACAGTGTCCACCTCACTGTGTCCATCTCACTGTGTCCACCTCACTGTGTCCGGCTCACTGTGTCCAGCTAACTGTGTCCAGCTCACTGTGTCCACCTCACTGTGTCCACCTCACTGTGTCCAGCTCACTGTGTCCGGCTCACTGTGTCCACCTCACTGTGTCCATCTCACTGTGTCCGCTCACTGTGTCCATCTCACTGTGTCCATCTCACTGTGTCCAACTCACTGTGTCCGGCTCACTGTGTCCAGCTCACTGTGTCCACCTCACTGTGTCCAGCTCACTGTGTCCATCCTCACTGTGTCCAGCTCACTGTGTCCAGCTCACTGTGTCCATCTCACTGTGTCCAGCTCACTGTGTCCATCTCACTGTGTCCAGCTCACTGTGTCCAGCTCACTGTGTCCACCTCACTGTGTCCACCTCACTGTGTCCGGCTCACTGTGTCCAGCTCACTGTGTCCACCTCACTGTGTCCACCTCACTGTGTCCAGCTCACTGTGTCCACCTCACTGTGTCCACCTCACTGTGTCCACCTCACTGTGTCCGGCTCACTGTGTCCGGCTCACTGTGTCCGGCTCACTGTGTCCACCTCACTGTGTCCAGCTCACTGTGTCCAGCTCACTGTGTCCACCTCACTGTGTCCACCTCACTGTGTCCACCTCACTGTGTCCAGCTCACTGTGTCCACCTCACTGTGTCCACCTCACTGTGTCCGGCTCACTGTGTCCAGCTCACTGTGTCCACCTCACTGTGTCCAGCTCACTGTGTCCTGGCTCACTGTGTCCAGCTCACTGTGTCCACCTCACTGTGTCCGGCTCACTGTGTCCGCTCACTGTGTCCATCTCACTGTGTCCAGCTCACTGTGTCCAGCTCACTGTGTCCGGCTCACTGTGTCCACCTCACTGTGTCCAGCTCACTGTGTCCACCTCACTGTGTCCACCTCACTGTGTCCAGATCACTGTGTCCGGCTCACTGTGTCCACCTCACTGTGTCCACCTCACTGTGTCCACCTCACTGTGTCCAGCTCACTGTGTCCGGCTCACTGTGTCCACCTCACTGTGTCCAGCTCACTGTGTCCACCTCACTGTGTCCGGCTCACTGTGTCCACCTCACTGTGTCCGGCTCACTGTGTCCACCTCACTGTGTCCGGCTCACTGTGTCCAGCTCACTGTGTCCATCTCACTGTGTCCGGCTCACTGTGTCCACCTCACTGTGTGCATCTCACTGTGTCCACCTCACTGTGTCCAGCTCACTGTGTCCACCTCACTGTGTCCACCTCACTGTGTCCGGCTCACTGTGTGCGGCTCACTGTGTCCGCCTCACTGTGTCCAGCTCACTGTGTCCACCTCACTGTGTCCACCTCACTGTGTCCACCTCACTGTGTCCACCTCACTGTGTCCACCTCACTGTGTCCAGCTCACTGTGTCCACCTCACTGTGTCCGGCTCACTGTGTCCGGCTCACTGTGTCCACCTCACTGTGTCCACCTCACTGTGTCCAGCTCACTGTGTCCACCTCACTGTGTCCAGCTCACTGTGTCCACCTCACTGTGTCCAGCTCACTGTGTCCACCTCACTGTGTCCACCTCACTGTGTCCACCTCACTGTGTCCACCTCACTGTGTCCACCTCACTGTGTCCGGCTCACTGTGTCCGGCTCACTGTGTCCGGCTCACTGTGTCCAGCTCACTGTGTCCGGCTCACTGTGTCCGGCTCACTGTGTCCGGCTCACTGTGTCCGGCTCACTGTGTCCAGATCACTGTGTCCAGATCACTGTGTCCAGATCACTGTGTCCACCTCACTGTGTCCGGCTCACTGTGTCCACCTCACTGTGTCCAGCTCACTGTGTCCACCTCACTGTGTCCAGCTCACTGTGTCCGGCTCACTGTGTCCAGCTCACTGTGTCCGGCTCACTGTGTCCAGATCACTGTGTCCACCTCACTGTGTCCGGCTCACTGTGTCCACCTCACTGTGTCCAGCTCACTGTGTCCAGCTCACTGTGTCCGGCTCACTGTGTCCGCTCACTGTGTCCGGCTCACTGTGTCCACCTCACTGTGTCCGGCTCACTGTGTCCACCTCACTGTGTCCGGCTCACTGTGTCCAGCTCACTGTGTCCACCTCACAGTGTCCACCTCACTGTGTCCATCTCACTGTGTCCACCTCACTGTGTCCGGCTCACTGTGTCCAGCTAACTGTGTCCAGCTCACTGTGTCCACCTCACTGTGTCCACCTCACTGTGTCCAGCTCACTGTGTCCGGCTCACTGTGTCCACCTCACTGTGTCCATCTCACTGTGTCCGGCTCACTGTGTCCATCTCACTGTGTCCATCTCACTGTGTCCATCTCACTGTGTCCGGCTCACTGTGTCCAGCTCACTGTGTCCACCTCACTGTGTCCGGCTCACTGTGTCCATCTCACTGTGTCCAGATCACTGTGTCCGGCTCACTGTGTCCATCTCACTGTGTCCAGATCACTGTGTCCATCTCACTGTGTCCAGATCACTGTGTCCAGATCACTCTGTCCACCTCACTGTGTCCACCTCACTGTGTCCGGCTCACTGTGTCCAGCTCACTGTGTCCACCTCACTGTGTCCACCTCACTGTGTCCAGCTCACTGTGTCCAGCTCACTGTGTCCACCTCACTGTGTCCACCTCACTGTGTCCGGCTCACTGTGTCCGGCTCACTGTGTCCGGCTCACTGTGTCCACCTCACTGTGTCCAGCTCACTGTGTCCAGCTCACTGTGTCCACCTCACTGTGTCCACCTCACTGTGTCCACCTCACTGTGTCCAGCTCACTGTGTCCACCTCACTGTGTCCACCTCACTGTGTCCACCTCACTGTGTCCGGCTCACTGTGTCCAGCTCACTGTGTCCACCTCACTGTGTCCGGCTCACTGTGTCCGGCTCACTGTGTCCAGCTCACTGTGTCCACCTCACTGCGTCCGGCTCACTGTGTCCGGCTCACTGTGTCCATCTCTCTGTGTCCAGCTCACTGTGTCCAGCTCACTGTGTCCGGCTCACTGTTTCCACCTCACTGTGTCCAGCTCACTGTGTCCACCTCACTGTGTCCACCTCACTGTGTCCAGATCACTGTGTCCGGCTCACTGTGTCCACCTCACTGTGTCCAGCTCACTGTGTCCGGCTCACTGTGTCCAGCTCACTGTGTCCACCTCACTGTGTCCAGCTCACTGTGTCCACCTCACTGTGTCCAGCTCACTGTGTCCACCTCACTGTGTCCGGCTCACTGTGTCCACCTCACTGTGTCCACCTCACTGTGTCCGGCTCACTGTGTCCGGCTCACTGTGTCCGGCTCACTGTGTCCACCTCACTGTGTCCACCTCACTGTGTCCACCTCACTGTGTCCAGCTCACTGTGTCCGGCTCACTGTGTCCGCTCACTGTGTCCACCTCACTGTGTCCAGCTCACTGTGTCCACCTCACTGTGTCCACCTCACTGTGTCCGGCTCACTGTGTCCGGCTCACTGTGTCCGGCTCACTGTGTCCGGCTCACTGTGTCCACCTCACTGTGTCTGGCTCACTGTGTCCGGCTCACTGTGTCCAGCTCACTGTGTCCACCTCACTGTGTCCAGCTCACTGTGTCCGGCTCACTGTGTCCAGCTCACT
This sequence comes from Squalus acanthias, assembly GCA_030390025.1. Lineage (NCBI taxonomy): Eukaryota > Metazoa > Chordata > Chondrichthyes > Squaliformes > Squalidae > Squalus > Squalus acanthias. The sequence continues at coordinate 92,922 of JASTWF010001215.1, read as the reverse complement.
GTGTCCAGCTCACTGTGTCCGGCTCACTGTGTCCGGCTCACTGTGTCCACCTCACTGTGTCCAGCTCACTGTGTCCGGCTCACTGTGTCCACCTCACTGTGTCCACCTCACTGTGTCCAGCTCACTGTGTCCAGCTCACTGTGTCCACCTCACTGTGTCCACCTCACTGTGTCCACCTCACTGTGTCCAGCTCACTGTGTCCACCTCACTGTGTCCACCTCACTGTGTCCGGCTCACTGTGTCCAGCTCACTGTGTCCACCTCACTGTGTCAGGCTCACTGTGTCCGCTCACTGTGTCCAGCTCACTATGTCCACCTCACTGCGTCCAGCTCACTGTGTCCGGCTCACTGTGTCCATCTCACTGTGTCCAGCTCACTGTGTCCAGCTCACTGTGTCCGGCTCACTGTGTCCACCTCACTGTGTCCAGCTCACTGTGTCCGGCTCACTGTGTCCACCTCACTGTGTCCACCTCACTGTGTCCACCTCACTGTGTCCAGCTCACTGTGTCCAGCTCACTGTGTCCAGCTCACTGTGTCCACCTCACTGTGTCCACCTCACTGTGTCCACCTCACTGTGTCCGGCTCACTGTGTCCAGCTCACTGTGTCCACCTCACTGTGTCCACCTCACTGTGTCCACCTCACTGTGTCCACCTCACTGTGTCCACCTCACTGTGTCCGGCTCACTGTGTCCGGCTCACTGTGTCCGGCTCACTGTGTCCAGCTCACTGTGTCCAGCTCACTGTGTCCACCTCACTGTGTCCACCTCACTGTGTCCACCTCACTGTGTCCAGCTCACTGTGTCCACCTCACTGTGTCCACCTCACTGTGTCCGGCTCACTGTGTCCAGCTCACTGTGTCCACCTCACTGTGTCCGGCTCACTGTGTCCGGCTCACTGTGTCCAGCTCACTGTGTCCACCTCACTGTGTCCGGCTCACTGTGTCCAGCTCACTGTGTCCACCTCACTGTGTCCGGCTCACTGTGTCCAGCTCACTGTGTCCACCTCACTGTGTCCAGCTCACTGTGTCCACCTCACTGTGTCCGGCTCACTGTGTCCGGCTCACTGTGTCCATCTCACTGTGTCCAGCTCACTGTGTCCAGCTCACTGTGTCCGGCTCACTGTTTCCACCTCACTGTGTCCAGCTCACTGTGTCCACCTCACTGTGTCCACCTCACTGTGTCCAGATCACTGTGTCCGGCTCACTGTGTCCACCTCACTGTGTCCAGCTCACTGTGTCCGGCTCACTGTGTCCACCTCACTGTGTCCACCTCACTGTGTCCACCTCACTGTGTCCACCTCACTGTGTCCACCTCACTGTGTCCAGCTCACTGTGTCCACCTCACTGTGTCCACCTCACTGTGTCCACCTCACTGTGTCCGGCTCACTGTGTCCAGCTCACTGTGTCCGCTCACTGTATCCGGCTCACTGTGTCCAGCTCACTGTGTCCACCTCACTGTGTCCGGCTCACTGTGTCCGGCTCACTGTGTCCAGCTCACTGTGTCCAGCTCACTGTGTCCACCTCACTGTGTCCACCTCACTGTGTCCGGCTCACTGTGTCCAGCTCACTGTGTCCAGCTCACTGTGTCCGGCTCACTGTGTCCACCTCACTGTGTCCACCTCACTGTGTCCACCTCACTGTGTCCACCTCACTGTGTCCACCTCACTGTGTCCACCTCACTGTGTCCGGCTCACTGTGTCCAGCTCACTGTGTCCACCTCACTGTGTCCATCTCACTGTGTCCGGCTCACTGTGTCCGGCTCACTGTGTCCACCTCACTGTGTCCACCTCACTGTGTCCAGCTCACTGTGTCCAGCTCACTGTGTCCAGCTCACTGTGTCCAGCTCACTGTGTCCACCTCACTGTGTCCACCTCACTGTGTCCGGCTCACTGTGTCCATCTCACTGTGTCCACCTCACTGTGTCCACCTCACTGTGTCCAGCTCACTGTGTCCACCTCACTGTGTCCACCTCACTGTGTCCACCTCACTGTGTCCAGCTCACTGTGTCCACCTCACTGTGTCCATCTCACTGTGTCCAGCTCACTGTGTCCAGCTCACTGTGTCCACCTCACTGTGTCCACCTCACTGTGTCCACCTCACTGTGTCCGGCTCACTGTGTCCACCTCACTGTGTCCACCTCACTGTGTCCAGCTCACTGTGTCCACCTCACTGTGTCCATCTCACTGTGTCCAGCTCACTGTGTCCAGCTCACTGTGTCCACCTCACTGTGTCCACCTCACTGTGTCCACCTCACTGTGTCCGGCTCACTGTGTCCGGCTCACTGTGTCCAGCTCACTGTGTCCAGCTCACTGTGTCCACCTCACTGTGTCCGGCTCACTGTGTCCGGCTCACTGTGTCCGGCTCACTGTGTCCAGCTCACTGTGTCCACCTCACTGTGTCCAGCTCACTGTGTCCAGCTCACTGTGTCCACCTCACTGTGTCCACCTCACTGTGTCCACCTCACTGTGTCCAGCTCACTGTGTCCACCTCACTGTGTCCACCTCACTGTGTCCGGCTCACTGTGTCCAGCTCACTGTGTCCACCTCACTGTGTCCGGCTCACTGTGTCCGGCTCACTGTGTCCAGCTCACTGTGTCCACCTCACTGTGTCCGGCTCACTGTGTCCAGCTCACTGTGTCCACCTCACTGTGTCCGGCTCACTGTGTCCAGCTCACTGTGTCCACCTCACTGTGTCCACCTCACTGTGTCCACCTCACTGTGTCCGGCTCACTGTGTCCAGCTCACTGTGTCCACCTCACTGTGTCCACCTCACTGTGTCCACCTCACTGTGTCCACCTCACTGTGTCCACCTCACTGTGTCCACCTCACTGTGTCCAGCTCACTGTGTCCACCTCACTGTGTCCACCTCACTGTGTCCGGCTCACTGTGTCCAGCTCACTGTGTCCACCTCACTGTGTCTGGCTCACTGTGTCCGGCTCACTGTGTCCAGCTCACTATGTCCACCTCACTGCGTCCAGCTCACTGTGTCCGGCTCACTGTGTCCATCTCACTGTGTCCAGCTCACTGTGTCCAGCTCACTGTGTCCGGCTCACTGTGTCCACCTCACTGCGTCCGGCTCACTGTGTCCGGCTCACTGTGTCCATCTCACTGTGTCCAGCTCACTGTGTCCAGCTCACTGTGTCCGGCTCACTGTTTCCACCTCACTGTGTCCAGCTCACTGTGTCCACCTCACTGTGTCCACCTCACTGTGTCCAGATCACTGTGTCCGGCTCACTGTGTCCACCTCACTGTGTCCAGCTCACTGTGTCCGGCTCACTGTGTCCACTCACTGTGTCCACCTCACTGTGTCCACCTCACTGTGTCCACCTCACTGTGTCCACCTCACTGTGTCCAGCTCACTGTGTCCACCTCACTGTGTCCACCTCACTGTGTCCACCTCACTGTGTCCGGCTCACTGTGTCCACCTCACTGTGTCCACCTCACTGTGTCCACCTCACTGTGTCCACCTCACTGTGTCCGGCTCACTGTGTCCACCTCACTGTGTCCACCTCACTGTGTCCGGCTCACTGTGTCCAGCTCACTGTGTCCGGCTCACTGTGTCCACCTCACTGTGTCCACCTCACTGTGTCCACCTCACTGTGTCCAGCTCACTGTGTCCGGCTCACTGTGTCCGGCTCACTGTGTCCACCTCACTGTGTCCAGCTCACTGTGTCCACCTCACTGTGTCCACCTCACTGTGTCCGGCTCACTGTGTCCGGCTCACTGTGTCCGGCTCACTGTGTCCGGCTCACTGTGTCCACCTCACTGTGTCCACCTCACTGTGTCCACCTCACTGTGTCCACCTCACTGTGTCCACCTCACTGTGTCCACCTCACTGTGTCCAGCTCACTGTGTCCACCTCACTGTGTCCAGCTCACTGTGTCCAGCTCACTGTGTCCGGCTCACTGTGTCCACCTCACTGTGTCCGGCTCACTGTGTCCAGCTCACTGTGTCCACCTCACTGTGTCCGGCTCACTGTGTCCACCTCACTGTGTCCGGCTCACTGTGTCCACCTCACTGTGTCCGGCTCACTGTGTCCAGCTCACTGTGTCCATCTCACTGTGTCCGGCTCACTGTGTCCACCTCACTGTGTCCATCTCACTGTGTCCACCTCACTGTGTCCAGCTCACTGTGTCCACCTCACTGTGTCCACCTCACTGTGTCCAGCTCACTGTGTGCCGCTCACTGTGTCCACCTCACTGTGTCCAGCTCACTGTGTCCACCTCACTGTGTCCACCTCACTGTGTCCACCTCACTGTGTCCACCTCACTGTGTCCACCTCACTGTGTCCACCTCACTGTGTCCACCTCACTGTGTCCACCTCACTGTGTCCAGCTCACTGTGTCCACCTCACTGTGTCCAGCTCACTGTGTCCGGCTCACTGTGTCCACCTCACTGTGTCCACCTCACTGTGTCCAGCTCACTGTGTCCACCTCACTGTGTCCAGCTCACTGTGTCCACCTCACTGTGTCCAGCTCACTGTGTCCACCTCACTGTGTCCACCTCACTGTGTCCACCTCACTGTGTCCACCTCACTGTGTCCAGCTCACTGTGTCCGGCTCACTGTGTCCGGCTCACTGTGTCCGGTTCACTGTGTCCAGCTCACTGTGTCCAGCTCACTGTGTCCGGCTCACTGTGTCCGGCTCACTGTGTCCGGCTCACTGTGTCCACCTCACTGTGTCCGGCTCACTGTGTCCACCTCACTGTGTCCGGCTCACTGTGTCCAGCTCACTGTGTCCACCTCACAGTGTCCACCTCACTGTGTCCATCTCACTGTGTCCACCTCACTGTGTCCGGCTCACTGTGTCCAGCTCACTGTGTCCAGCTCACTGTGTCCACCTCACTGTGTCCACCTCACTGTGTCCAGCTCACTGTGTCCGGCTCACTGTGTCCACCTCACTGTGTCCATCTCACTGTGTCCGGCTCACTGTGTCCACCTCACTGTGTCCATCTCACTGTGTCCACCTCACTGTGTCCGGCTCACTGTGTCCAGCTCACTGTGTCCACCTCACTGTGTCCGGCTCACTGTGTCCATCTCACTGTGTCCAGCTCACTGTGTCCGGCTCACTGTGTCCATCTCACTGTGTCCAGCTCACTGTGTCCATCTCACTGTGTCCAGCTCACTGTGTCCAGCTCACTGTGTCCACCTCACTGTGTCCACCTCACTGTGTCCGGCTCACTGTGTCCAGCTCACTGTGTCCACCTCACTGTGTCCACCTCACTGTGTCCAGCTCACTGTGTCCACCTCACTGTGTCCACCTCACTGTGTCCACCTCACTGTGTCCGGCTCACTGTGTCCGGCTCACTGTGTCCGGCTCACTGTGTCCACCTCACTGTGTCCAGCTCACTGTGTCCAGCTCACTGTGTCCACCTCACTGTGTCCACCTCACTGTGTCCACCTCACTGTGTCCAGCTCACTGTGTCCACCTCACTGTGTCCACCTCACTGTGTCCGCTCACTGTGTCCAGCTCACTGTGTCCACCTCACTGTGTCCGGCTCACTGTGTCAGGCTCACTGTGTCCAGCTCACTGTGTCCACCTCACTGTGTCCGGCTCACTGTGTCCGCTCACTGTGTCCATCTCACTGTGTCCAGCTCACTGTGTCCAGCTCACTGTGTCCGGCTCACTGTGTCCACCTCACTGTGTCCAGCTCACTGTGTCCACCTCACTGTGTCCACCTCACTGTGTCCAGATCACTGTGTCCGGCTCACTGTGTCCACCTCACTGTGTCCACCTCACTGTGTCCACCTCACTGTGTCCAGCTCACTGTGTCCGGCTCACTGTGTCCACCTCACTGTGTCCAGCTCACTGTGTCCACCTCACTGTGTCCGGCTCACTGTGTCCACCTCACTGTGTCCGGCTCACTGTGTCCACCTCACTGTGTCCGGCTCACTGTGTCCAGCTCACTGTGTCCACTCACTGTGTCCGGCTCACTGTGTCCACCTCACTGTGTCCATCTCACTGTGTCCACCTCACTGTGTCCAGCTCACTGTGTCCACCTCACTGTGTCCACCTCACTGTGTCCGGCTCACTGTGTCCGGCTCACTGTGTCCGCCTCACTGTGTCCAGCTCACTGTGTCCACCTCACTGTGTCCAGCTCACTGTGTCCACCTCACTGTGTCCACCTCACTGTGTCCACCTCACTGTGTCCAGCTCACTGTGTCCACCTCACTGTGTCCGCTCACTGTGTCCGCTCACTGTGTCCACCTCACTGTGTCCACCTCACTGTGTCCAGCTCACTGTGTCCACCTCACTGTGTCCAGCTCACTGTGTCCACCTCACTGTGTCCAGCTCACTGTGTCCACCTCACTGTGTCCACCTCACTGTGTCCACCTCACTGTGTCCACCTCACTGTGTCCACCTCACTGTGTCCACCTCACTGTGTCCGGCTCACTGTGTCCGGCTCACTGTGTCCGGCTCACTGTGTCCAGCTCACTGTGTCCGGCTCACTGTGTCCGGCTCACTGTGTCCGGCTCACTGTGTCCGGCTCACTGTGTCCAGATCACTGTGTCCAGATCACTGTGTCCAGATCACTGTGTCCACCTCACTGTGTCCGGCTCACTGTGTCCACCTCACTGTGTCCAGCTCACTGTGTCCACCTCACTGTGTCCAGCTCACTGTGTCCGGCTCACTGTGTCCAGCTCACTGTGTCCGGCTCACTGTGTCCAGATCACTGTGTCCACCTCACTGTGTCCGGCTCACTGTGTCCACCTCACTGTGTCCAGCTCACTGTGTCCAGCTCACTGTGTCCGGCTCACTGTGTCCGGCTCACTGTGTCCGGCTCACTGTGTCCACCTCACTGTGTCCGGCTCACTGTGTCCACCTCACTGTGTCCGGCTCACTGTGTCCAGCTCACTGTGTCCACCTCACTGTGTCCACCTCACTGTGTCCATCTCACTGTGTCCACCTCACTGTGTCCGGCTCACTGTGTCCAGCTAACTGTGTCCAGCTCACTGTGTCCACCTCACTGTGTCCACCTCACTGTGTCCAGCTCACTGTGTCCGGCTCACTGTGTCCACCTCACTGTGTCCATCTCACTGTGTCCGGCTCACTGTGTCCATCTCACTGTGTCCATCTCACTGTGTCCATCTCACTGTGTCCGGCTCACTGTGTCCAGCTCACTGTGTCCACCTCACTGTGTCCGGCTCACTGTGTCCATCTCACTGTGTCCGGATCACTGTGTCCGGCTCACTGTGTCCATCTCACTGTGTCCAGCTCACTGTGTCCATCTCACTGTGTCCAGATCACTGTGTCCAGATCACTGTGTCCACCTCACTGTGTCCACCTCACTGTGTCCGGCTCACTGTGTCCAGCTCACTGTGTCCACCTCACTGTGTCCACCTCACTGTGTCCAGCTCACTGTGTCCAGCTCACTGTGTCCACCTCACTGTGTCCACCTCACTGTGTCCGGCTCACTGTGTCCGGCTCACTGTGTCCGGCTCACTGTGTCCACCTCACTGTGTCCAGCTCACTGTGTCCAGCTCACTGTGTCCACCTCACTGTGTCCACCTCACTGTGTCCACCTCACTGTGTCCAGCTCACTGTGTCCACCTCACTGTGTCCACCTCACTGTGTCCACCTCACTGTGTCCGGCTCACTGTGTCCAGCTCACTGTGTCCACCTCACTGTGTCCGGCTCACTGTGTCCGGCTCACTGTGTCCAGCTCACTGTGTCCACCTCACTGCGTCCGGCTCACTGTGTCCGGCTCACTGTGTCCATCTCTCTGTGTCCAGCTCACTGTGTCCAGCTCACTGTGTCCGGCTCACTGTTTCCACCTCACTGTGTCCAGCTCACTGTGTCCACCTCACTGTGTCCACCTCACTGTGTCCAGATCACTGTGTCCGGCTCACTGTGTCCACCTCACTGTGTCCAGCTCACTGTGTCCGGCTCACTGTGTCCAGCTCACTGTGTCCACCTCACTGTGTCCAGCTCACTGTGTCCACCTCACTGTGTCCAGCTCACTGTGTCCACCTCACTGTGTCCGGCTCACTGTGTCCACCTCACTGTGTCCACCTCACTGTGTCCGGCTCACTGTGTCCGGCTCACTGTGTCCGGCTCACTGTGTCCACCTCACTGTGTCCACCTCACTGTGTCCACCTCACTGTGTCCAGCTCACTGTGTCCGGCTCACTGTGTCCGGCTCACTGTGTCCACCTCACTGTGTCCAGCTCACTGTGTCCACCTCACTGTGTCCACCTCACTGTGTCCGGCTCACTGTGTCCGGCTCACTGTGTCCGGCTCACTGTGTCCGGCTCACTGTGTCCACCTCACTGTGTCCACCTCACTGTGTCCACCTCACTGTGTCCACCTCACTGTGTCCACCTCACTGTGTCCACCTCACTGTGTCCACCTCACTGTGTCCAGCTCACTGTGTCCGGCTCACTGTGTCCGGCTCACTGTGTCCGGCTCACTGTGTCCGGCTCACTGTGTCCAGCTCACTGTGTCCACCTCACTGTGTCCGGCTCACTGTGTCCACCTCACTGTGTCCGGCTCACTGTGTCCACCTCACTGTGTCCGGCTCACTGTGTCCAGCTCACTGTGTCCATCTCACTGTGTCCGGCTCACTGTGTCACCTCACTGTGTCCGGCTCACTGTGTCCAGCTCACTGTGTCCAGCTCACTGTGTCCACCTCACTGTGTCCACCTCACTGTGTCCGGCTCACTGTGTCCACCTCACTGTGTCCACCTCACTGTGTCCAGCTCACTGTGTGCGGCTCACTGTGTCCACCTCACTGTGTCCAGCTCACTGTGTCCACCTCACTGTGTCCACCTCACTGTGTCCACCTCACTGTGTCCACCTCACTGTGTCCAGCTCACTGTGTCCACCTCACTGTGTCCAGCTCACTGTGTCCGGCTCACTGTGTCCACCTCACTGTGTCCACCTCACTGTGTCCAGCTCACTGTGTCCACCTCACTGTGTCCAGCTCACTGTGTCCACCTCACTGTGTCCAGCTCACTGTGTCCACCTCACTGTGTCCACCTCACTGTGTCCACCTCACTGTGTCCACCTCACTGTGTCCGGCTCACTGTGTCCGGCTCACTGTGTCCGGCTCACTGTGTCCAGCTCACTGTGTCCAGCTCACTGTGTCCGGCTCACTGTGTCCACCTCACTGTGTCCAGCTCACTGTGTCCGGCTCACTGTGTCCGCTCACTGTGTCCGCTCACTGTGTCCAGCTCACTGTGTCCAGCTCACTGTGTCCACCTCACTGTGTCCGGCTCACTGTGTCCACCTCACTGTGTCCAGCTCACTGTGTCCACCTCACTGTGTCCAGCTCACTGTGTCCGGCTCACTGTGTCCAGCTCACTGTGTCCGGCTCACTGTGTCCAGCTCACTGTGTCCACCTCACTGTGTCCGGCTCACTGTGTCCACCTCACTGTGTCCAGCTCACTGTGTCCAGCTCACTGTGTCCGGCTCACTGTGTCCGGCTCACTGTGTCCGGCTCACTGTGTCCGGCTCACTGTGTCCACCTCACTGTGTCCGCTCACTGTGTCCACCTCACTGTGTCCGCTCACTGTGTCCAGCTCACTGTGTCCACCTCACAGTGTCCACCTCACTGTGTCCATCTCACTGTGTCCACCTCACTGTGTCCGCTCACTGTGTCCAGCTAACTGTGTCCAGCTCACTGTGTCCACCTCACTGTGTCCACCTCACTGTGTCCAGCTCACTGTGTCCGGCTCACTGTGTCCACCTCACTGTGTCCATCTCACTGTGTCCGGCTCACTGTGTCCATCTCACTGTGTCCATCTCACTGTGTCCATCTCACTGTGTCCGGCTCACTGTGTCCAGCTCACTGTGTCCACCTCACTGTGTCCGGCTCACTGTGTCCATCTCACTGTGTCCAGATCACTGTGTCCGGCTCACTGTGTCCATCTCACTGTGTCCAGATCACTGTGTCCATCTCACTGTGTCCAGATCACTGTGTCCAGATCACTGTGTCCGGCTCACTGTGTCCGGCTCACTGTGTCCGGCTCACTGTGTCCGGCTCACTGTGTCCACCTCACTGTCTCCATCTCACTGTGTCCGGCTCACTGTGTCCAGCTCACTGTGTCCGGCTCACTGTGTCCGGTTCACTGTGTCCATCTCACTGTGTCCAGATCACTGTGTCCAGCTCACTGTGTCCAGCTCACTGTGTCCATCTCACTGTGTCCAGATCACTGTGTCCAGATCACTGTGTCCAGCTCACTGTGTCCGGCTCACTGTGTCCGGATCACTGTGTCCGGCTCACTGTGTCCACCTCACTGTGTCCAGCTCACTGTGTCCACCTCACTGTGTCCAGCTCACTGTGTCCACCTCACTGTGTCCACCTCACTGTGTCCGGCTCACTGTGTCCAGCTCACTGTGTCCACCTCACTGTGTCCAGCTCACTGTGTCCTCCTCACTGTGTCCACCTCACTGTGTCCAGCTCACTGTGTCCACCTCACTGTGTCCAGCTCACTGTGTCCAGCTCACTGTGTCCACCTCACTGTGTCCACCTCACTGTGTCCAGCTCACTGTGTCCGGCTCGCTGTGTCCACCTCACTCTGTCCACCTCACTGTGTCCACCTCACTGTGTCCACCTCACTGTGTCCACCTCACTGTGTCCACCTCACTGTGTCCACCTCACTGTGTCCAGCTCACTGTGTCCAGCTCACTGTGTCCACCTCACTGTGTCCGGCTCACTGTGTCCGGCTCACTGTGTCCGGCTCACTGTGTCCACCTCACTGTGTCCACCTCACTGTGTCCACCTCACTGTGTCCACCTCACTGTGTCCAGCTCACTGTGTCCAGCTCACTGTGTCCAGCTCACTGTGTCCAGCTCACTGTGTCCACCTCACTGTGTCCCCCTCACTGTGTCCAGCTCACTGTGTCCAGCTCACTGTGTCCGGCTCACTGTGTCCACCTCACTGTGTCCGGCTCACTCTGTCCAGCTCACTGTGTCCGGCTCACTGTGTCCGGCTCACTGTGTCCGGCTCACTGTGTCCGGCTCACTGTGTCCACCTCACTGTGTCCAGCTCACTGTGTCCACCTCACTGTGTCCACCTCACTGTGTCCACCTCACTGTGTCCGGCTCACTGTGTCCAGCTCACTGTGTCCAGCTCACTGTGTCCATCTCACTGTGTCCACCTCACTGTGTCCGGCTCACTGTGTCCACCTCACTGTGTCCACCTCACTGTGTCCAGCTCACTGTGTCCACCTCACTGTGTCCAGCTCACTGTGTCCGGCTCACTGTGTCCACCTCACTGTGTCCACCTCACTGTGTCCAGCTCACTGTGTCCGGCTCACTGTGTCCGGCTCACTGTGTCCACCTCACTGTGTCCGGCTCACTGTGTCCACCTCACTGTGTCCAGCTCACTGTGTCCGGCTCACTGTGTCCACCTCACTGTGTCCAGCTCACTGTGTCAGGCTCACTGTGTCCACCTCACTGTGTCCACCTCACTGTGTCCACCTCACTGTGTCCAGCTCACTGTGTCCAGCTCACTGTGTCCGGCTCACTGTATCCGGCTCACTGTGTCCGGCTCACTGTGTCCACCTCACTGTGTCCGGCTCACTGTGTCCGGCTCACTGTGTCCAGCTCACTGTGTCCAGCTCACTGTGTCCACCTCACTGTGTCCACCTCACTGTGTCCGGCTCACTGTGTCCAGCTCACTGTGTCCAGCTCACTGTGTCCGGCTCACTGTGTCCACCTCACTGTGTCCACCTCACTGTGTCCACCTCACTGTGTCCACCTCACTGTGTCCACCTCACTGTGTCCACCTCACTGTGTCCGGCTCACTGTGTCCAGCTCACTGTGTCCACCTCACTGTGTCCATCTCACTGTGTCCGGCTCACTGTGTCCGGCTCACTGTGTCCGGCTCACTGTGTCCACCTCACTGTGTCCACCTCACTGTGTCCAGCTCACTGTGTCCAGCTCACTGTGTCCAGCTCACTGTGTCCAGCTCACTGTGTCCACCTCACTGTGTCCACCTCACTGTGTCCGGCTCACTGTGTCCATCTCACTGTGTCCACCTCACTGTGTCCACCTCACTGTGTCCAGCTCACTGTGTCCACCTCACTGTGTCCACCTCACTGTGTCCACCTCACTGTGTCCAGCTCACTGTGTCCACCTCACTGTGTCCATCTCACTGTGTCCAGCTCACTGTGTCCAGCTCACTGTGTCCACCTCACTGTGTCCACCTCACTGTGTCCACCTCACTGTGTCCGGCTCACTGTGTCCACCTCACTGTGTCCACCTCACTGTGTCCACCTCACTGTGTCCAGCTCACTGTGTCCACCTCACTGTGTCCATCTCACTGTGTCCAGCTCACTGTGTCCAGCTCACTGTGTCCACCTCACTGTGTCCACCTCACTGTGTCCAGCCTCACTGTGTCCGCTCACTGTGTCCACCTCACTGTGTCCACCTCACTGTGTCCAGCTCACTGTGTCCACCTCACTGTGTCCGCTCACTGTGTCCAGCTCACTGTGTCCACCTCACTGTGTCCACCTCACTGTGTCCACCTCACTGTGTCCAGCTCACTGTGTCCACCTCACTGTGTCCACCTCACTGTGTCCACCTCACTGTGTCCACCTCACTGTGTCCACCTCACTGTGTCCACCTCACTGTGTCCACCTCACTGTGTCCACCTCACTGTGTCCAGCTCACTGTGTCCACCTCACTGTGTCCACCTCACTGTGTCCGGCTCACTGTGTCCAGCTCACTGTGTCCACTCACTGTGTCCAGCTCACTGTGTCCAGCCTCACTGTGTCCAGCTCACTGTGTCCACCTCACTGTGTCCAGCTCACTGTGTCCAGGCTCACTGTGTCCAGCTCACTGTGTCCAGCTCACTGTGTCCAGCTCACTGTGTCCAGCTCACTGTGTCCACCTCACTGTGTCCAGCTCACTGTGTCCGCTCACTGTGTCCACCTCACTGTGTCCACCTCACTGTGTCCAGCTCACTGTGTCCAGCTCACTGTGTCCACCTCACTGTGTCCACCTCACTGTGTCCACCTCACTGTGTCCAGCTCACTGTGTCCACCTCACTGTGTCCAGGCTCACTGTGTCCAGCTCACTGTGTCCACCTCACTGTGTCCAGCTCACTGTGTCCGCTCACTGTGTCCGGCTCACTGTGTCCACCTCACTGTGTCCAGCTCACTGTGTCCACCTCACTGTGTCCGGCTCACTGTGTCCAGCTCACTGTGTCCACCTCACTGTGTCCACCTCACTGTGTCCATCTCACTGTGTCCACCTCACTGTGTCCGGCTCACTGTGTCCAGCTCACTGTGTCCAGCTCACTGTGTCCACCTCACTGTGTCCACCTCACTGTGTCCAGCTCACTGTGTCCGGCTCACTGTGTCCACCTCACTGTGTCCATCTCACTGTGTCCGGCTCACTGTGTCCACCTCACTGTGTCCATCTCACTGTGTCCACTCACTGTGTCCGGCTCACTGTGTCCAGCTCACTGTGTCCACCTCACTGTGTCCGGCTCACTGTGTCCATCTCACTGTGTCCAGCTCACTGTGTCCGGCTCACTGTGTCCAGCTCACTGTGTCCAGCTCACTGTGTCCAGCTCACTGTGTCCAGCTCACTGTGTCCAGCTCACTGTGTCCACCTCACTGTGTCCACCTCACTGTGTCCGCTCACTGTGTCCAGCTCACTGTGTCCACCTCACTGTGTCCACCTCACTGTGTCCAGCTCACTGTGTCCACCTCACTGTGTCCACCTCACTGTGTCCACCTCACTGTGTCCGGCTCACTGTGTCCGGCTCACTGTGTCCGGCTCACTGTGTCCACCTCACTGTGTCCAGCTCACTGTGTCCAGCTCACTGTGTCCACCTCACTGTGTCCACCTCACTGTGTCCACCTCACTGTGTCCAGCTCACTGTGTCCACCTCACTGTGTCCACCTCACTGTGTCCGGCTCACTGTGTCCAGCTCACTGTGTCCACCTCACTGTGTCCGGCTCACTGTGTCTGGCTCACTGTGTCCAGCTCACTGTGTCCACCTCACTGCGTCCGGCTCACTGTGTCCGGCTCACTGTGTCCATCTCACTGTGTCCAGCTCACTGTGTCCAGCTCACTGTGTCCGGCTCACTGTTTCCACCTCACTGTGTCCAGCTCACTGTGTCCACCTCACTGTGTCCACCTCACTGTGTCCAGCTCACTGTGTCCGGCTCACTGTGTCCACCTCACTGTGTCCACCTCACTGTGTCCACCTCACTGTGTCCACCTCACTGTGTCCAGCTCACTGTGTCCGGCTCACTGTGTCCACCTCACTGTGTCCAGCTCACTGTGTCCACCTCACTGTGTCCGGCTCACTGTGTCCACCTCACTGTGTCCGGCTCACTGTGTCCACCTCACTGTGTCCGGCTCACTGTGTCCAGCTCACTGTGTCCACCTCACTGTGTCCAGCTCACTGTGTCCGGCTCACTGTGTCCGGCTCACTGTGTCCACCTCACTGTGTCCGGCTCACTGTGTCCGGCTCACTGTGTCCGGCTCACTGTGTCCGGCTCACTGTGTCCACCTCACTGTGTCCACCTCACTGTGTCCACCTCACTGTGTCCACCTCACTGTGTCCACCTCACTGTGTCCAGCTCACTGTGTCCACCTCACTGTGTCCAGCTCACTGTGTCCAGCTCACTGTGTCCGGCTCACTGTGTCCACCTCACTGTGTCCGGCTCACTGTGTCCAGCTCACTGTGTCCACCTCACTGTGTCCGGCTCACTGTGTCCACCTCACTGTGTCCGGCTCACTGTGTCCACCTCACTGTGTCCGGCTCACTGTGTCCAGCTCACTGTGTCCATCTCACTGTGTCCGGCTCACTGTGTCCACCTCACTGTGTCCATCTCACTGTGTCCACCTCACTGTGTCCAGCTCACTGTGTCCACCTCACTGTGTCCACCTCACTGTGTCCAGCTCACTGTGTGCGGCTCACTGTGTCCACCTCACTGTGTCCAGCTCACTGTGTCCACCTCACTGTGTCCACCTCACTGTGTCCACCTCACTGTGTCCACCTCACTGTGTCCACCTCACTGTGTCCACCTCACTGTGTCCACCTCACTGTGTCCAGCTCACTGTGTCCACCTCACTGTGTCCAGCTCACTGTGTCCGGCTCACTGTGTCCACCTCACTGTGTCCACCTCACTGTGTCCAGCTCACTGTGTCCACCTCACTGTGTCCAGCTCACTGTGTCCACCTCACTGTGTCCAGCTCACTGTGTCCACCTCACTGTGTCCACCTCACTGTGTCCACCTCACTGTGTCCACCTCACTGTGTCCAGCTCACTGTGTCCGGCTCACTGTGTCCGGCTCACTGTGTCCGGTTCACTGTGTCCAGCTCACTGTGTCCAGCTCACTGTGTCCGGCTCACTGTGTCCGGCTCACTGTGTCCGGCTCACTGTGTCCGGCTCACTGTGTCCACCTCACTGTGTCCGGCTCACTGTGTCCAGCTCACTGTGTCCACCTCACAGTGTCCACCTCACTGTGTCCATCTCACTGTGTCCACCTCACTGTGTCCGGCTCACTGTGTCCAGCTAACTGTGTCCAGCTCACTGTGTCCACCTCACTGTGTCCACCTCACTGTGTCCAGCTCACTGTGTCCGGCTCACTGTGTCCACCTCACTGTGTCCATCTCACTGTGTCCGGCTCACTGTGTCCATCTCACTGTGTCCATCTCACTGTGTCCATCTCACTGTGTCCGGCTCACTGTGTCCAGCTCACTGTGTCCACCTCACTGTGTCCGGCTCACTGTGTCCATCTCACTGTGTCCGGATCACTGTGTCCGGCTCACTGTGTCGATCTCACTGTGTCCAGATCACTGTGTCCATCTCACTGTGTCCAGATCACTGTGTCCAGATCACTGTGTCCACCTCACTGTGTCCACCTCACTGTGTCCACCTCACTGTGTCCGGCTCACTGTGTCCAGCTCACTGTGTCCACCTCACTGTGTCCACCTCACTGTGTCCAGCTCACTGTGTCCACCTCACTGTGTCCACCTCACTGTGTCCACCTCACTGTGTCCGGCTCACTGTGTCCGGCTCACTGTGTCCGGCTCACTGTGTCCACCTCACTGTGTCCAGCTCACTGTGTCCAGCTCACTGTGTCCACCTCACTGTGTCCACCTCACTGTGTCCACCTCACTGTGTCCAGCTCACTGTGTCCACCTCACTGTGTCCGGCTCACTGTGTCCAGCTCACTGTGTCCACCTCACTGTGTCCGGCTCACTGTGTCTGGCTCACTGTGTCCAGCTCACTGTGTCCACCTCACTGCGTCCGGCTCACTGTGTCCGGCTCACTGTGTCCATCTCTCTGTGTCCAGCTCACTGTGTCCAGCTCACTGTGTCCGGCTCACTGTTTCCACCTCACTGTGTCCAGCTCACTGTGTCCACCTCACTGTGTCCACCTCACTGTGTCCAGATCACTGTGTCCGGCTCACTGTGTCCACCTCACTGTGTCCACCTCACTGTGTCCACCTCACTGTGTCCACCTCACTGTGTCCAGATCACTGTGTCCGGCTCACTGTGTCCACCTCACTGTGTCCAGCTCACTGTGTCCACCTCACTGTGTCCGGCTCACTGTGTCCACCTCACTGTGTCCGGCTCACTGTGTCCACCTCACTGTGTCCGGCTCACTGTGTCCAGCTCACTGTGTCCATCTCACTGTGTCCGGCTCACTGTGTCCACCTCACTGTGTCCATCTCACTGTGTCCACCTCACTGTGTCCAGCTCACTGTGTCCACCTCACTGTGTCCACCTCACTGTGTCCGGCTCACTGTGTGCGGCTCACTGTGTCCACCTCACTGTGTCCAGCTCACTGTGTCCACCTCACTGTGTCCACCTCACTGTGTCCACCTCACTGTGTCCACCTCACTGTGTCCACCTCACTGTGTCCAGCTCACTGTGTCCACCTCACTGTGTCCGGCTCACTGTGTCCGGCTCACTGTGTCCACCTCACTGTGTCCACCTCACTGTGTCCAGCTCACTGTGTCCACCTCACTGTGTCCAGCTCACTGTGTCCACCTCACTGTGTCCAGCTCACTGTGTCCACCTCACTGTGTCCACCTCACTGTGTCCACCTCACTGTGTCCACCTCACTGTGTCCACCTCACTGTGTCCGGCTCACTGTGTCCGGCTCACTGTGTCCGGCTCACTGTGTCCGGCTCACTGTGTCCAGCTCACTGTGTCCAGCTCACTGTGTCCGGCTCACTGTGTCCACCTCACTGTGTCCAGCTCACTGTGTCCGGCTCACTGTGTCCGGCTCACTGTGTCCGGCTCACTGTGTCCAGATCACTGTGTCCAGATCACTGTGTCCAGATCACTGTGTCCACCTCACTGTGTCCGGCTCACTGTGTCCACCTCACTGTGTCCAGCTCACTGTGTCCACCTCACTGTGTCCAGCTCACTGTGTCCGGCTCACTGTGTCCAGCTCACTGTGTCCGGCTCACTGTGTCCAGATCACTGTGTCCACCTCACTGTGTCCGGCTCACTGTGTCCACCTCACTGTGTCCAGCTCACTGTGTCCAGCTCACTGTGTCCGGCTCACTGTGTCCGGCTCACTGTGTCCGGCTCACTGTGTCCACCTCACTGTGTCCGGCTCACTGTGTCCACCTCACTGTGTCCGGCTCACTGTGTCCAGCTCACTGTGTCCACCTCACAGTGTCCACCTCACTGTGTCCATCTCACTGTGTCCACCTCACTGTGTCCGGCTCACTGTGTCCAGCTAACTGTGTCCAGCTCACTGTGTCCACCTCACTGTGTCCACCTCACTGTGTCCAGCTCACTGTGTCCGGCTCACTGTGTCCACCTCACTGTGTCCATCTCACTGTGTCCGGCTCACTGTGTCCATCTCACTGTGTCCATCTCACTGTGTCCATCTCACTGTGTCCGGCTCACTGTGTCCAGCTCACTGTGTCCACCTCACTGTGTCCGGCTCACTGTGTCCATCTCACTGTGTCCAGATCACTGTGTCCGGCTCACTGTGTCCATCTCACTGTGTCCAGATCACTGTGTCCATCTCACTGTGTCCAGATCACTGTGTCCAGATCACTCTGTCCACCTCACTGTGTCCACCTCACTGTGTCCGGCTCACTGTGTCCAGCTCACTGTGTCCACCTCACTGTGTCCACCTCACTGTGTCCAGCTCACTGTGTCCAGCTCACTGTGTCCACCTCACTGTGTCCACCTCACTGTGTCCGGCTCACTGTGTCCGGCTCACTGTGTCCGGCTCACTGTGTCCACCTCACTGTGTCCAGCTCACTGTGTCCAGCTCACTGTGTCCACCTCACTGTGTCCACCTCACTGTGTCCACCTCACTGTGTCCAGCTCACTGTGTCCACCTCACTGTGTCCACCTCACTGTGTCCACCTCACTGTGTCCGGCTCACTGTGTCCAGCTCACTGTGTCCACCTCACTGTGTCCGGCTCACTGTGTCCGGCTCACTGTGTCCAGCTCACTGTGTCCACCTCACTGCGTCCGGCTCACTGTGTCCGGCTCACTGTGTCCATCTCTCTGTGTCCAGCTCACTGTGTCCAGCTCACTGTGTCCGGCTCACTGTTTCCACCTCACTGTGTCCAGCTCACTGTGTCCACCTCACTGTGTCCACCTCACTGTGTCCAGATCACTGTGTCCGGCTCACTGTGTCCACCTCACTGTGTCCAGCTCACTGTGTCCGGCTCACTGTGTCCAGCTCACTGTGTCCACCTCACTGTGTCCACCTCACTGTGTCCAGCTCACTGTGTCCACCTCACTGTGTCCAGCTCACTGTGTCCACCTCACTGTGTCCAGCTCACTGTGTCCACCTCACTGTGTCCGGCTCACTGTGTCCACCTCACTGTGTCCACCTCACTGTGTCCGGCTCACTGTGTCCGGCTCACTGTGTCCGGCTCACTGTGTCCGCTCACTGTGTCCACCTCACTGTGTCCACCTCACTGTGTCCACCTCACTGTGTCCAGCTCACTGTGTCCGGCTCACTGTGTCCGGCTCACTGTGTCCACCTCACTGTGTCCAGCTCACTGTGTCCACCTCACTGTGTCCACCTCACTGTGTCCGGCTCACTGTGTCCGGCTCACTGTGTCCGGCTCACTGTGTCCGGCTCACTGTGTCCACCTCACTGTGTCCACCTCACTGTGTCCACCTCACTGTGTCCACCTCACTGTGTCCACCTCACTGTGTCCACCTCACTGTGTCCACCTCACTGTGTCCACCTCACTGTGTCCAGCTCACTGTGTCCGGCTCACTGTGTCCGGCTCACTGTGTCCGGCTCACTGTGTCCACCTCACTGTGTCCGGCTCACTGTGTCCAGCTCACTGTGTCCACCTCACTGTGTCCGGCTCACTGTGTCCACCTCACTGTGTCCGGCTCACTGTGTCCACCTCACTGTGTCCGGCTCACTGTGTCCAGCTCACTGTGTCCATCTCACTGTGTCCGGCTCACTGTGTCCACCTCACTGTGTCCGGCTCACTGTGTCCAGCTCACTGTGTCCAGCTCACTGTGTCCACCTCACTGTGTCCACCTCACTGTGTCCGGCTCACTGTGTCCACCTCACTGTGTCCACCTCACTGTGTCCAGCTCACTGTGTGCGGCTCACTGTGTCCACCTCACTGTGTCCAGCTCACTGTGTCCACCTCACTGTGTCCACCTCACTGTGTCCACCTCACTGTGTCCACCTCACTGTGTCCAGCTCACTGTGTCCACCTCACTGTGTCCAGCTCACTGTGTCCGGCTCACTGTGTCCACCTCACTGTGTCCACCTCACTGTGTCCAGCTCACTGTGTCCACCTCACTGTGTCCAGCTCACTGTGTCCACCTCACTGTGTCCAGCTCACTGTGTCCACCTCACTGTGTCCACCTCACTGTGTCCACCTCACTGTGTCCGGCTCACTGTGTCCGGCTCACTGTGTCCGGCTCACTGTGTCCAGCTCACTGTGTCCAGCTCACTGTGTCCGGCTCACTGTGTCCACCTCACTGTGTCCAGCTCACTGTGTCCGGCTCACTGTGTCCGGCTCACTGTGTCCGGCTCACTGTGTCCAGATCACTGTGTCCAGATCACTGTGTCCACCTCACTGTGTCCGGCTCACTGTGTCCACCTCACTGTGTCCAGCTCACTGTGTCCACCTCACTGTGTCCAGCTCACTGTGTCCGGCTCACTGTGTCCAGCTCACTGTGTCCGGCTCACTGTGTCCAGATCACTGTGTCCACCTCACTGTGTCCGGCTCACTGTGTCCACCTCACTGTGTCCAGCTCACTGTGTCCAGCTCACTGTGTCCGGCTCACTGTGTCCGGCTCACTGTGTCCGGCTCACTGTGTCCGGCTCACTGTGTCCACCTCACTGTGTCCGGCTCACTGTGTCCACCTCACTGTGTCCGGCTCACTGTGTCCAGCTCACTGTGTCCACCTCACAGTGTCCACCTCACTGTGTCCATCTCACTGTGTCCACCTCACTGTGTCCGGCTCACTGTGTCCAGCTAACTGTGTCCAGCTCACTGTGTCCACCTCACTGTGTCCACCTCACTGTGTCCAGCTCACTGTGTCCGGCTCACTGTGTCCACCTCACTGTGTCCATCTCACTGTGTCCGGCTCACTGTGTCCATCTCACTGTGTCCATCTCACTGTGTCCATCTCACTGTGTCCGGCTCACTGTGTCCAGCTCACTGTGTCCACCTCACTGTGTCCGGCTCACTGTGTCCATCTCACTGTGTCCAGATCACTGTGTCCGGCTCACTGTGTCCATCTCACTGTGTCCAGATCACTGTGTCCATCTCACTGTGTCCAGATCACTGTGTCCAGATCACTGTGTCCGGCTCACTGTGTCCGGCTCACTGTGTCCGGCTCACTGTGTCCGGCTCACTGTGTCCACCTCACTGTCTCCATCTCACTGTGTCCGGCTCACTGTGTCCAGCTCACTGTGTCCGGCTCACTGTGTCCGGTTCACTGTGTCCATCTCACTGTGTCCAGATCACTGTGTCCAGCTCACTGTGTCCAGCTCACTGTGTCCATCTCACTGTGTCCATCTCACTGTGTCCAGATCACTGTGTCCAGCTCACTGTGTCCGGCTCACTGTGTCCGGATCACTGTGTCCGGCTCACTGTGTCCACCTCACTGTGTCCAGCTCACTGTGTCCACCTCACTGTGTCCAGCTCACTGTGTCCACCTCACTGTGTCCACCTCACTGTGTCCGGCTCACTGTGTCCAGCTCACTGTGTCCACCTCACTGTGTCCAGCTCACTGTGTCCTCCTCACTGTGTCCACTTCACTGTGTCCAGCTCACTGTGTCCACCTCACTGTGTCCAGCTCACTGTGTCCAGCTCACTGTGTCCACCTCACTGTGTCCAGCTCACTGTGTCCACCTCACTGTGTCCACCTCACTGTGTCCACCTCACTGTGTCCAGCTCACTGTGTCCAGCTCACTGTGTCCAGCTCACTGTGTCCAGCTCACTGTGTCAGGCTCACTGTGACCAGCTCACTGTGTCCAGCTCACTGTGTCCACCTCACTGTGTCCACCTCACTGTGTCCAGCTCACTGTGTCCAGCTCACTGTGTCAGGCTCACTGTGTCCGGCTCACTGTGTCCGGCTCACTGTGACCAGCTCACTGTGTCCAGCTCACTGTGTCCACCTCACTGTGTCCGGCTCACTGTGTCCGGCTCACTGTGTCCGGCTCACTGTGTCCACCTCACTGTGTCCAGCTCACTGTGTCCAGCTCACTGTGTCCGGCTCACTGTGTCCACCTCACTGTGTCAACCTCACTGTGTCCACCTCAGTGTGTCCGGCTCTCTGTGTCCACCTCACTGTGTCCACCTCACTGTGTCCACCTCACTGTGTCCACCTCACTGTGTCCACCTCACTGTGTCCACCTCACTGTGTCCGGCTCACTGTGTCCACCTCACTCTGTCCGGCTCACTGTGTCCAGCTCACTGTGTCAGGCTCACTGTGTCCAGCTCACTGTGTCCACCTCACTGTGTCCGGCTCACTGTGTCCCCCTCACTGTGTCCACCTCACTGTGTCCAGCTCACTGTGTCCGGCTCACTGTGTCCCACCTCACTGTGTCCACCTCACTGTGTCCAGCTCACTGTGTCCACCTCACTGTGTCCATCTCACTGTGTCCACCTCACTGTGTCCGGCTCACTGTGTCCACCTCACTGTGTCCACCTCACTGTGTCCACCTCACTGTGTCCAGCTCACTGTGTCCACCTCACTGTGTCCACCTCACTGTGTCCGGCTCACTGTGTCCACCTCACTCTGTCCACCTCACTGTGTCCAGCTCACTGTGTCCATCTCACTGTGTCCAGCTCACTGTGTCCACCTCACTGTGTCCACCTCACTGTGTCCACCTCACTGTGTCCACCTCACTGTGTCCAGCTCACTGTGTCCATCTCACTGTGTCCGGCTCACTGTGTCCAGCTCACTGTGTCCAGCTCACTGTGTCCACCTCACTGTGTCCACCTCACTGTGTCCAGCTCACTGTGTCCGGCTCACTGTGTCCACCTCACTGTGTCCATCTCACTGTGTCCAGCTCACTGTGTCCAGCTCACTGTGTCCACCTCACTGTGTCCACCTCACTGTGTCCGGCTCACTGTGTCCGGCTCACTGTGTCCACCTCACTGTGTCCGGCTCACTGTGTCCGGCTCACTGTGTCCGGCTCACTGTGTCCACCTCACTGTGTCCACCTCACTGTGTCCACCTCACTGTGTCCACCTCACTGTGTCCGGCTCACTGTGTCCGGCTCACTGTGTCCGGCTCACTGTGTCCGGCTCACTGTGTCCACCTCACTGTGTCCACCTCACTGTGTCCACCTCACTGTGTCCACCTCACTGTGTCCACCTCACTGTGTCCAGCTCACTGTGTCCGGCTCACTGTGTCCACCTCACTGTGTCCACCTCACTGTGTCCTCCTCACTGTGTCCGGCTCACTGTGTCCGGCTCACTGTGTCCACCTCACTGTGTCCAGCTCACTGTGTCCACCTCACTGTGTCCAGCTCACTGTGTCCACCTCACTGTGTCCACCTCACTGTGTCCACCTCACTGTGTCCAGCTCACTGTGTCCACCTCACTGTGTCCACCTCACTGTGTCCACCTCACTGTGTCCAGCTCACTGTGTCCAGCTCACTGTGTCCAGCTCACTGTGTCAGGCTCACTGTGTCCGGTTCACTGTGTCCATCTCACTGTGTCCAGATCACTGTGTCCAGCTCACTGTGTCCAGCTCACTGTGTCCAGCTCACTGTGTCCATCTCACTGTGTCCATCTCACTGTGTCCAGATCACTGTGTCCAGCTCACTGTGTCCGGCTCACTGTGTCCGGATCACTGTGTCCGGCTCACTGTGTCCACCTCACTGTGTCCAGCTCACTGTGTCCACCTCACTGTGTCCAGCTCACTGTGTCCACCTCACTGTGTCCACCTCACTGTGTCCGGCTCACTGTGTCCAGCTCACTGTGTCCACCTCACTGTGTCCAGCTCACTGTGTCCTCCTCACTGTGTCCACTTCACTGTGTCCAGCTCACTGTGTCCACCTCACTGTGTCCAGCTCACTGTGTCCAGCTCACTGTGTCCACCTCACTGTGTCCAGCTCACTGTGTCCACCTCACTGTGTCCACCTCACTGTGTCCACCTCACTGTGTCCACCTCACTGTGTCCAGCTCACTGTGTCCAGCTCACTGTGTCCGGCTCACTGTGTCAGGCTCACTGTGACCAGCTCACTGTGTCCAGCTCACTGTGTCCACCTCACTGTGTCCACCTCACTGTGTCCAGCTCACTGTGTCCAGCTCACTGTGTCAGGCTCACTGTGTCCGGCTCACTGTGTCCGGCTCACTGTGACCAGCTCACTGTGTCCAGCTCACTGTGTCCACCTCACTGTGTCCGGCTCACTGTGTCCGGCTCACTGTGTCCGGCTCACTGTGTCCACCTCACTGTGTCCAGCTCACTGTGTCCACCTCACTGTGTCCGGCTCACTGTGTCCACCTCACTGTGTCAACCTCACTGTGTCCACCTCAGTGTGTCCGGCTCTCTGTGTCCACCTCACTGTGTCCACCTCACTGTGTCCACCTCACTGTGTCCACCTCACTGTGTCCACCTCACTGTGTCCGGCTCACTGTGTCCACCTCACTCTGTCCGGCTCACTGTGTCCAGCTCACTGTGTCAGGCTCACTGTGTCCAGCTCACTGTGTCCACCTCACTGTGTCCGGCTCACTGTGTCCCCCTCACTGTGTCCACCTCACTGTGTCCAGCTCACTGTGTCCGGCTCACTGTGTCCCACCTCACTGTGTCCACCTCACTGTGTCCAGCTCACTGTGTCCACCTCACTGTGTCCATCTCACTGTGTCCACCTCACTGTGTCCGGCTCACTGTGTCCACCTCACTGTGTCCACCTCACTGTGTCCACCTCACTGTGTCCGGCTCACTGTGTCCACCTCACTGTGTCCACCTCACTGTGTCCGGCTCACTGTGTCCACCTCACTCTGTCCACCTCACTGTGTCCAGCTCACTGTGTCCATCTCACTGTGTCCAGCTCACTGTGTCCACCTCACTGTGTCCACCTCACTGTGTCCACCTCACTGTGTCCACCTCACTGTGTCCACCTCACTGTGTCCAGCTCACTGTGTCCATCTCACTGTGTCCGGCTCACTGTGTCCAGCTCACTGTGTCCAGCTCACTGTGTCCACCTCACTGTGTCCACCTCACTGTGTCCGGCTCACTGTGTCCGGCTCACTGTGTCCACCTCACTGTGTCCATCTCACTGTGTCCAGCTCACTGTGTCCAGCTCACTGTGTCCACCTCACTGTGTCCACCTCACTGTGTCCGGCTCACTGTGTCCGGCTCACTGTGTCCACCTCACTGTGTCCGGCTCACTGTGTCCGGCTCACTGTGTCCGGCTCACTGTGTCCACCTCACTGTGTCCACCTCACTGTGTCCACCTCACTGTGTCCACCTCACTGTGTCCGGCTCACTGTGTCCGGCTCACTGTGTCCAGCTCACTGTGTCCGGCTCACTGTGTCCACCTCACTGTGTCCACCTCACTGTGTCCACCTCACTGTGTCCACCTCACTGTGTCCGGCTCACTGTGTCCACCTCACTCTGTCCACCTCACTGTGTCCACCTCACTGTGTCCACCTCACTGTGTCCACCTCACTGTGTCCACCTCACTGTGTCCAGATCACTGTGTCCACCTCACTGTGTCCAGCTCACTGTGTCCAGCTCACTGTGTCCAGCTCACTGTGTCCACCTCACTGTGTCCCCCTCACTGTGTCCAGCTCACTGTGTCCAGCTCACTGTGTCCGGCTCACTGTGTCCACCTCACTGTGTCCAGCTCACTGTGTCCGGCTCACTGTGTCCACCTCACTGTGTCCAGCTCACTGTGTCAGGCTCACTGTGTCCGGCTCACTGTGTCCGGCTCACTGTGTCCAGCTCACTGTGTCCAGCTCACTGTGTCCACCTCACTGTGTCCAGCTCACTGTGTCCAGCTCACTGTGTCCACCTCACTGTGTCCAGCTCACTGTGTCCAGCTCACTGTGTCCACCTCACTGTGTCCACCTCACTATGTCCACCTCACTGTGTCCAGCTCACTGTGTCCAGCTCACTGTGTCCGGCTCACTGTGTCCACCTCACTGTGTCCAGCTCACTGTGTCCGGCTCACTGTGTCCACCTCACTGTGTCCACCTCACTGTGTCCACCTCACTGTGTCCAGCTCACTGTGTCCAGCTCACTGTGTCCACCTCACTGTGTCCACCTCACTGTGTCCACCTCACTGTGTCCGGCTCACTGTGTCCACCTCACTGTGTCCACCTCACTGTGTCCAGCTCACTGTGTCCACCTCACTGTGTCCACCTCACTGTGTCCACCTCACTGTGTCCAGCTCACTGTGTCCAGCTCACTGTGTCCGGCTCACTGTGTCCACCTCACTGTGTCCAGCTCACTGTGTCCGGCTCACTGTGTCCACCTCACTGTGTCCACCTCACTGTGTCCACCTCACTGTGTCCAGCTCACTGTGTCCAGCTCACTGTGTCCAGCTCACTGTGTCCACCTCACTGTGTCCACCTCACTGTGTCCACCTCACTGTGTCCGGCTCACTGTGTCCAGCTCACTGTGTCCACCTCACTGTGTCCAGCTCACTGTGTCCACCTCACTGTGTCCACCTCACTGTGTCCGGCTCACTGTGTCCGGCTCACTGTGTCCGGCTCACTGTGTCCACCTCACTGTGTCCAGCTCACTGTGTCCAGCTCACTGTGTCCACCTCACTGTGTCCACCTCACTGTGTCCAGCTCACTGTGTCCACCTCACTGTGTCCACCTCACTGTGTCCGGCTCACTGTGTCCAGCTCACTGTGTCCACCTCACTGTGTCCGGCTCACTGTGTCCGGCTCACTGTGTCCAGCTCACTGTGTCCACCTCACTGCGTCCAGCTCACTGTGTCCGGCTCACTGTGTCCATCTGACTGTGTCCAGCTCACTGTGTCCAGCTCACTGTGTCCGGCTCACTGTTTCCACCTCACTGTGTCCAGCTCACTGTGTCCACCTCACTGTGTCCACCTCACTGTGTCCAGCTCACTGTGTCCGGCTCACTGTGTCCACCTCACTGTGTCCACCTCACTGTGTCCACCTCACTGTGTCCAGCTCACTGTGTCCACCTCACTGTGTCCGGCTCACTGTGTCCACCTCACTGTGTCCACCTCACTGTGTCCGGCTCACTGTGTCCAGCTCACTGTGTCCGGCTCACTGTGTCCACCTCACTGTGTCCACCTCACTGTGTCCACCTCACTGTGTCCAGCTCACTGTGTCCGGCTCACTGTGTCCGGCTCACTGTGTCCGGCTCACTGTGTCCACCTCACTGTGTCCACGTCACTGTGTCCACCTCACTGTGTCCACCTCACTGTGTCCACCTCACTGTGTCCACCTCACTGTGTCCAGCTCACTGTGTCCAGCTCACTGTGTCCATCTCACTGTGTCCAGCTCACTGTGTCCGGCTCACTGTGTCCGGCTCACTGTGTCCGGCTCACTGTGTCCACCTCACTGTGTCCGGCTCACTGTGTCCAGCTCACTGTGTCCACCTCACTGTGTCCGGCTCACTGTGTCCACCTCACTGTGTCCGGCTCACTGTGTCCACCTCACTGTGTCCGGCTCACTGTGTCCAGCTCACTGTGTCCATCTCACTGTGTCCGGCTCACTGTGTCCACCTCACTGTGTCCAGCTCACTGTGTCCACCTCACTGTGTCCAGCTCACTGTGTCCAGCTCACTGTGTCCAGCTCACTGTGTCCAGCTCACTGTGTCCACCTCACTGTGTCCACCTCACTGTGTCCACCTCACTGTGTCCACCTCACTGTGTCCGGCTCACTGTGTCCGGCTCACTGTGTCCACCTCACTGTGTCCAGCTCACTGTGTCCACCTCACTGTGTCCACCTCACTGTGTCCAGCTCACTGTGTCCATCTCACTGTGTCCAGCTCACTGTGTCCGGCTCACTGTGTCCACCTCACTGTGTCCAGCTCACTGTGTCCAGCTCACTGTGTCCAGCTCACTGTGTCCACCTCACTGTGTCCACCTCACTGTGTCCAGCTCACTGTGTCCACCTCACTGTGTCCACCTCACTGTGTCCGGCTCACTGTGTCCAGCTCACTGTGTCCACCTCACTGTGTCCACCTCACTGTGTCCGGCTCACTGTGTCCGGCTCACTGTGTCCAGCTCACTGTGTCCACCTCACTGCGTCCAGCTCACTGTGTCCGGCTCACTGTGTCCATCTCACTGTGTCCAGCTCACTGTGTCCAGCTCACTGTGTCCGGCTCACTGTTTCCACCTCACTGTGTCCAGCTCACTGTGTCCAACTCACTGTGTCCACCTCACTGTGTCCAGATCACTGTGTCCGGCTCACTGTGTCCACCTCACTGTGTCCGCTCACTGTGTCCGGCTCACTGTGTCCACCTCACTGTGTCCACCTCACTGTGTCCACCTCACTGTGTCCACCTCACTGTGTCCAGCTCACTGTGTCCACCTCACTGTGTCCGGCTCACTGTGTCCACCTCACTGTGTCCACCTCACTGTGTCCGGCTCACTGTGTCCAGCTCACTGTGTCCGGCTCACTGTGTCCACCTCACTGTGTCCACCTCACTGTGTCCACCTCACTGTGTCCACCTCACTGTGTCCAGCTCACTGTGTCCGGCTCACTGTGTCCGGCTCACTGTGTCCACCTCACTGTGTCCACCTCACTGTGTCCACCTCACTGTGTCCACCTCACTGTGTCCACCTCACTGTGTCCAGCTCACTGTGTCCAGCTCACTGTGTCCACCTCACTGTGTCCACCTCACTGTGTCCAGCTCACTGTGTCCACCTCACTGTGTCCACCTCACTGTGTCCACCTCACTGTGTCCACCTCACTGTGTCCACCTCACTGTGTCCAGCTCACTGTGTCCAGCTCACTGTGTCCACCTCACTGTGTCCACCTCACTGTGTCCAGCTCACTGTGTCCAGCTCACTGTGTCCGGCTCACTGTGTCCGGCTCACTGTGTCCACCTCACTGTGTCCGGCTCACTGTGTCCAGCTCACTGTGTCCACCTCACTGTGTCCGGCTCACTGTGTCCACCTCACTGTGTCCGGCTCACTGTGTCCACCTCACTGTGTCCGGCTCACTGTGTCCAGCTCACTGTGTCCATCTCACTGTGTCCGGCTCACTGTGTCCACCTCACTGTGTCCATCTCACTGTGTCCACCTCACTGTGTCCAGCTCACTGTGTCCAGCTCACTGTGTCCACCTCACTGTGTCCACCTCACTGTGTCCAGCTCACTGTGTGCGGCTCACTGTGTCCACCTCACTGTGTCCAGCTCACTGTGTCCACCTCACTGTGTCCACCTCACTGTGTCCACCTCACTGTGTCCACCTCACTGTGTCCACCTCACTGTGTCCACCTCACTGTGTCCAGCTCACTGTGTCCACCTCACTGTGTCCGGCTCACTGTGTCCGGCTCACTGTGTCCACCTCACTGTGTCCACCTCACTGTGTCCAGCTCACTGTGTCCACCTCACTGTGTCCACCTCACTGTGTCCAGCTCACTGTGTCCACCTCACTGCGTCCAGCTCACTGTGTCCACCTCACTGTGTCCACCTCACTGTGTCCACCTCACTGTGTCCACCTCACTGTGTCCGGCTCACTGTGTCCGGCTCACTGTGTCCGGCTCACTGTGTCCAGCTCACTGTGTCCAGCTCACTGTGTCCGGCTCACTGTGTCCACCTCACTGTGTCCAGCTCACTGTGTCCGGCTCACTGTGTCCGGCTCACTGTGTCCGGCTCACTGTGTCCAGATCACTGTGTCCAGATCACTGTGTCCACCTCACTGTGTCCGGCTCACTGTGTCCACCTCACTGTGTCCAGCTCACTGTGTCCACCTCACTGTGTCCAGCTCACTGTGTCCGGCTCACTGTGTCCAGCTCACTGTGTCCGGCTCACTGTGTCCAGATCACTGTGTCCACCTCACTGTGTCCGGCTCACTGTGTCCACCTCACTGTGTCCAGCTCACTGTGTCCAGCTCACTGTGTCCGGCTCACTGTGTCCGGCTCACTGTGTCCACCTCACTGTGTCCGGCTCACTGTGTCCACCTCACTGTGTCCGGCTCACTGTGTCCAGCTCACTGTGTCCACCTCACTGTGTCCACCTCACTGTGTCCGGCTCACTGTGTCCACCTCACTGTGTCCGGCTCACTGTGTCCAGCTCACTGTGTCCGGCTCACTGTGTCCGGCTCACTGTGTCCAGCTCACTGTGTCCACCTCACTGTGTCCGGCTCACTGTGTCCAGCTCACTGTGTCCACCTCACTGTGTCCACCTCACTGTGTCCGGCTCACTGTGTCCAGCTCACTGTGTCCACCTCACTGTGTCCACCTCACTGTGTCCGGCTCACTGTGTCCACCTCACTGTGTCCGGCTCGCTGTGTCCACCTCACTGTGTCCACCTCACTGTGTCCACCTCACTGTGTCCACCTCACTGTGTCCAGCTCACTGTGTCCAGCTCACTGTGTCCAGCTCACTGTGTCCGGCTCACTGTGTCCACCTCACTGTGTCCGGCTCACTGTGTCCGGCTCACTGTGTCCACCTCACTGTGTCCACCTCACTGTGTCCACCTCACTGTGTCCAGCTCACTGTGTCCACCTCACTGTGTCCACCTCACTGTGTCCGCTCACTGTGTCCGGCTCACTGTGTCCACCTCACTGTGTCCACCTCACTGTGTCCACCTCACTGTGTCCACCTCACTGTGTCCACCTCACTGTGTCCGGCTCACTGTGTCCACCTCACTGTGTCCACCTCACTGTTTCCACCTCACTGTGTCCGGCTCACTGTGTCCACCTCACTGTGTCCACCTCACTGTGTCCACCTCACTGTGTCCAGCTCACTGTGTCCAGCTCACTGTGTCCACCTCACTGTGTCCGGCTCACTGTGTCCGGCTCACTGTGTCCGGCTCACGGTGTCCGGCTCACTGAGTCCACCTCACTGTGTCCACCTCACTGTGTCCACCTCACTGTGTCCAGCTCACTGTGTCCACCTCACTGTGTCCACCTCACTGTGTCCGGCTCACTGTGTCCATCTCACTGTGTCCGGCTCACTGTGTCCACCGCACTGTGTCCGGCTCACTGTGTCCGGCTCACTGTGTCCAGCTCACTGTGGCAGGCTCACTGTGTCCAGATCACTGTGTCCAGATCACTGTGTCCAGATCACTGTGTCCAGCTCACTGTGTCCGGCTCACTGTGTCCGGCTCACTGTGTCCAGCTCACTGTGGCAGGCTCACTGTGTCCAGATCACTGTGTCCAGATCACTGTGTCCAGATCACTGTGTCCATCTCACTGTGTCCACCTCACTGTGTCCGGCTCACTGTGTCCGGCTCACTGTGTCCGGCTCACTGTGTCCGGCTCACTGTGTCCGGCTCACTGTGTCCAGCTCACTGTGTCCAGCTCACTGTGTCCACCTCACTGTGTCCAGCTCACTGTGTCCACCTCACTGCGTCCAGCTCACTGCGTCCGTCTCACTGTGTCCGGCTCACTGTGTCCAGCTCACTGTGTCCACCTCACTGTGTCCATCTCACTGTGTCCACCTCACTGTGTCCACCTCACTGTGTCCATCTCACTGTGTCCAGCTCACTGTGTCCATCTCACTGTGGCAGGCTCACTGTGTCCAGCTCACTGTGTCCATCTCACTGTGTCCATCTCACTGTGTCAGGCTCACTGTGTCCAGCTCACTGTGTCCAGCTCACTGTGTCCGGCTCACTGTGTCCGGCTCACTGTGTCCACCTCACTGTGTCCACCTCACTGTGTCCACCTCACTGTGTCCGGCTCACTCTGTCCAGCTCACTGTGTCCACCTCACTGTGTCCAGCTCACTGTGTCCGCTCACTGTGTCCGGCTCACTCTGTCCAGCTCACTGTGTCCACCTCACTGTGTCCACCTCACTGTGTCCACCTCACTGTGTCCACCTCACTGTGTCCGGCTCACTGTGTCCGGCTCACTGTGTCCGGCTCACTGTGTCCACCTCACTGTGTCCACCTCACTGTGTCCACCTCACTGTGTCCACCTCACTGTGTCCACCTCACTGTGTCCGGCTCACTGTGTCCACCTCACTGTGTCCACCTCACTGTGTCCACCTCACTGTGTCCACCTCACTGTGTCCGGCTCACTGTGTCCGGCTCCCTCTGTCCAGCTCACTGTGTCCACCTCACTGTGTCCACCTCACTGTGTCCACCTCACTGTCTCCAGCTCACTGTGTCCACCTCACTGTGTCCACTTCACTGTGTCCACCTCACTGTGTCCGGCTCACTGTGTCCACCTCACTGTGTCCACCTCACTGTGTCCACCTCACTGTGTCCGGCTCACTGTGTCCGCCTCCCTCTGTCCAGCTCACTGTGTCCACCTCACTGTGTCCACCTCACTGTGTCCACCTCACTGTGTCCAGCTCACTGTGTCCACCTCACTG
>JASTWF010001215.1:53562-58562 GCA_030390025.1 Squalus acanthias | reverse complement strand
GGTTCCTCTTATGAGGCCATATGGGTAGAACTTAAAAAAAAAGGAGGCAAGCACTTTGCTGGGAGTGTACTATAGGCCCCCAAACAGTCAGGGGGAGATAGAGGAACAGATATGTAGGCAAATCTCAGAGAAGTGTAGAAATAATAATCTGTCTCTCTCTCTCTCCCTCTGTCTCTCTGTCTCTCTCTCTCTGTCTCCAGGACGATGTAGGCATAGAAATCAGGCAGGGGGATTGTGATATACTTGAACAAATTAGTATTGAGAGAGAGGAGGTACTAGCGGTTTTAGCGGGCTTAAAAGTGGATAAATCCCCAGGCCCAGACAAGATGTATCCCAGGCTGCTGTGTGAGGCAAAGGAGGAGATTGCAGGGGCTCTGACACAAATTTTCAGAACCTGTCTGGCCACAGGGGAGGTGCCAGAGGACTGGAGAACAGCTAACATAGTACCATTATTCAAGAAGGGTAGTAGGGATAAACCATGGAATTACAGGCCAGTGAGCCTAACATCAGTGGTAGGGAAATTATTGCAAAAAATTCTGAGGGACAGAATTAGTCTCCACTTGGAGAGGCAAGGATTAATCAAGGATAGTCAGCATGGCTTTGTCAGAGGGAGATCATGTCTGACCAATTTGATTGAATTTTTCGAGGGGTGACTAGGTGTGTGGATGAGGGTAGTGCAGTTGATGTGGTCTACATGGACTTCAGTAAGGCTTTTGACAAATTCCCACATGGGAGACTGGTCAAGAAGGTAAGAGCCCATGGGATCCAGGGCAATTTGGCACATTGGATCCAAAATTGGCTTAGTGGCAGGAGGCAGAGGGTGATGGTCGAAGGTTGTTTTTGTGACTGGAAGCCTGTGTCCAGTGGTGTACCGCAGGGATCGGTGCTGGGTCCTTTGCTGTTTGTAGTGTACATTAATGATTTAGATATGAATGTAGGAGGTATGATCAGTAAGTTCGCAGATGACACAAAAATTGGTGGGGTGGTAAATAGCAAGGAGGGAAGCCTCGGGCTACAGGACGATATAGACGGGTTGGTCAGATGGGCAGAACAGTGGCAAATGGAATTTAATCCTGAAAAGTGTGAGGTGATGCATTTTGGGAGGACCAGCAAGGCAAGGGAATACACAATGAATGGTAGGACCCTAGGAAGGACAGAGGATCAGAGGGACCTTGGTGTGCATGTACATAGATCCCTGAAGGCAGCAGGACAGGTAGATAAGGTGGTTAAAAAGGCATATGGGATACTTGCCTTCATTAGTCGAGGCATAGAATATAAGAGCAGGGAGGTTATGATGGAGCTGTACAAAACACTAGTTAGGCCACAGCTGGAATACTGTGTGCAGTTCTGGTCGCCACACTATAGGAGGGATGTGATTGCATTGGAGAGGGTGCAGAGGAGATTCACCAGGATGTTACCTGGGCTGCACCGCTTCATAGAAGAAACATAGAAACATAGAAGATAGGAGCAGGAGTAGGCCATTCGGCCCCTCGAGCCTGCTCCGCCATTCGATGAGATCATGGCTGATCATCCAAACTCAGTACCCTGTACCTGCCTTCTCCCCATATCCCTTGATACCTTTAGCTTTAAGAAATATATCTAACTCATTCTTCAATATATTTAATGACTTCGCCTCAACTACCTTCTGTGGTAGAGAATTCCACAGGTTCACCACTCTCTGGGTGAAGAAATTCTTCCTAATTTCTGTCCTAAATGGCTTACCCCTTATCCTTAGATTATGACCCCTGGTTCTGGACTCTCCGACCATCGGGAACATTCTTCCTGCATCTAGTTTGTCCAGACCTGTCAGAATTTTATATGTTTCGATGAGATCCCCTCTCATTCTTCTATACTCCAGCGAGTATAAGCCCAATCGACCCAATCTCTCCTCATATGTCATTCCTGCCATCCCAGGTATCAGCCTTGTGAATCTTCGCTGAACTCCTTCCATGGCAAGAACATCCTTCCTCAGATAAGGCGACCAAAACTGCACACAGTACTCAAGGTGTGGTCTCACCAATGCCCTGTACAACTGCAGCAGGACATCCCTGTTCCTATACTCAAACCCTTTCGCTATGAAGGCCAACATACCATTTGCCGCCTTCACCGCCTGCTGCACCTGCATGCTTACTTTCAGCGACTGGTGCACAAGGACACCTAGGTCTCGTTGCACTTCCCCTTCTCCCAATCTATTGCCATTCAGATAATAGTCTGCCTTTCTGTTTTTGACACCAAAGTGGATAACCTTGCACTTATCCACGTTATATTGCATCTGCCACGCTTCTGCCCACTCACCCAACCTGTCCAAATCATCCTGGAGTTTCTCGGTATCCTCCTCGCAGCACACACTCCCACCCAGCTTTGTGTCATCTGCAAACTTGGAGATATTACATTTAGTTCCCTTATCTAGATCATTAATGTATATTGTGAATAGCTGGGGTCCAAGGACCGATCCCTGCGGTACCCCACTAGTCACTGCTTGCCACTCGGAAAAAGACCCATTAATTCCTACTCTCTGCTTTCTGTCCGCCAACCAGTTCTCTATCCAAGTCAATACCTTGCCCCCAATCCCATGTGCCTTAACTTTACACGCTAATCTCTTATGCGGGACCTTATCGAAAGCCTTTTGAAAGTCCAAATACACCACATCTACTGGTTCTCCCTTATCTATTTTCCCAGTTACATCCTCAAAAAATTCCAGTAGATTAGTCAAGCACGATTTACCTTTTGTAAATCCATGTTGACTTTGTCCGATCCTGTCACTGTTTTCCAAGTGCTCAGCTATTACATCCTTTATAATGGACTCTAGCATTTTCCCCAATACCGATGTCAGGCTTACCGGTCTGTAATTCCCTGCTTTCTCTCTACCACCCTTTTTGAATAGTGGGGTAACATTGGCTACCCTCCAATCCATGGGTACAGTCCACATTCCATCGAATGTTGGAAGATGATCAGCAATGCATCTACTATTTCTAGGGCCACTTCCTTACGTACCCTAGGATGTAGATTATCAGGCCCTGGGGATTTATCGGCCTTCAATCCCGTCAATTTCCCTAACACCATTTCCCTGCAAATACTGATTTCTTTCAGTTCCTCCCTTTCATCAGACCCTATGTTCTCCAACATCTCTGGGAGGTTATTTGTGTCCTCCTTTGTGAAGACAGAACCAAAATATGCATTTAATTGGTCTGCCATTTCTTTGTTCCCCATTATAACTTCCCCCGCTTCTGACTGCAAGGGACCTACACTTGATTTCACTAATCTTTTTCTCTTCATATATCTATAAAAGCTCTTACAGTCAGTTTTTATGTTCCCAGCAAGCTTACTTTCATATTCTATTTTCCCCTTCTTCATTAATCCCTTTGTCCTCCTTTGTTGAATCCTAAACTGCGCCCAATCCTCAGGGCTACCGCTTTTTCTGGCCAATTTATCTGCCCTCTCCTTGGATCTTATGCTAGCCCTAATTTCCCTTGTTAGCCATGGTTGAGTCACCCTTTTTGTTTTATTCTTATGCCACACTGGGATGAACAAATTCTGTAGTTCATCCATGCAGTCTTTGAATGTTTGCCATTGCCTATCCACCGTCAACCCCTTGAGTGACATTCCCCAATCAATCCTACCCAATTCGCGCCTCATACCATCGTAGTTTCCTTTATTTAAATTCAGGACCCTAGTCTCTGATTCAACTACTTCACTCTCCATCCTAATGAAGAATTCTATCATATTATGATCACTCTGACCCAAGGGGCCTCGTACAACAAGATTGCTAATTAATCCTTTCTCGTTACATAATACCCAGTCTAAGATGGCCTGATCTCTGGTTGGTTCCTCGACATATTGTTCCAGAAAACCATCTCGTAAACATTCTAGGAATTCCTCCTCCACAGTATTTTTACTAATTTGGTTAGCCCAATCTATATGTAAATTAAAGTCACCCATGATGACTGCTGTGCCCTTACTGCATGCTTCTCTAATTTCCCTTTTAATGCCGTCCCCAACCTCCGTATTACTGTTTGGAGGTCTATATACCACTCCTACTAACGTTTTCTGCCCCTTGTTATTTCTCAGTTCTACCCATACAGATTCCGCATCATCAGAGCTAATATCCTTCCTTTCAATTGTGTTAATCCCCTCTTTAACCAGCAATGCTACCCCACCTCCCTTTCTTTTTTGCCCATCTTTCCTAAATATTGAATAACCCTGGATGTTGAGTTCCCAGCCTTGGCCGCCCTGGAGCCATGTTTCTGTAATCGCAATCAAATCGTATTCATTTACCTCTATTTGCGCAGCTAATTCATCCACCTTGTTCCGAATGCTCCTTGCATTAAGACACAAAGCCTTCAGGCTTGTTTTTTTAACGCTCTCAGACCTATATGAATTATTATTTACTGTGACCATGTTTGATTTAAACCGTTGAGTTCTTTGCCTTCTACTTTTGTTTTTCTCCTTCATGTCTTTTGCTTTTATCCTTGTTTCCCTTTCCTCTGTCTCCCTGCTCAGGTTCCCAACCCCCTGCCACTTTAGTTTAAACCCTCCCCAACAGCACTAGCAAACACTCCGCCTAGGACATCGGTCCCGGCTCTGCCCAGGTGCAGACCGTCCCGTTTGTACTGGTCCCACCTCCCCCAGAACCGGTTCCAATGTCCAAGGAATTTGAATCCCTCCCCCTTGCACCATTCCTCTAGCCACGTATTCATTTGAAATATCCTCCTATTTCTACTCTGACTAGCACGTGGCACTGGTAGCAATCCTGAGATTACTACCTTTGAGGTCCTCTTTTTTAATTTACCTCCTAACTCCCTATATTCTACTTTTAGGACCTCATCCCGTTTTTTACCTATATCGTTGATGCCTATGTGCACCATGACAACTGGCTGCTCGCCCTCCCCCTCCAAAATGTTCTGTAGCCGCTCCGAGACGTCCTTGACCCTTGCACCAGGGAGGCAACACACCATCCTGGAGTCTCGATTGCGGCCGCAGAAACGCCTATCTATTCCCCT
>JASTWF010001215.1:43562-48562 GCA_030390025.1 Squalus acanthias | reverse complement strand
TAACCTGTCCATCTGCCCTGAGGCTGTCTTTCTCACACCAGTTAACTTAACACATTTCTTATTTTTCACTGCTGCTGTAACTACTTTAGTTATCTTATTCCCTTCACCTGGAGTCTCTATCTCAGCGATTGTAACTGAACTCTGCTCTTATCCCTTTTTCAATCTTTAAACTATCGTTTTTACTCTTGTTTCTGACTGAGCCCTCCCTCCCCCCTGCTCATTTATTAGTTTAAAGTCCTTGTGACTGCCCTATTTATCCTCTCCGCTAGGACCCTGGTCCCAGCCCAGTTCAGGGCCAGCACATAGCAACAGTGCAGCTCCCTCCAGCCCCAATACTGGTGCCAGTGTTCCATGAAATTGAACCCCTCCTTCAGCCACGTGTTCGCCTTCCTGATCTGTCCCTATGCCAATCAGCACTTGGCTTGGGTAATAATCCTCAG
Organism: Squalus acanthias; assembly: GCA_030390025.1. NCBI lineage: Eukaryota > Metazoa > Chordata > Chondrichthyes > Squaliformes > Squalidae > Squalus > Squalus acanthias. Next base: position 48,122 of record JASTWF010001215.1, on the reverse strand, counting down.
ATTACCACCCGTGAGGTCCTGCTTTTTAATTTAGTACCTGACTCCTGATACTCCTTCAGCAGGACCTCCTCTCTGTTCTTCCCCCTCCCATTCCCGACATGGACCATGACAACTGGATCTTCCCCCTCCCATTCCCGACATGGACCATGACAACTGGATCTTCCCCCTCCCATTCCCGACATGGACCATGACAACTGGATCTTCCCCCTCCCATTCCCGACATGGACCATGACAACTGGATCTTCCCCCTCCCATTCCCGACATGGACCATGACAACTGGATCTTCCCCCTCCCATTCTAGATTCCTTTCCAGCTTCACTGAGATGCCCCTTACCCTGGCACCAGGTAGGCAACACATCCTTCAGGACTCTCGATCACGGCTGCAGAGGATGCTATCGATCCCCTTAATTATTGAATCTCCTGTAACTACAGCCTTTCTATTCTGCTCCTTTGGACAGCCTCCTGCTCCATGGTGCCTCGGTCTGCATTCTGGCTGTCCTCCCTGCAGTCTTTCTCTTTATCCTCACAGGTAGCAAGTACATTGTACCTGTTGGACAGGACCAGTGTCTGCGGACCTCCTCCTCTATCTCCCCTCGGTTCCCCCACCCTGCTGACTGACAGTCACACTCTCCCCTTCCTGCTCCTGTGCTCTCCTCTGAGGTGTGACTGTATTCTGGAGAAACCTATCCAGAAATTCTTCCGCCTCCCTTATGTGCTGGAGTGTCACTAACTCACACTCCAGCTCAAGGACTCTAAGCTGGAGTAACTCAAGGCAGAGACATTTCCTGTAGATGTGGAAATCTGGGGCAGTCTCCCTTTCCACAAACTCGCACATACTACAGTCCAGAACCACAGCCTGTGCTGACATTTCTAGTTTTTATTTATTTATTTGTTAGTAACTTAAACATAGTAAGGTTAAAGATTAGGATCGAGAGTGACATCTGTAAGACAAAGACTAAGGTAATAGATTGGAAAAGAGCAAATTATGAGGAAATGAGGGTGGAACAAAGAAGGTAAAATGGGAGAAAATCTTGAAAAACAAAGAGACAGAAAAACAGTGGGAAATCTTTAAAAGGGAAATCGATAGAGTTCAAGAGAAATGTATTCCACTAAAAGCTAAAAACATGCAAGCTATTTATGGGGCGCTGTGGATGAATAAAGAACTAAAGGGAAAATTGAATCTAAAGAAAAAGACATACAAGAAGAACTTAGATACTGAAGGAGAGGAGGACAAAAGGGAATAGGAAGAACTTAGAGAAGTTAAAAAAAACTATCAGGAAGGCAAAGAGAAATTATAAAATCAAATTATCAAGGAATATAAAAAGAAAAAATAAATTGTTCTATAGACACATAAATAACAAAAGGAAAATTAAGTAGGGACAGGGCCACTAAAGAATGAGCAAGATAAACTCACAGGTAACAACAGAGAAATGGCAGGAGTATTGAGTAACCACTTCACCTCAACTTTTACTAAAGCTAACGAAATAGATATATCACTGGAGGATGAGCTTAAAAAAAATCGATATAGTTGGGATAGAAAGGGAGAAAATAATTGACAAACTAGCAAAACTGAAAGAGGATAAAACCCCAAGTCTGGATGATATGCACCCACACATACTCAAGGAGACTAGGAGGAGATAGCAGAGGCACTAGTTTATATATACAAAGGTTTCATAGAAGAGGGTTTAGTGCCAGAGGACAGGCGGACAGCTAATGTTGTTCCTATAAACAAAAAGGGAGATAGAGCAAAGCCTGGGAACTATAGACCATGATGCGGAGATGCCGGTGTTGGACTGGGGTGGACAAAATTGAGAGGTCGCACAACACCAGGTTATAGTCCAACAGTTTTATTTGAAATCACAAGCTTTCGGAGCTATCGATCGCCCCTTCCTCAGGTGAAGTACTTCACCTGAGGAAGGGGCGATCGATAGCTCCGAAAGCTTGTGATTTCAAATAAAACTGTTGGACAAAAACCTGGTGTTGTGCGACCTCTCAACAATAGACCAGTCAGCTTAACGTCAGTGAGAGGAAAGATACTGGAATCTGTACTAAAAGTGATAGAAGAGCATCTGGAGAAAGAAAATATAATAGTCAGCATGGATTCTGAAAGGCTAAGTCATGCTTAACTGACCTGATAGAATTCTTTGACGAGGTAACGGAAAGAGTAGACAAGGGCAACGTAGTAGATGCCATATACTTGGATTTTCAAAAGGCCTTTGATAAGGTACCACATGGTACACTCATGACAAAGGTTAGGGCATGCGGACAAATAGCTGAGTGAATAGAAAATTAGCTAAAAAAATAGACAGCAGAGAGTAGGGGTAAAGGGTAGTTATTCAGATTGAAGGAAGGTAGAAAGTATCCCGTATGCCTTCTTAACCACCTTATCTACCTGTCCTGCTACCTTCAGGGATCTGTGGACATGCACTCCAAGGTCCCTCTGATCTTCTGCACTTCTCAGTGTCCTACCATTTATTGTGTATTCCCTTGCCTTGTTAGCCCTCCCCAAATGCATTACCTCACACTTCTCCGGATTGAATTCCATTTGCCACTGTTCTACCCACCTGACCAGTCTGCAGCTTTCTTCTTCATTATCAACCACACGGCCAATTTTTGTATCATCTGCAAACTTCTTAATCATACTACCTACATTCAAGTCCAAATTATTGATAAATACCACAAAAAGCAAAGGACCCAGTACTGAGCCCTGCGGAACCCCACTGGAAACAGCCTTCCAGTCACAAAAACACCCTTCGACCATTACCCTTTGTTTCCTGCCTCTGAGCCAATTTCAGATCCAACTTGCCACTTTGCCTTGGATCCCATGGGCTTTTACTTTCGTGACCAGTCTGCCATGCGGGACCTTATCAAAAGCCTTGCTAAAATCCAAGCAGACTACATCAAATGCACTACCCTCATCGAATTTATAACGGGGAACAAAGAAATGGCAGACCAATTAAATACATACTTTGGTTCTGTCTTCACAAAGGAGGACACAAATAACCTCCCAGAGATGTCGGAGAACATAGGGTCTAATGAGAGGAAGGAACTGAATGAAATCAGTATTTGTAGGGAAATGGTGTTAGGGAAATTGACAGGATTGAAGGCCAATAAATCCCCAGGGCCTGATAATCTACATCCTAGGGTACTTAAGGAAGTGGCCCTAGAAATAGTAGATGCATTGCTGGTCATCTTCCAAAATTCTATAGACTCTGGAACAGTTCCCATGGATTGGAGGGTAGCTAATGTAACCCCACTATTTAAAGAAGGTGGGAGAGAGAAAACGGGGAATTATAGACCGGTAAGTCTGACATCGGTAGTGGGGAAAATGCTAGAGTCCATTATAAAAGATGTAGTAGCAGAGTACTTGGAAAACAGTGACAGGGTCGGACAAAGTCAACATGGATTTACAAAAGGTAAATCGTGCTTGACTAATCTACTGGAATTTTTTGAGGATCTAACTGGTAGAATAGATAAGGGAGAACCAGTAGATGTGGTATATTTGGACTTTCAGACGGCTTTCGATAAGGTCCCGCATAAGAGATTAGCGTGCAAAGTTAAAGCACATGGGATTGGGGGTAAGGTACTGACTTGGATAGAGAACTGGTTGGCAGACAGGAAGCAAAGAGTTGGAATAAATGGGTCTTTTTCTGAGTGGCAGGCAGTGACTAGTGGGGTACCGCAGGGATCGGTGCTAGGACCCCAGCTATTCACAATATATATAAATGATCTAGACGAGGGAAGTAGATGTAATATCTCCAAGTTTGCAGATGACACAAAGCTGGGTGGGCGTGTGTGCTGCGAGGAGGATGCAGAGAAACTCCAGTATGATTTGGACAGGTTGGGTGATTGGGCAGATGCATGGCAGATGCAGTATAATGTGGATAAATGCGAGGTTATCCACTTTGGTGGCAAAAACAGGAAGACAGATTATTATCTGAACGGCAATAGATTGGGAAAAGGGGACGTGCAACGAGACCTGGGTGTCCTTGTGCACCAGTCGCTGAAGGTAAGCATGCAGATGCAGCAGGCGGTTAAGCATAGAAGCATAGAAGATAGGAGCAGGAGTAGGCCATTTGGCCCCTCGAGCCTGCTCCGCCATTTAATGAGATCATGGCTGATCATCCAAATTCAGTACCCTGTCCCTGCTTTCTCCCCATATCCCTTGATCCCCTTAGCCTTAAGAAATATATCTATCTCCTTCTTGAATATATTTAATGAATTGGCCTCAACTGCCTTCTGTGGTAGAGAATTCCACAGGTTCACCACTCCCTAGATGAAGAAATTCCTCCTCATCTTAGTCCTAAATGGCTAAATGGCTTACCCCTTATCCTTAGACTGTGACCTCTGGTTCTGGACTCCCCTGCCATCGGGAACATCCTTCCTGCATCTAGTCTGTCTAGTCCTGTTGGAATTTTGTACGCTTCAATGAGATCCCCTCTCATTCTTCTAAACTCTAGTGAATACAAGCCTAATCGACCCAATCTCTCTTCATACGTCATTCCTGCCATCCCAGGTATCAGTCTGGTAAATCTTCGCTGCACTCCCTCCATGGCAAGA
>JASTWF010001215.1:33562-36062 GCA_030390025.1 Squalus acanthias | reverse complement strand
AACGACATAGGTAGGAGAAGGGACGGGGATTTAAAACAGGAATTTAGGGAGCTAGGTTGGAAGCTGAGAGCCAGTACAAACCATGTTGTAATTTCTGGTTTGTAGGGCTGTAGTCCACGAGCCAGTGGTGAGTGTAGGGAGGTACTGAGGAGGGTATCAAGGTCGCAGGAATGTACCGGCAGACAGGAAGATGGCTTGAAGTGTGTCTACTTCAATGCAAGGAGCATCCGGAATAAGGTAGGAGAACTTGGAGCGTGGATTGGTACTTGGGACTACGATGTGGTGGCCATTACGGAGACATGGTTAGAACAGGGACAGGAATGGTTGTTGGAAGTTCCGGGGTATAGATGTTTCAGTAAGAGTAGGGAAGTTGGTAAGAAAGGTGGAGGAGTAGCATTGTTAATCAAGGATAGTTTAACAGCGGCAGAAAGGCAGTTCGAGGGGGATCTGCCGTCTGAGGTAATATGGGCTGAAGTTAGAAATAGGAAAGGAGCGGTCACGTTGTTAGGAGTTTTCTACAGGCCCCCAAATAGTAATAAAGATGTGGAGGAAGAAATTGCAAAGCAGATTATGAATAGGTGTGGAGGTCACAGAGTAGTTGTCATGGGTGACTTCAACTTTCCAAATATTGATTGGAACCTTTATAGGTCAAACAGTTCGGATGGGATAGTTTTTGCACAGTGTGTGCAGGAGGGTTTCCTGACACAATATGTGGATAGGCCGACAAGAGGTGGGGCCACGTTAGATTTGGTACTGGGTAATGAACCGGGCCAAGTGATTGATTTGTATGTGGGAGAGCACTTTGGAGATAGTGACCACAATTCGGTAACTTTCACTATTGCAATGGAGAGGGATAGGGCCATACGGCAGGGCAGGGTTTATAATTGGGGGAGGGGTAATTATGATGCGATTAGGCAAGAATTAGGGAGTACAAGATGGGAACAGAAACTATCAGGGAAAGGCACAAACGAAAAGTGGAGCTTTTTCATGGAGCAATTACTGCGTGTCCTTGATAGGTATGTCCCTGTCAGGCAGGGAGGAAATGGCCGAGTGAGAGAACCATGGTTCACAAAAGAGGTTGAATGTCTAGTCAAGAGGGAAAAGGAAGCGTATGTAAGGATGAGAAAACAAGGTTCAGTTGGGTCGATTGAGGGGTACAAGGTAGCAAGGAATGAGCTAAAAAAAGAGCTTAGGAGAGCTAGGAGGGGGCATGAGAAGTCCTTGGCGGGTCGGATCAAGAAAAACCCCAAGGCTTTTTACTCTTATGTGAGAAATAAAAGAATGACCAGGGTGAGGGTAGGGCCGGTCAAGGACAGTAGTGGGAACTTGTGCATGGAGTCAGAAGAGATAGGAGAGGTGATGAATGAATACTTTTCGTCAGTGTTCACCGAGGAGAGGGGCCATGTTCTTGAGGATGAGAGTGTGATAAAGGTGGATAGGCTGGAGGTGGTAGATGTTCTGAGGGAAGATGTTTTAGCAATTTTGAAGAACCTGAGGGTCGATAAGTCCCCTGGGCCAGATGGGATATATCCTAGGATTCTTTGGGAGGCAAGGGAGGAGATTGCAGAGCCTCTGGCTTTGATCTTTGGGTCCTCACTGTCCACGGGAATGGTGCCAGAGGACTGGAGAGTGGCGAATGTTGTTCCTCTCTTCAAGAAAGGAAATAGGAATGACCCTGGTAATTATAGGCCGGTTAGTCTTACTTCGGTGGTTGGTAAGATAATGGAAAAGGTCCTGAGGGATAGGATTTATGACCATTTGGAAAGGGGCAACTTAATCAGGGAAAGTCAACACGGATTCGTGAAGGGTAAGTCTTGCCTAACAAATTTGATTGAATTCTTTGAGGAGGTAACTAAGTGTGTAGATGAAGGTAGAGCAGTTGATGTCGTATACATGGATTTTAGTAAGGCGTTTGATAAGGTTCCCCATGGTCGTCTCATGAAGAAAGTAAGGAGTTGTGGGATAGAGGGAAGTTTGGCCGATTGGATAAGTAACTGGCTATCTCATAGATGTTCCGCACTCATGAAGACGGTCTCAATCGGGATCTTGGGTTTATGTCACGATACATGACGTGATCCGGACTCGAGTCGTCGTTAGCTTGTTCACAGATGTGATTCCCAGTAAAAAAGTAAAAATTTTCCCAGTAAAAAAGTAAAAAAATGTTAAAGCTTTTCGTTTTACATACAGACGGCAGTTTTTGACACGTTAGAACCCCTGCGACTACACCTCATTGTCTCAGTTGTATCTTGCTATGTCTTTGATGTGGTACCTTCCTGGCTGACTTAATTAACTTTATCACACCTCGGCAGATAGTCAGGATGATTTAATTTATTGGTCTGCAATTGTAAAGTACACATGGTTTGTTTTCCATCTATATATGCTTTGGAGATTCTGTATCTAATTTACTTCACCTGAGGAAGGAGCAAATCGATAGCTCCGAAAGCTTGTGATTTCAAATAAAACTGTTGGACTATAACCTGGTGTTGTGCGACCTCTCAAT
>JASTWF010001215.1:2500-30862 GCA_030390025.1 Squalus acanthias | reverse complement strand
GAGAGAGACTGACCGAGGGGAGAGAGAGTGACCGATGGGAGAGAGAGTGACCGAGGGGAGAGAGTGACCGTGGGGAGATAGAGTGACCGAGGGAGAGTGACCCAGGGGAGAGAGAGTGACCGAGGGAGAATGACCGAGGGGAGAGAGAGTGACCGAGGGAGAGTGACCGGGGGAGAGTGACCGAGGGGAGAGAGAGTGAACGAGGGAGAGTGACCGGGGGGAGAGAGAGTGACTGAGGGAGAGTGACCGAGGGAGAGTGACCGAGGGAGAGAGTGACCGTGGGAGAGTGACCGAGGGAGAGAGTGACCGTGGGAGAGAGTGACCGAGGGAGAGAGTGACCAGGGGGAGAGAGAGTGACCGAGGGAGAGAGTGACCAAGGGAGAGAGAGTGACCGGTGGAGAGAGAGTGACCGAGGGAGAGAGTGACCGGGGGAGAGAGAGTGACCGGTGGAGAGAGTGACCGTGGGAGAGAGTGACCGAGTGAGAGAGTGACCGAGGGGAGAGAGTGACCGGTGGAGAGAGAGTGACCGTGGGAGAGAGTGACCGGGGGAGAGAGAGTTACCGAGGGAGAGAGTGACCGGGGGGAGAGAGAGTGACCGGGGGAGAGAGAGTGACCAAGGGAGAGAGAGTGTCCGGGGGAGAGAGAGTGACCGAGGGAGAGAGTGACCGGGGGGAGAGAGAGTGACCGAGGGAGAGAGTGACCGGGGGAGAGAGTGACCGAGGGTGAGAGAGTGACCGAGTGAGGGTAACCGAGGGAGAGTGTGTCCGAGGGAGAGTGACCGAGGGAGAGAGAGTGACCGAGGGAGAGAGTGACCGGTGGAGAGAGTGACCGTGGGAGAGAGTGACCGTGGGAGAGAGTGACCGAGGGGAGATAGAGTGACCGGGGGAGAGAGAGTGACCGGGGGAGAGAGAGTGACCGAGGGGGGAGAGAGTGACCGAGGGGAGAGAGAGTGACCGAGGGGAGAGAGAGTGACTGAGGGGAGATAGAGTGACTGAGGGGAGAGAGAGTGACCGAGGGGAGAGAGTGACCGAGGGGAGATAGAGTGACCGAGGGGAGAGAGTGACCGAGGGGAGAGAGAGTGACCGAGGGGAGAGAGTGGCCGGGGGAGAGAGACTGACCGAGGGGAGAGAGTGACCGAGGGAAGAGAGAGACACCGAGGGGAGAGAGTGGCCGGGGGAGAGAGACTGACCGAGGGGAGAGAGTGACCGAGGGAAGAGAGAGACACCGAGGGGAGAGAGTGGCCGGGGGAGAGAGACTGACCGAGGGGAGAGAGTAACCGAGGGGGAGAGAGTGGCCGGGGGAGAGAGACTGACCGAGGGGAGAGAGAGTGACCGATGGGAGAGAGAGTGACCGAGGGGAGAGAGTGACCGAGGGGAGATATAGTGACCAAGGGAGAGTGACCGAGGGAGAATGACCGAGGGGAGAGAGAGTGACCGAGGGAGAGTGACCGGGGGAGAGTGACCGAGGGGAGAGAGAGTGAACGAGGGAGAGTGACCGGGGGGAGAGAGAGTGACTGAGGGAGAGTGACCGAGGGAGAGTGACCGAGGGAGAGAGTGACCGTGGGAGAGTGACCGAGGGAGAGAGTGACCGTGGGAGAGAGTGACCGAGGGAGAGAGTGACCGGGGGGAGAGAGAGTGACCGAGGGAGAGAGTGACCAAGGGAGAGAGAGTGACCGGTGGAGAGAGAGTGACCGAGGGAGATAGTGACCGGGGGAGAGAATGACCAGGGGAGAGAGAGTGACCGAGGGAGAGAGTGACCGGGGGAGAGAGTGACCGAGGGTGAGAGAGTGACCGAGGGTGAGAGAGTGACCGAGGGAGAGAGTGACCGAGGGTGAGAGAGTGACCGAGGGAGGGTAACCGAGGGAGAGAGTGACCGAGGGAGAGTGACCGAGGGAGAGAGAGTGACCGAGGGAGAGAGTGACCGGTGGAGAGAGTGACCGAGGGCGAGAGAGTTACCGAGGGAGAGAGAGTGACCGAGGGAGAGTAACCGAGGGAGAGAGTGTCCGAGGGAGAGTGACCGAGGGAGAGAGTGACAGGTGGAGAGAGTGACCGAGGGGAGATAGAGCGACCGAGGGGAGATAGAGCGACCGAGGGGAGATAGAGTGACCGAGGGGAGGTAGAGTGACCGAGGGGCGAGAGAGTGACCGAGGGGAGATAGAGCGAGCGAGGGGGGAGAGAGTGACCGAGGGGAGAGAGAGTGACTGAGGGGAGAGAGTGACCGAGGGGAGATATAGTGACCGGGGGAGAGTGACTGAGGGGAGAGAGAGTGACTGAGGGAGAGTGACCGAGGGAGAGAGTGACCGTGGGAGAGTGACCGAGGGAGAGAGTGACCGAGGGAGAGAGTGACCGAGGGAGAGAGTGACCGGGGGGAGAGAGAGTGACCGAGGGAGAGAGTGCCCGGGGGAGAGAGTGACCGGGGGAGAAAGAGTGACCGAGGGAGAGAGTGACCGGTGGAGAGAGTGACCGAGGGCGAGAGAGTGACCGAGGGAGAGTAACCGAGGGAGAGAGTGTCCGAGGGAGAGTGACCGAGGGAGAGAGAGTGACCGGTGGAGAGAGGGTGACCGAGGGAGAGAGTGACCGGGGGAGAGAGTGACCGGGGGAGAAAGAGTGACCGAGGGAGAGAGTGACCGGGGGAGAGAGTGACCGAGGGCGAGAGAGTGACCGAGGGAGAGTAACCGAGGGAGAGACTGTCCGAGGGAGAGTGACCGAGGGAGAGAGAGTGACCGAGAGAGAGAGTGACCGGTGGAGAGAGTGACCGTGGGAGAGAGTGACCGAGGGAGAGAGTGACCGGGGGGAGAGAGAGTGACCAGGGGAGAGAGAGTGACCGAGGGAGAGAGTGACCGGGGGAGAGAGTGACCGAGGGCGAGAGAGTGACCGAGGGAGAGTAACCGAGGGAGAGAGTGTCCGAGGGAGAGTGACCGAGGGAGAGAGAGTGACCGGTGGAGAGAGGGACCGAGGGGAGATAGAGCGAGCGAGGGGAGATAGAGCGACCGAGGGAGAGTGATCGAGGGAGAGAGAGTAACCGGTGGAGAGAGGGACCGAGGGGAGAGAGAGCGACCGAGGGGAGAGAGAGTGACCGAGGGGAGATAGAGCGAGCGAGGGGGGAGAGAGTGACCGAGGGGAGAGAGAGCGACCGAGGGGAGAGAGACCAAGGGGAGATAGAGTGACCGAGGGGAGAGAGAGTGACCGAGGGGAGAGAGTGACCGAGGGGGAGAGAGAGTGACCGAGGGGAGATAGAGTGACCGAGGGGAGAGTGACCGAGGGGAGAGAGAGTGACCGAGGGGAGAGAGTGACCGAGGGGAGAGAGTGACCGAGGGGGAGAGAGAGTGACCGAGGGGAGAGAGACCGAGGGGAGAGAGAGTGACCGAGGGGAGATAGAGTGACCGAGGGGAGAGTGACCGAGGGGAGAGAGAGTGACCGAGGGGAGAGAGTGACCGAGGGGAGAGAGTGACCGAGGGGGAGAGAGAGTGACCGAGGGGAGAGAGACCGAGGGGAGAGAGAGTGACCGAGGGAGAGAGTGACCGGGGGAGAGAGTGACCGAGGGCGAGAGAGTGACCGAGGGAGAGTAACCGAGGGAGAGAGTGACCGAGGGAGAGTGACCGAGGGAGAGAGAGTGACCGGTGGAGAGAGGGACCGAGGGGAGATAGAGCGAGCGAGGGGAGATAGAGCGACCGAGGGAGAGTGATCGAGGGGAGATAGAGTGACCGAGGGGAGAGAGAGCGACCGAGGGAGAGTGACCGAGGGGAGATAGAGTGACCGAGGGGAGAGAGAGCGACCGAGGGGAGAGAGAGTGACCGAGGGGAGATAGAGCGAGCGAGGGGGGAGAGAGTGACCGAGGGGAGAGAGAGCGACCGAGGGGAGAGAGAGTGACCGAGGGGAGATAGAGCGAGCGAGGGGGGAGAGAGTGACCGAGGGGAGAGAGAGCGACCGAGGGGAGAGAGAGACCAAGGGGAGATAGAGTGACCGAGGGGAGAGAGAGTGACCGAGGGGAGAGAGTGACCGAGGGGAGAGAGTGACCGAGGGGGAGAGAGAGTGACCGAGGGGAGAGAGACCGAGGGGAGAGAGACCGAGGGGAGAGAGAGTGACCGAGGGGAGATAGAGTGACCGAGGGGAGAGTGACCGAGGGGAGATAGCGTGACCGAGGGGAGAGTGACCGAGGGGAGAGAGAGTGACCGAGGGGAGAGAGTGACCGAGGGGAGAGAGTGACCGAGGGGGAGAGAGAGTGACCGAGGGGAGAGAGACCGAGGGGAGAGAGAGTGACCGAGGGGAGATAGAGTGACCGAGGGGAGAGTGACCGAGGAGAGAGAGTGACCGAGGGGAGAGAGACCGAGGGGAGAGAGACCGAGGGGAGAGAGAGTGACCGAGGGGAGATAGAGTGACCGAGGGGAGAGTGACCGAGGGGAGAGAGAGTGACCGAGGGGAGAGAGTGACCGAGGGGAGAGAGTGACCGAGGGGGAGAGAGAGTGACCGAGGGGGAGAGAGACCGAGGGGAGAGAGAGTGACCGAGGGGAGATAGAGTGACCGAGGGGAGAGTGACCGAGGAGAGAGAGTGACCGAGGGGAGAGTGACCGAGGGGAGATAGAGTGACCGAGGGGAGATAGAGTGACCGAGGGGAGAGAGAGTGACCGAGGGGAGATAGAGTGACCGAGGGGAGAGAGAGTGACCGAGGGGAGAGAGAGTGACCGAGGGGAGAGAGAATGACCGAGGGGAGAGAGAGTGACCGAGGGGAGAGAGAGTGACCGAGGGAGAGAGAGTGACCGAGGGGAGAGAGAGTGACCGAGGGGAGATAGAGTGACCGAGGGGAGAGTGACCGAGGGGAGAGAGAGTGACCGAGGGGAGAGAGAGTGACCGAGGGGAGATAGAGTGACCGAGGAGAGAGTGACCGAGGGGAGATAGAGCGACCGAGGGGAGATAGAGTGACCGAGGGGAGATAGAGTGACCGAGGGGAGATAGAGTGACCGAGGGGAGATAGAGTGACCGAGGAGAGAGTGACCGAGGGGAGATAGAGCGACCGAATGGAGATAGAGTGACCGAGGGGGAGAGAGAGTGACCGAGGGGAGAGAGTGACCGAGGGAGAGAGTGACCGAGGGGAGAGAGAGTGACCGAGGAGGGAGAGAGTGACCGAGGGGAGAGAGAGTGACCGAGGGGAGATAGAGTGACCGAGGGGAGAGAGTGACCGAGGGAGAGTGACCGAGGGAGAGAGTGACCGGTGGAGAGAGGGACCGAGGGGAGATAGAGCGAGCGAGGGGAGATAGAGCGACCGAGGGAGAGTGACCGAGGGGAGATAGAGTGACCGAGGGGAGAGAGAGTGACCGAGGGGAGATAGAGTGACCGAAGGGAGATAGAGCGAGCGAGGGGGGAGAGAGTGACCGAGGGGGGAGAGAGTGACCGAGGGGAGAGAGACTGACCGAGGGGAGTTAGAGTGACCGAGGGGAGAGAGTGACCGAGGGGAGAGAGAGTGACCGAGGGGAGAGAGAGTGACCGAGGGGAGATAGAGCGACCGAGGGGGGAGAGAGTGACCGAGGGGAGAGAGAGTGACCGAGGGGAGAGAGAGCGACCGAGGGGAGATAGAGTGACTGAGGGGAGAGAGAGAGAACAAGGGGAGAGAGTGACCGAGGGGAGATAGAGTGACTGGGTGGAGAGAGTGTGACCGAGGGGAGATAGAGTGACCGAGGGAGAGTGACCGAGGGGAGAGAGAGTGACTGAGGGAGAGTGACCGGGGGGAGAGTGACCGAGGGGAGAGAGTGACCGAGGGGAGAGAGTGACCGAGGGGAGAGAGAGCGACCGAGGGGAGAGAGTGACCGAGGGGGAGAGAGTGACCGAGGAGAGAGAGTGACCGAGGGGAGAGAGAGTGACCGAGGGGAGAGCGTGACCGAGGGGAGAGAGAGTGACCGAGGGGAGAGAGAGTGACCGAGGGGAGAGAGTGACCGAGGGGGAGAGAGAGCGACCGAGGGGAGAGAGAGTGACCGAGGGGAGAGAGAGTGACCGAGGGAGAGAGTAACCGAGGGGGAGAGAGTGGCCGGGGGAGAGAGTGGCTGGGGAGAGAGACTGACCGAGGGGAGAGAGTAACCGAGGGGGAGAGAGTGGCCGGGGGAGAGAGTGGCCGGGGGAGAGAGACTGACCGAGGGGAGAGAGAGTGACCGATGGGAGAGAGAGTGACCGAGGGGAGAGAGTGACCGAGGGGAGATATAGTGACCGAGGGAGAGTGACCCAGGGGAGAGAGAGTGACCGAGGGAGAGTGACCGGGGGGGAGAGAGAGTGACTGAGGGAGAGTGACCGAGGGAGAATGACCGAGTGAGAGAGTGACCGTGGGAGAGTGACCGAGGGAGAGAGTGACCGAGGGAGAGAGTGACCAAGGGAGAGAGAGTGACCGGGGGAGAGAGTGACCGAGGGGAGAGAGAGTGACCGAGGGAGAGAGTGACCGGGGGAGAGAGTGACCGAGGGTGAGAGAGTGACCGAGGGTGAGTAACCGAGGGAGAGTGTGTCCGAGGGAGAGTGACCGAGGGAGAGAGAGTGACCGAGGGAGAGAGTGACCGGTGGAGAGAGTGACCGTGGGAGAGAGTGACCGAGGGAGAGAGTGAACGGGGGGGGAGAGAGTGACCGAGGGAGAGAGTGACCAAGGGAGAGTGACCGAGGGAGAGAGAGTGACCGAGGGAGAGAGTGACCGGGGGAGAGAGTGACCGGGGGAGAAAGAGTGACCGAGGGAGAGAGTGACCGAGGGAGAGAGTGACCGGGGGAGAGAGTGACCGGGGGAGAAAGAGTGACCGAGGGAGAGAGAGTGACCGAGGGAGAGTAACCGAGGGAGAGAGTGTCCGAGCGAGAGTGACCGAGGGAGAGAGAGTGACCGAGAGAGAGAGTGACCGGTGGAGAGAGTGACCGAGGGAGAGAGTGACCGAGGGAGAGAGTGACCGAGGGAGAGAGAGTGACCGGGGGAGAGAGAGTCACCGAGGGAGAGAGTGACCGGGGGAGAGAGTGACCGAGGGTGAGAGAGTGACCGAGGGAGAGAGTGACCAAGGGAGAGAGAGTGACCGGGGGAGAGAGAGTCACCGAGGGAGAGAGTGACCGGGGGAGAGAGTGACCGAGGGAGAGTAACCGAGGGAGAGAGTGTCCGAGGGAGAGTGACCGAGGGAGAGAGAGTGACCGGTGGAGAGAGGGACCGAGGGGAGATAGAGCGAGCGAGGGGAGATAGAGTGACCGAGGGGAGAGAGAGTGACCGAGGGGAGATAGAGTGACCGAGGGGAGAGAGAGTGACCGAGGGGAGAGAGACTGACTGAGGGGAGACAGAGTGACCGAGGGGAGAGAGTGACCGAGGGGTGATAGAGCGAGCGAGGGAGAGTGATCGAGGGGAGATAGAGCGAGCGAGGGGAGATAGAGCGACCGAGGGAGAGTGATCGAGGGGAGATAGAGTGACCGAGGGGAGAGAGAGAGAACGAGGGGAGAGAGTGACCGAGGGGAGATAGAGCGACCGAGGGGAGATAGAGCGAGCGAGGGGGGAGAGAGTGACCGAGGGGAGAGAGAGTGACCGAGGGAGAGAGTGTCCGAGGGAGAGTGACCGAGGGAGAGAGAGTGACCGGTGGAGAGAGGGACCGAGGGGAGATAGAGCGAGCGAGGGGAGATAGAGTGACCGAGGGGAGAGAGAGTGACCGAGGGGAGAGAGAGTGACCGAGGGGAGAGAGTGACCGAGGGGAGAGAGAGCGACCGAGGGGAGAGAGAGTGACCGAGGGGAGAGAGAGTGACCGAGGGGAGAGAGAGTGACCGAGGGGGAGAGAGTGACCGAGGGGAGAGAGAGGACCGAGGGGAGAGAGAGTGACCGAGGGGAGAGAGAGTGACCGAGGGAGAGAGAGTGACCGAGGGGAGAGAGTGACCGAGGGGAGATGAGTGACCGAGGGGAGAGAGAGTGACCGAGGGGAGAGAGAGTGACCGAGGGGAGATAGAGTGACCGAGGGGAGAGAGAGTGACCGAGGGGAGAGAGAGCGACCGAGGGGAGATTGACGCGAGGGGAGGAGAGTGACCGAGGGGAGGAGTGGACCGAGGGGAGAGAGAGTGACCGAGGGAGAGAGAGTGACCGAGGGAGAGAGAGTGACCGAGGGGAGAGAGAGTGACCGAGGGGAGAGAGAGACCGAGGGAGAGAGAGTGACCGAGGGGAGAGAGAGTGACCGAGGGGAGAGAGAGTGACCGAGGGGAGAGAGAGTGACCGAGGGGAGAGAGAGTGACCGGAGGAGAGAGTGACCGAGGGCGAGAGAGTTACCGAGGGAGAGAGAGTGACCGAGGGAGAGAGAGTGACCGAGGGAGAGTAACCGAGGGAGAGAGTGACAGGTGGAGAGAGTGACCGAGGGGAGATAGAGCGACCGAGGGAGAGTGACCGAGGGGAGGTAGAGTGACCGAGGGGCGAGAGAGTAACCGAGGGAGAGTGACCGGGGGAGAGTGACCGAAGGGAGATAGAGTGACCGAGGGGAGAGAGAGTGACCGAGGGGAGATAGAGCGACCGAGGGGAGATAGAGCGAGCGAGGGGGGAGAGAGTGACCGAGGGGAGAGAGAGTGACCGAGGGGAGAGAGAGTGACCGAGGGGAGAGAGTGACCGAGGGGAGAGAGAGTGACCGAGGGAGAGTGACCGAGGGAGAGAGAGTGACCGAGAGAGAGAGTGACCGGTGGAGAGAGTGACCGTGGGAGAGAGTGACCGAGGGAGAGAGTGACCGGGGGGAGAGAGAGTGACCGAGGGAGAGAGTGACCAAGGGAGAGAGAGTGACCGGGGGAGAGAGAGTGACCGAGGGAGAGTAACCGAGGGAGAGAGTGTCCGAGGGAGAGTGACCGAGGGAGAGAGAGTGACCGGTGGAGAGAGGGACCGAGGGGAGATAGAGCGAGCGAGGGGAGATAGAGCGACCGAGGGGAGAGAGAGTGACCGAGGGGAGATAGAGTGACCGAGGGGGGAGAGAGTGACCGAGGGGAGAGTGACCGAGGGGAGTTAGAGCGACCGAGGGGAGATAGAGTGACTGAGGGGAGAGAGTGACCGAGGGGAGAGAGAGTGACTGAGGGAGAGAGTGACCGGGGGGAGAGAGAGTGACCGGGGGGAGAGAGAGTGACCGAGGGAGAGAGTGACCAAGGGAGAGAGAGTGACCGCGGGAGAGAGTGACCGGGGGAGAGAGAGTGACCGAGGGAGAGAGTGACCGAGGGAGAGAGTGACCGGGGGAGAGAGTGACCGAGGGCGAGAGAGTGACCGAGGGAGAGTAACCGAGGGAGAGAGTGTCCGAGGGAGAGTGACCGAGGGAGAGAGAGTGACCGAGACAGAGAGTGACCGGTGGAGAGAGTGACCGTGGGAGAGAGTGACCGAGGGAGAGAGTGACCGGGGGGAGAGAGAGTGACCAAGGGAGAGAAAGTGACCGGGGGAGAGAGAGTGACCGAGGGAGAGAGTGACCGAGGGCGAGAGAGTGACCGAGGGAGAGTAACCGAGGGAGAGAGTGTCCGAGGGAGAGTGACCGACGGAGAGAGAGTGACCGAGGGAGAGAGTGACCAGGGGAGAGAGTGACCGTGGGAGAGAGTGACCGGGGGGAGAGAGAGTGACTGAGGGAGAGAGTGACCGAGGGAGAGAGTGACCGAGGGAGTGAGAGTGACCGGGGGAGAGAGTGACCGAGGGGAAGAGTGACCGAGGGAGAGTGACCGAGGGAGAGCGTGACTGAGGGAGAGTGACCGGGGGGAGAGAGAGTGACCAGGGGAGAGAGAGTGACCGAGGGAGAGTCACCGGGGGAGAGAGAGTGACCGAGGGGAGAGAATGACCGAGAGAGAGTGACCGAGGGGAGAGAGTGACCGAGGGAGAGCGTGACCGAGGGAGAGTGACCGGGGGGAGAGAGAGTGACCGAGGGAGAGTGACCGGGGGAGAGAGAGTGACCGAGGGGTGAGAATGACCGAGGGAGAGTGACCGAGGGAGAGAGTGACCGTGGGAGAGAGTGACCGGGGGAGAGAGAGTGACTGAGGGAGAGAGTGACCGAGGGAGAGAGTGACCGAGGGAGTGAGAGTGACCGGGGGAGAGAGAGTGACCGAGGGGAGAGAGTGACCGAGGGAGAGTGACCGAGGGAGAGCGTGACCGAGGGAGAGTGACCGGGGGAGAGAGAGTGACCAGGGGAGAGAGAGTGACCGAGGGAGAGTCACCGGGGGAGAGAGAGTGACCGAGGGGTGAGAATGACCGAGAGAGAGTGACCGAGGGAGAGAGTGACCGAGGGAGAGCGTGACCGAGGGAGAGTGACCGGGGGGAGAGAGAGTGACCGGGGGGAGAGAGAGTGACCGAGGGAGAGTGACCGGGGGAGAGAGAGTGACCGAGGGGTGAGAATAACCGAGGGAGAGTGACCGAGGGAGAGAGTGACCGTGGGAGAGAGTGACCGGGGGAGAGAGAGTGACTGAGGGAGAGAGTGACCGAGGGAGAGAGTGACCGAGGGTGAGAGAGTGACCGGGGAGAGAGAGTGACCGAGGGAGAGAGTGACCGGGGGAGAGAGTGACCGAGGGCGAGAGAGTGACCGAGGGAGAGTGACCAAGGGAGAGAGTGACCGAGGGAGAGTGACTGACGGAGAGAGAGTGACCGAGGGAGAGAGTGACCGGTGGAGAGAGTGACCGAGGGAGAGAGAGTGACCGAGGGAGAGAGTGACCGGGGAGAGAGTGACCGAGGGAGAGAGAGTGACCAGTGGAGAGTGACCGAGGGAGAGAGTGATCGAAGGAGAGTGACGGAGAGAGAGTGACCGAGGGGAGAGAGAGTGACCGAGGGGAGAGAGAGTGACCGAGGGGGAGAGAGAGTGACCGAGGGGAGAGAGAGTGACCGAGGGGAGAGAGAGTGACCGAGGGGAGAGAGAGTGACCGAGGGGAGAGAGAGCGACCGGAGGGGAGAGAGAGAGTGACCGAGGGGAGAGTGACCGAGGGGAGAGAGAGGGACCGAGGGGAGAGACGGACCGAGGGGAGAGAGAGTGACCGGAGGGGAGATAGAGCGACCGAGGGGAGAGAGTGACCGAGGGGGAGAGAGAGTGACCGAGGGGGAGAGAGAGTGACCGAGGGGAGAGAGTGACCGAGGGGAGAGAGAGTGACCGAGGGGAAGAGAGTGACCGAGGGAGAGAGAGTGACCGAGGGGAGAGAGAGTGACCGAGGGGAGAGAGAGTGACCGAGGGGAGAGAGAGTGACCGAGGGGAGAGAGAGCGACCGAATGGAGATAGAGTGACCGAGGGGGAGAGAGAGTGACCGAGGGAGAGAGAGCGACCGAGGGGGAGAGTGACCGAGGGGAGCGCGACCGAGGGGAGAGAGAGTGACCGAAGGGGAGAGAGAGTGACTGAGGGAGAGAGAGTGACCGAGGGAAAGTGACCGAGGGAGAGTGACCAGGGGAGAGAGTGACCGAGGGAGAGAGAGTGACCGAGGGAGAGAGTGACCGAGGGAGAGTGACCGAGGGAGAGAGTGACCGGGGGAGAGAGAGTGACCGAGGGAGAGTGACCGAGGGAGAGAGAGTGACCGAGGGAGAGAGAGTGACCGAGGAGAGAGTGACCGAGGGGGAGAGAATGACTGAGGGAGAGTGACTGAGGGAGAGAGTGACCGAGGGGAGAGAGTGGCCGAGGGAGAGTGACCGGGGGAGAGAGAGTGACCGAGGGAGAGTGACCGAGGGAGAGAGAGTGACCGAGGGAGAGAGAGTGACCGAGGAGAGAGTGACCGAGGGGGTAGAGAATGACTGAGGGAGAGTGACTGAGGGAGAGAGTGACCGAGGGGAGAGAGAGTGACCGAGGGGAGAGTGAGTGACCGAGGGGAGAGTGACCGAGGGGAGAGAGAGTGACCGAGGGGAGATAGAGTGACCGAGGGGAGAGAGAGTGACCGAGGGGAGAGAGAGTGACCGAGGGGAGAGAGAGTGACCGAGGGGAGAGAGAGTGACCGAGGGGAGAGAGAGCGACCGAGGGAGAGTGACCGAGGGGAGAGTGTGACCGACGGGAGAGTGTGACCGAGGGGAGAGTGACCGGGGGAGAGAGTAACCGAGGGAGAGAGTGACCGGTGGAGAGTGACCGGGGGAGAGCGAGTGACCGAGGGAGAGAGTGATCGAAGGAGAGTGACCGGGGAAGAGAGAGTGACCGGGGGAGAGAGAGTTACCGAGGGGAGAGAGAGTGACCAGGGGAGAGAGACCGGGGGAGAGAGAGTGACCGAGGGAGGGTGACGGAGAGAGAGTGACCGAGGTAGAGAGTGACCGAGGGAGAGAGTGACCGAGGGAGAGAGTGACCAGGGGAGAGTGTGACCGAGGGAGAGTGACCGAGGGAGAGTGACAGAGGGAGAGAGTGACTGAGGGGAGAGAGAGAGACCGAGAGGGAGAGAGTGACCAGGGGGAGAGAGAGTGACTGAGGGAGAGAGAGTGACTGAGGGAGAGAGAGTGACCGAGGGAGAGTGACCAGGGGAGAGAGTGACCGAGGGAGAGAGAGTGACCGAGGGAGAGAGTGACCGAGGGAGAGTGACAGAGGGAGAGAGTGACCGGGGGAGAGAGAGTGACCGAGGGAGAGAGAGTGACCGAGGGAGAGAGAGTGACCGAGGAGAGAGTGACCGAGGGGGTAGAGAATGACTGAGGGAGAGTGACTGAGGGAGAGAGTGACCGAGGGGAGAGAGAGTGACCTAGGGGAGAGTGAGTGACCGAGGGAGAGTGACCGAGGGGAGAGAGAGTGACCGAGGGGAGATAGAGTGACCGAGGGGAGAGAGAGCGACCGAGGGAGAGTGACCGAGGGGAGAGTGACCGAGGGGAGAGTGTGACCGACGGGAGAATGTGACCGAGGGGAGAGTGACTGAGAGGAGAGTGACCGAGGGGAGAGTGTGACCGAGGAGAGAGAGCGATCGTGGGGGATGGGGTGGGAATGGAGTGAAACAGCGATTTACTTGTACTTCTTGCAATTTAGATACTGTATTCACTGCTCACGATGTGGTCTCCTCTACATTGGGGAGACCAAACGCAGATTGGGTGATCGCTTTGCGGAACACCTCCGTTCAGTCCGTAAGGGGGACCCCGAGCTCCCGGTGGCCTGTCACTTTAATTCACCGCTCCACTCCCACTCTGACCTCGGCCTCTTACACTGTTCCACGGAAGCTCAGCGTAAGCTCGAGGAACAGCACCTCATCTTTCGTTTAGGCACTTTACAGCCTTCTGGACTCAACATAGAGTTCAACAATTTCAGACTATAACCTCGGCCCCTATCCCTTTTTTCCCATTTATTTATTTTCTTATTTATTTTCTTCTCTCCCACATGGCAGCTGTCGATCATTCTGCCAGCGCAATTTACACTTCATCTGGAGCCATCTTTGTTTCTTAACTTGTCCCATTACCACCTCCTTTTGCCTCGCACCATCTCTTAATCTCTCTTAATCTCTCCTGCCTTCCAGCCTATCACAGACCTTCCCTTTTGTTCTTTCCTCCCCTCCCCCCTTTCCCTGCCCCGACACTTGCTTAAAACCTGTTCCATTTCCTGCTTTATCCAGTTCTGACGAAGGGTCATGACCTGAAACGTTAACTCTGTTTCTCTCTCCACAGATGCTGCCTGACCTGCTGAGTATTTCCAGCATTTTCTGTTTTTATTTCAGGTTTCCAGCATTCGCAGTGTTTGCTCTGTGTTATAGTTATGGTCCCATAGAACCACACAGCCATTGGGCCCATCGTGCCTGTGCCGGCTCTTTGAAAGAGCTCTCCGATTAGGACCGCTCCCCTGCTCCTTCCCTGTAGCCCTGCAAGTGTTTTCCCTTCAAGTATTTATCCAATTCCCTTTTGAAAGTTAGTACCTTTCAGGCAGCGCATTCCAGATCACAACAACTCACTGTGTAAAACAACATTTCCTCATCTCACCTCTGATTCTTTTGCCAATCACCTTCAATCTGTGTCCTCTGGTCCTCGACCCTTCTGCCACTGGAAACAGTTTCTCCTTATTTATTCTAGCAAAACCATTCATGATTTTGAACACCTCTATTAAATCTCCTCTTAACCTTCTCTGCTCTAAGGAGAACAACCCCAGCTTCTCCAGTCTCTCCACGTAACTGAAGTCCCTCATCCCTGGAACCATTCCAGTAAATCTCCTCCGCACCCTCTCCAAGGCCTTAACATCCTTCCTAAAATGTGGTGTCCAGTGTTTTATAAAGGTTCATCATAACTTCCTTGCTTTTGTACTCTATGCCTCTATGAATAAAGCCCAGGATCCCGGGTGCTTTTTTAACAACCCGATCAACCTGCCCTGCCACCTTCAATGATTTCTACACATATACCCCCGGGTCTCTCAGTTCCTGCACCCCCTTCAAAATTGTACCCTTTAGTTTATATTGCCTCTCCTCGTTCTTCCTACCAAAATGTATCACTTCGCACTTCTCTGCGTTAAACTTCACCTGCAAGTCCAGGTCATGAATATATATCAAAAAGAGCAGGTCACCTGTCATCCTTTCCTCTCCTAGAGAAAAGAGCCTCCACCTGTTCAATCTTTCCAGACAGGTAGAACCTCTCAGTTCTGGTATCACCCTTGTACATCTTTTTTGCACCGTAATGAGTAATGAGCCAGATCTAGTGAACAGCCTAACTGTGCGTGAACATTTATCTAATAGTGATAACATGATCGAGTTCAGCGTAGTGTTTGAAAGGGAGAAACGCGAAACAGCTACTAAGATTCTAGATTTGGGTCGGGCCGACTTCAACAGGATGAGACCGAGACTGTCCACAGTAAACTGGGCAAATCTGTTAATGGGTAAAACGACTGAAGATCAGTGGGAAATAACAACAGAAAGTGCTGGAAACACTCAGCATCGAGGAGAGAGAAACAGAGTCAACGTTTCGGGTCATGGACCCTTCGTCAGAACTGGAAAAGGTTAGGGAAGAGAGATTTTAAAGCAGGGGCAGGGAGGAGGGGAGGAAAGAACAAAGGGAAGGTCTGTGATAGGATGGACGGCAGGAGAGATTGACTGACAAAAGGGAGGATAGTGCAAGACAAAAGGAGAGGTAATGGGACAAGTTAAGGAGATATTTCATAAATCTCAGCAAAGGTATATTCCAGTGAGAAAGAAAGGCTCTACGAGAAGGATGCACCATCCGTGGCTAACTAAGGAAGTTAAGGATGGTATCAAATTGAAAGAAAAGGCATACAAAGTTGCGAAGAATTAGTGGTAGGCCAGAGGATTGGAAATTTTTAGAAACCAGCAAAGGATGACTAAAAAAATTATAAAGAGGGAGAAGGTAGAGTATGAGAGTAAACTGGCAAATAATATAAAAACAAACAGTAAGAGCTTCTACAGGTATATAAAAAGGAAGAGAGTAGCTAAAGTAAACATTGGTCCCTTAGAGGATGAGACTGGGGAATTAATAATGGGAAATAGAGAAATGGCAGAGACTCTAAACAATTATTTTGGATCGGTCTTCACGGTAGAGGACACTAAAAACATCCCAATAATAATAGATAATCAAGGGGCTATAGGGAGGGAGGAACTTAAAACAATCTCTATCACTAGAGAAAAAGTACTAGGCAAACTAATGGGGCTAAAGGCCGACAAGTCCCCTGGACCTGATGGCCTGCATCCTAGGGTCTTAAAAGAAGTGGCTGCAGAGATAGTGGATGCGTTGGTTGTAATCTACCAAAATTCCCTGGATTCTGGAGAGGTCCCAGCGATTGGAAAACCGCTAATGTAACACCCCTATTCAAGAAAGGAGGGAGACAGAAAGCAGGAAACTATAGGCCAGTTAGCCTAACATCTGTCATTGGGAAAATGCTGGAATCCATTATTAAGGAGGTAATAGCAGGACACTTAGAAAATCATAAGACAATCAAGCAGAGTCAACATGGTTTTATGAAAGGGAAATCGTGTTTGACAAATTTGCATGAGTTATTTGAGGATGTAACAAACAGGGTGGATAAAGGGGAACCAGTAGATGTAGTGTCTTTGGATTTGCAGAAGGCATTCGATAAGGTGCCACATAAAAGGTTACTGCACAAGATAAGAGCTCACGGGGTTGGGAGTAATATATTGGCATGGATAGAGGATTGGCTAACTAACAGAAAACAGAGAGTCGGGATAAATGGGTCATTTTCCGGTTGGCAATCAGTAACTAGTGGGGTGCCGCAGGGATCAGTGCTGGGATCTCAACTATTTACAATCTATATTAATGACTTGGATGAAGGGACCGAGTGTACTGTAGCCAAATTTGCTGATGATACAAAGATAGGTGGGAAAGCAAGTTGTGAGGAGGACACAGAGGGCTGGATTTTGATACTGGGGTGGGTTGGGGTCGTGTTATCCACCCGTCTGCAATTGGATGTGGGAGATTGATGCAATTTTCACCTAATTGGGCAATTGAGTTCCAGCATGTGGGAACCCATGACCCAATTAGTGGTTTCAGTCTGAAAGTTGCCTCTGATGATGTCATCATTGCTGCTGCATTGAAGGCTTTCAGACACTGCCTGGTCTCAGCTGTGAGAGGACCTGGATGCAAAATGAGCAGCATCTCAGAGAGAGAGAGAATGAGAATTTTTTTTGCAACCAAGTCCTCCCAGGCAGTCTCTGAAGACATTCAATGCAGCAGCATCAGAGGCGACTTTCAGACCTAATACTACTACTACCTTCATCACATCTCCGTTGTAATAGTGGACCTGCAGCTGATAGTCAGCTGTCCACTTGTGCTCCCGCCAGGTTTCACTGGCGTGTTTCACGTCAGGCGTGCTTCACGTGGGAAAAGGGTGAAACTAGCTAAAATGCTTCAAAATGGCATTACAGAGCCAATTTAGGGCTTGTTAAGGGCTTTAATGGCCTCTCCCGCCTCTTGGAGGCGGGACGGAGTCGGGAACCCCGCGACCGATTTTGTCAAAATTGCGTGGAGGCGGAATGGAGTCGGGATCAGGTCCGCCCACCACTTTTCGCTATTTTAACCCCCCACACGCCTCCAAACCCGACTCCACGGGTCATTGAAAATCAGCCCAGAGAGTCTGCAAAGGTAAAAAAAAGAGTCTGCAAAGGGATATCGACAGGATAAGTGAGTGGGCAAAAAATTGGCAGATGGAGTATAATGTGGGAAAATGTGAGGTTATCCACTTTGGAAGGAAGAATGAAAAAGCAAATTATTATTTAAATGGAGTGAGACTACAGAATGCTGCGGTACGGAGGGATCTGGGGGTCCTTGTACATGAAACACAAAATGTTAGGATGCACAGCAAGTAATGAGGAAGGCTAATGGAATGTTGGCCTTTATTGCAAGGGGGATGGAGTATAAAAGTAGGGAAGTCCTGCTACAACTGTACAGGGTATTGGTGAGACCACACCTGGAGTACTGCGTACAGTTTTGGTCTCCATATTTAAGGAAGGATATACTTGCATTGGGGGCAGTTCAGAGAAGGTTCACGAGGTTGATTCCTGAGATGAAAGGGTTGTCTTATGAAGAAAGGTTGAGCAGGTTGGGCCTATACTCATTGGAGTTTAGAAGGATGAGAGGTGATCTTATTGAAACATATAAGATTCTGAGGGGGTTTGACAGGGTAGATGCTGAGAGGATGTTTCCCCTCGTGGGGGAATCTAGAACTAGGGGGCATAGTTTCAGAATAAGGGGTCGCCCATTTAAAACGGAGATGAGGAGGAATTTCTTCTCTCAGAGGGTCGTG
This sequence comes from Squalus acanthias, assembly GCA_030390025.1. Taxonomy (NCBI): domain Eukaryota; kingdom Metazoa; phylum Chordata; class Chondrichthyes; order Squaliformes; family Squalidae; genus Squalus; species Squalus acanthias. Next base: position 13,257 of record JASTWF010001215.1, on the reverse strand, counting down.
AATCTTTGGAATTCTCTACCCCAGAGAGCTGTGGAGGCGGAGTCATTGAATATATTTAAGGCGGAGATTGACAGATATTTGAACTACAAGGAAGTCAAGGGGTATGGGGAGAGAGCGGGAAAGTGGTGTTGAGGCCAAGATTGGATCAGCCATGATCTTATTGAATGGTGGAGCAGGCTCGAGGGCCGATTGGCCTACTCCTGCTCCTGTTTCTTATGTTATACAGTGACAGACCTGTACCCCAGTGTTACACAGCGACAGACCTGTACCCACCAGTACTGTACCCCAGTGTTATACAGTGACAGACCTGTACCCACCAGTACTGTACCCCAGTGTTATACAGTGACAGACCTGTACCCACCAGTACTGTAGCCCTGTGTTATATAGTGACAGACCTGTACCCACCAGTACTGTACCCCAGTGTTATACAGTGACAGACCTGTACCCACCAGTACTGTACCCCAGTGTTAGTGACAGACCTGTACCCACCAGTACTGTACCCCAGTGTTATACAGTGACAGACCTGTACCCACCAGTACTGTACCCCGTGTTATACAGCGACAGACCTGTACCCACCAGTACTGTACCCCAGTGTTATACAGTGACAGACCTGTACCCACCAGTACTGTACCCCAGTGTTATACAGTGACAGACCTGTCCCCACAGGTACTGTACCCCAGTGTTATACAGTGACAGACCTGTACCCACCAGTACTGTACCCCAGTGTTATACAGTGACAGACCTGTACCCACCAGTACTGTACCCCAGTGTTATACAGTGACAGACCTGTACCCACCAGTACTGTACCCCAGTGTTAGTGACAGACCTATACCCACCAGTACTGTACCCCAGTGTTATACAGTGACAGACCTGCACCCACCAGTCCTGTACCCCAGTGTTACACAGTGACAGACCTGTACCCACCAGTACTGTACCCCAATGTTATAAAGTGACAGACCTGTACCCACCAGTACTGTACCCCAATGTTATACAGTGACAGACCTGTACCCACCAGTACTGTACCCCAATGTTATAAAGTGACAGACCTGTACCCACCAGTACTGTACCCCAGTGTTATACAGTGACAGACCTGTACCCACCAGTACTGTACCCCAGTGTTATACAGTGACAGACCTGTACCCACCAGTACTGTACCCCAGTGTTATACAGTGACAGACTTGCACCCACCAGTCCTGTACCCCAGTGTTACACAGTGACAGACCTGTACCCACCAGTACTGTACCCCAATGTTATAAAGTGACAGACCTGTACCCACCAGTACTGTACCCCAATGTTATAAAGTGACAGACCTGTACCCACCAGTACTGTACCCCAATGTTATACAGTGACAGACCTGTACCCACCAGTACTGTACCCCAGTGTTATACAGTGACAGACTTGCACCCACCAGTCCTGTACCCCAGTGTTACACAGTGACAGACCTGTACCCACCAGTACTGTACCCCAATGTTATAAAGTGACAGACCTGTACCCACCAGTACTGTACCCCAATGTTATAAAGTGACAGACCTGTACCCACCAGTACTGTACCCCAATGTTATACAGTGACAGACCTGTACCCACCAGTACTGTACCCCAATGTTATACAGTGACAGACCTGTACCCACCAGTACTGTACCCCAGTGTTATACAGTGACAGACCTGTACCCACCAGTACTGTACCCTAGTGTTATACAGTGACAGACCTGTACCCACCAGTACTGTACCCCAGTGTTACACAGCGACAGACCTGTACCCACCAGTACTGTACCCCAGTGTTATACAGTGACAGACCTGTACTCACCAGTACTGTACCCCGGTGTTATACAGTGACAGACCTGTACCCACCAGTACTGTACCCGTGTTATACAGTGACAGACCTGTCCCCACCAGTACTGTACCCCAGTGTTACACAGCGACAGACCTGTACTCACCAGTACTGTACCCGTGTTATACAGTGACAGACCTGTACCCACCAGTACTGTACCCCAGTGTTATACAGCGACAGACCTGTACCCACCAGTACTGTACCCCAGTGTTATACAGTGACAGACCTGTACCCACCAGTACTGTACCCCAGTGTTATACAGCGACAGACCTGTACCCACCAGTACTGTACCCCAGTGTTATACAGTGACAGACCTGTACCCACCAGTACTGTACCCCAGTGTTATACAGCGACAGACCTGTACCCACCAGTACTGTACCCCAGTGTTATACAGCGACAGACCTGTACCCACCAGTACTGTACCCCAGTGTTATACAGTGACAGACCTGTACCCACCAGTACTGTATCCCAGTGTTATACAGTGACAGACCTGTACCCACCAGTACTGTACCCCAGTGTTATACAGTGACAGACCTGTACCCACCAGTACTGTACCCCAGTGTTATAGTGTGACAGACCTGTACCCACCAGTACTGTACCCCAGTGTTATACAGTGACAGACCTGTACCCACCAGTACTGTACCCCAGTGTTATACAGTGACAGACCTGTACCCACCAGTACTGTACCCTAGTCATGCCACACTCGGTCAAATGCTGCCTTGATGTCAAGGGCAGGCACTCTCACCTCACCTTTGGAATTCAGCTGCTTTGTCCATGTTTGGACCAAGTGGTCTTGGCGGAACCCAAACTGGTGATTGGTGAGTAAGTGCCGCTTGATAGCACTGTCGATGACATCACTTTGCTGATGATTGAGAGTAGACTGATGGGGCGGTAATTGGCCGGATTGGATTTTTCCTGCTTTTTGAGGACAGGACATACCTGGGCAGTTTTCCACATTGTCGGATAGATGCCAGTGTTGTACCTATACTGGAACAGCTTGGCTAGATGCACAGCCAGTTCTGGAGCACAAGTCTTCAGCACGACAGCCGGGATATTTTCGGGGCCCATAGCCTTTACTATATCCAGTGCGCTGAGCCGTTTCTTGATATCACGTGGAGTGAATCGAATTGGCTGAAGACTGGCTTCTGTGATGGGGGGAGCCTCAGGAGGAGGCCGATATGGATCATCCGCTCGGCACTTCTGGTTTAAGATGGTTGCAAACGCTTCAGCCTTGTCTTTTGCACTCGTGTGTTGGGCTCCACCATCATTGAGGATGGGGATATTCATGGAGCCTCCTCCTCCCGTTAGTTGTTTAATGGTCCACCACCATTCACGACTGGATGTGGCAGGACTGCAGAGTTTTGATCTGATCCGTTGATTGTGGGATTGCTTAGCCCTGTCTATAGCATGCTGCTTCCGCTTTTTAGCATCCTGTGTTGCAGCTTCCCCAGGTTGGCACCTCATTTTTAGGTACGCCAGGTGCTGCTCTTGGCATGCTCTTCTACACTCCTTATTGAACCAGGGTTGGTGCCCTGGCTTGATGGGATTGATAGAGTGAGGGATATGCTGGGCCATGAGGTTACAGATTGTGGTGGAATACAATTCTGCTGCTGCTCATGGCCCACAGCGCCTCATGGATGCCCAGTTTTGAGCTGCTAGATCTGTTCTCGGGCACTGAGTGCAGTGAGCACAGAGTGAATAACTGGGAGTCTGGTAAGTGTGGGAGTTTTCAGGGTAAATCTCTTTTAAAATCTAGTGTTAATTGCTAGTAGCTCTTAAGTAAGATCAACTGTTTAAGTTAAAATTTAAACTTTAAATTTTTAAGTTTCTTCAGACTGAAGCAGAGACAAACAAGCAAGCTCTCCTGCTGGAGAGCTGCTGTAGTTAATTAATTAGCTAACTGGATTAAACTGGTTGCCTGAAACAGTAGCAGAGCAGTGCTGACTCATCTGAGTTACAAACAGTATAAACACAGGGGCCTGTGAGTGCAGCCAGCACAGAGTGAACAACTGGGAGTTTGGTAAGTGTGGGAGTTCGGTGAAGTGGAGGAAGGAGGTGTTTGCTTTTCCTAACTTCTCCCGCAGAGCGGCGGCGGACCTGAGCGGGAGCAGACCGAGGCCCGAGAGCGGGGATAAAAGCAACAACAGACCTGCATCAACAAGAGGAAATGGCAGTGTGACGTTACAGGTAAGGCAGGTAAGTGATTGGTAGTGACTGTGGGCTAAGTTTTAAGTTAACATACAACATATAACTACATTTTAAAAACTAAACTTAATTTAATTAATTTAATAAACTAAACGAGGTAAATTTGATGAACACTAAACTAATTAATTAAATAAATAAAATAATGGGAGAACAGGAGATGTGTTGCTGCTGCAATATGTGGGAGCTTGTGGATATTTTTGACCAGGGTGCCTACATCTGCGGTAAGTGTCTGCGGCTCGAGGAACTTCGGCTCCGAGTTGAGGAGCTGGAGTCTGAGCTGCAGACATTGCGAGACATCAGTTACCTGGACCTTTTGCTCCAGGAGGCAGCCACACCCCTTAGATTAAATACTTTAGAATTGACACGTGGTCAGGGACAGGAGGGTGTGACTGCGAGTGAGGCAGGTACGAGGATCCAGGAGGTAGTACTGCAGGAGCATCAGTCCCTGCACTTGTCCAATAGATTCGAGGTTCTTGTAACCCTTGTGGACAAGTGGTGGGGACTGCGGGGAGGACGAGCAAACTGACCACAGCACCGTGATACAGGAAACCGTTCAAGTGGGGGGAGTAAAAAGGAAGGTGGTTGTAGTAGGCGACAGTATAGTTAGGGGGATAAACACTGTTCTCTGCAGCCAGGAGCGTGAGTCCCGAAGGCTATGTTGCCTGCCCGGTGCCAGGGTAAAGGACATCTCCTCCGGGCTGGAGAAGAACTTGGAGTGGGAGGGGGAGGATCCAGTTGTTGTGGTCCACGTAGGTACCAACGACATAGGTAGGACAAAGAAAGAGGTTCTGCAGAGAGAGTTTGAGCAGCTAGGGACTAAATTAAAAAGCAGAACCACAGAGGTCATAATCTCTGGGTTATTACCGGAGCCACGAGCAAATTGGCATAGGGTCAATAGGATCAGGGAGATGAATGCGTGGCTCAAAGATTGGTGTGGGAGAAGTGGGTTTCAATTCGTGGGGCACTGGCACCAGTACTGGGGAGAGAGAGAGCTGTTCCGTTGGGACGGACTACACCTGAACCATGCTGGGACCAGAGTTCTGGCGAATCGAATAACTAGGGAGGTAGATAGGGCTTTAAACTAAATAAGGGTGGGGGGGGGGGGTGGGGGAGGGTCCCGGTGGAGAGAAATCTAGAATGCTAAAGAGAAAAGACAAGGAAGCAGTGCAGGAAAGTGATTGGGGGTAAGGATAACCAGATTGTGTCAGGAAGGGACAGAGTGTACAATCAAATGAGTGCACTAACAAATAGGGTCCGGGTAAGAAAAAATGGTAAGACAAATAGGGCCATAGTACAAAAAAATGTTAAGATGAGTAAAAATGTTAAAAAGACAAATCTAAAGGCACTGTATCTGAATGCACGAAGCATTCGTAATAAGGTAGACGAATTAACAGCGCAAATAGATGTAAACGGATACGATATAATTGCGATTACGGAGACATGGCTGCAGGGTGACCAAGGCTGGGAGCTGAAGATCCAAGGATATTCGATATTTAGGAAGGACAGGCAAAAAGGAAAAGGAGGTGGGGTGGGGTTGTGAGTAAAGGATGAAATCAGAGCAATAGTGAGGAAGAATATTGGCTCAGAAAATCAAGATGTAGAATCAGTCTGGGTGGAGCTAAGAAGCACCAAGGGGCAGAAAACATTGGTGGGAGCTGTCTATAGGCCTCCAAACAGTAGTGGTAATGTAGGGGATGGCATCAAACAGGAAATTAGAGATGCATGTAACAAGGGTACTACAGTAATCATGGGTGACTTTAATCTACATATAGACTGGCCAAACCAAATTAGCAATAATACTGTGGAGGATGAATTCCTGGAGTGTGTACGAGATGGTTTTTTAGACCAGTACGTTGAGGAGCCAACTAGGGAACAGGCTATCCTAGATTGGGTATTGTGCAATGAGAAGGGGTTAATTAATAATCTTGTTGTGCGGGGTCCTTTAGGGAAGAGTGACCATAACATGATAGAATTCTTCATTAAGATGGAAAGTGAAGAAGTCCAATCCGAAACTAGGGTCGTAAATCTAAACAAAGGAAACTACGAAGGTATGAGGAGTGAGTTGGCTATGATAGATTGGGGAGCTTCATTAAAAGGCATGATGGTGGATAGGCAATGGCTAACATTTAAGTAACGAATACATGAATTTTAACAGTTATACATTCCTTTCTGGTGCAAAAACACAAAAGGAAAAGCGGCCCAACCATGGCTAACAAAAGAAATTAAGGATAGTATTAGATCCAAAGAGGAGTCATATAAAGTTGCCAGAAAAAAGTAGCAAGCCTGAGGATTGGGAGCAGTTTAGAGTTCAGCAAAAAAGGACCAAGAGATTGATTAAGAGGGGAAAAATAGAGTATAAGAGTACACTTTCAAGGAACATAAAAGCAGATTGTAAAAGCTTCTACAAGTATGTAAAAAGAAAGATTAGTGAAGACAAATGTAGGTCCCTTACAATCAGAAACGGGAGAATCTATAATGGGGAATAAGGAACTGGCAGAGCAATTAAACAAATACTTTGGTTCTGTCTTCACGGAAGAGGACACAAATAACTTCCCAGAAATGCTAGGGAACCAAGGGTCTAGTGAGAAGGAGGAATTAAAGGAAATTAGTATTAGTAAAAAAATAGTGCTGGAGAAATTAATGGGACTGAAAGCTGATAAATCCCCAGGGCCTGATAATCTACATCCCAGAGTACTAAAAGAGGTAGCCATGGAAATAGTGGATGCATTGGTTGTCATCTTCCAAAATTCTATAGATTATGGAACAGTTCCTGCAGATTGGAGGGTGGCAAGTGTAACCCCGCTATTTAAAAAAGGAGGGAGAGAGAAAACAGGGAACTACAGACCGGTTAGCCTAACATCAGTAGTAGGGAAAATGCTAGAGTCTATTGTAAAGGATGTGATAACAGGACACTTAGAAAATATCAACGGGATTAGACAAAGTCAACATGGATTTATGAAAGGGAAATCGTGTTTGACAAACCTCCTGGAGTTTTTTGAGGATGTAACTGGTAGAATAGATAAGGGAGAACCAGTGGATGTGGTGTATTTGGATTTTCAGAAGGCCTGTGATAAAGTCTCACATAAGAGGTTAGTGTGCAAAATTAAAGCACATGGGATTGGGGATAATATACTGGCATGGATTGAAAATTGGTTAACAGACAGGAAACAGAGAGCAGGAATAAACGGGTCTTTTTCGGGGTGGCAGTCGGTGACTAGTGGGGTACCGCAGGGATCAGTGCTTGGGCACCAGCTATTCACAATATATATCAATGATTTGGATGAGGGAACCAAATGTAATATTTCCAAGTTTGCTGACGACATGAAACTAGGTGGGATTGTGAGTTGTGAGGAGGATGCAAAGAGGCTTCAAGGCGATTTAGACAAGTTGAGTGAGTGGGCAAATACATGGCAGATGCAGTATAACGTGGATAAATGTGAAGTTATCCACTTCGGTAGGAAAAACAGAAAGGCAGAGTATCATTTAAATGGTGATAGATTGGAAAATGTTGATGTACAAAGGGACCTGGGTGTCCTTGTACACCAGTCACTGAAAGCAAACATGCAGGTGCAGCAAGCAGTTAGGAAGGCAAATGGTATGTTGGCCTTCATTGCAAGAGGATTTGAGTACAGGAGCAAGGATGTCTTACTACAGTCAGAAACGGCCTTGGTGAGACCACACCTGGAGTACTGTGTGCAGTGTTGGTCTCCTTACCTAAGAAAGGATATACTTGTCATAGAGGGAGTGCAGCGAAGGTTCACCAGACTGATTCCTGGGATGGCAGGACTGTCGTATGAGGAGAGATTGGGTTGACTAGGCCTGTATTCACTAGAGTTTAGAAGAATGAGAGGGGATCTCATTGAAACGTATAAAATTCTGACCGGGCTACACAGACTGAATGCCGGGAGGATGTTTCCCCTGGCTGGGGCTCTAGAACGAGGGGTCACAGTCTCAGGATACGGGGTAGGACATTTAGGACTGAGATGAGGAGAAATTCCTTCACTCAGAGGGTGGTGAACCTGTGGAATTCTCTACCACAGATAGCTGTGGAGGCAAATTCACTGAATATATTTAAGAAGGAGATAGATGGATTTCTAGATGCAAAAGGCGTCAAGGGGTATGGAGAGAGAGCGGGAATATGGTATTGAGATAGAGGATCAGCCATGATCATATTGAATGGTGGAGCAGGCTCGAAGGGCCGAATGGCCTACTCCTGCTCCTATTTTTCTATATCTATCCCATTTAGCACGGTGGTAGTGCCACACAACACGATGGAGGGTGTCCTCAGTGTGAAGACGGGACTTCGTCTCCACAATGACTGTGCGGTGGTCACTGCTGCCAATACTGTCATGGACAGATGCATCTGCGACAGGTAGATTGGTGAGGATGAGGTCAAGTAGGTTTTTCCCTCGTGTTGGTGTTCTCTCCACCTGTTGTAGGCCCAGACTGCCAGTTATGTCCTTCAGGACTCGGCCAGCTCGGTCAGTAGTGGTGCTACTGAGCCACTCTTGGTGATGGACATTGAAGTCCCCCACCCACAGTACATTCTGTGCCCTTGCTACTCTCAGTGCTTCTTCCAAATGGTGTTCAACATGGAGGAGTACTGATTCATCAGCTGAGGGAGGGCGGTAGGTTGTAATCAGCAGGAGGTGTCCTTGCCCATGCTTGACCTGAAGCCATGAGACTTCATGGGGTCCGGAGTCAATGTTGAGGACTCCCAGGGCCACTCCTTCCCGACTGTATACCACTGTGTCACCACCCCTGGTGGGTCTGTCCTGCCGGTGGGACAGGACATACCCAGGGATGGTGATGGAGGAGTTTGGGACATTGGCTGAAAGGTATGATTCTGTGAGTATGACTATGTCAGGCTGTTGCTTGACTAGTCTGTGGGACAGCTCTCCCAATTTTGACACAGGTCCCCAGATGTTGGTGAGGAGAACTTTGCAGGGTCGAATAGGCTGGGTGAGCCGTTGACGTGTCCGTAGCCGGTGCCGAGGTCGATGCCGGGTGGTCCGTCCGGTTTCATTCTTATTATTATGTTTCGTAGCGGTTTGTTACAACTGAGTGACTCACTGGGCCATTTCAGAGGCAGTTAAGAGTCAACCACATTGCTGTGGGTCTGGAGTCACATATAGGCCAGACCGGGTAAGGGCAGCAGATTTCCTTCCCTAAAGGACATTAGTGAACCAGATGGGTTTTTACGAGAATCCGATAGATTTCATGGTCACCATTACTGATACTAGCCTTTTATTCCAGATTTATTTAATTAACTGAATTTAAATTCCCCAGCTGCCATGGTGGGATTTGAACTCTTGTCTCTGCATCATTAGTCCAGTGATATTACCACTATGCTGCCGTTCCCTGATCAATTATCTCCCCCCCCCTTTCTATCTTAAATGTCTTTAAATCTTTTTTGATTTCCCCTTCTAATATCATGTCCACCATGTTAGTCTCCCTGGTAAATACTGAGGCAAAATAATAATTGAGTATTTCTGCCGTTTCGATGTCTTTCCCTGTGAGTTTATGGCGTGTGGTCCTGTCCCTATCCTGAATTTTGCTTTGTTAGTGATGTGCCGTGTCTAACTGTTTCTGGCAAATCACCGACTCTGCCACATCTGCTGAATTTGTCCCTCTCCAATACTGGTCTCAATCCAACAACAGCCTGTATTTATATAGCGCCTTTAACGTAGTAAGATGTCCCGCGGCGCTTCACAGGAGCGTAAATCAGACAAAGTTTGACACCGAGCCACAGGAGAGATTAGGGCAGGTGACCAAAAACTTGGTCAAAGAGGTCGGTTTTACGGAGCATCTTAAAGGAGGAGAGAGAGGTCGAGAGGTGGAGAGGTTTAGGCAGGGAATTCCAGAGCTTCAGGGCCTCGGCAGCTGAAGGCACGGCCACCAATGGTGGAGCGATTATAATCAGGGATGCTCAAGAGGGCAGAATTAGAGGAGCGCAGATATCTCGGCGGCGGGGCGGGGGAGGGGGGGCTGGAGCAGGATAGAGAGATAGGGAGGGGCGAGGCCATGGAGGGAATAATACCGATATAATACATGTACACATATCCCAGGGACATGGTGCCAGTGATACTGACAGATCTGTTCAAACGATAATCCGTTGATATGTTCCCCACTGTGATGTACAGGCAGCCTTACCCGAGGGAGCAGGATCAGAGGCAGCTGAAAAGAGACAGGGAGAAATATCAATAACATGCTCAAAGAATAAATGCTCCCACCACTAACTATCTCCATCAACCCCAAATCAAAAGGAAGAACAGTACACCAGATAGCGACAGAGAGAGAGAGAAAGAGCAAGATAGAGAGAGAGCGACAGAGAGAGGGAGCAACAGAAAGCGGGATGGAGAGAGTCAGAGTGACCGAGAAATACATCTCTCTCACTCCCTGTCACTCTCTCTGTCTCACTCTCTCTCTCTCTCTCTCACTTCCTGTCACTCTCTCTGTCTCACTCTCTCATTCTCTCTCTCTCTGTCTCACTCTCTGTCTCTCTCACTCTCTCTCACTCCCTGTCACTCTCTCTGTCTCACTCTCTCTCTCTCATTCTCTCTCTGTCTCACTCCCTCTCTCTCACTCTCTGTCACTCTCTCTGTCTCTCTCTCTCTGTCTCACTCTCTCTCTCTCTCACTCCCTGTCTCACTCTCTCTCTGACTCACTCTCTCTCTCTATCTGTCTCACGCTCTCTCTCTCACTCTCTCTTTCTCTCTCACTC
>JASTWF010001214.1:97500-103694 GCA_030390025.1 Squalus acanthias | reverse complement strand
ATAGACAGGATGTACTAGAAAGACTGGGTATGCTTAGAGTGGATAAGTCGCCTGGTCCAGATGGCTTGCATCCCAGATAGCTAAGGGAATTGGGGAGCAGATAGCGGAAGGGCTTGCCATAATTTTCCAATCTTCCCTAGATGCAGGGGAGGTGCCTGAGGATTGGAAAGTGGCAAATGTGACACCATTGTTCAAGAGAGGGTGTAAGGACAATCCTAGTAACTACAGGTCAGTCAATTTAACATCAGTGGTGGGTAAAGTTTTAGAAACAATAATAAAGGAAAAAATTAATGGGCACTTGGAGAGGTTTAAGCTAATTAAGGAGAGCCAACACGGATTTGTAAAAGGCAGATCATGTTTGACTAATCGAATTGAATTTTTTGATGAAGTAACAGGGAGGATTGATGAAGGGAATGCAATGGATGTTGTCTGCATGGATTTTTGGAAGGCGTTTGACAAAGTATCACATAGAAGGCTGGTTAACGAAATTGAGGCTCATGGAATAGGTGGGTCAGTGGCAGTTTGGATAAGGAATTGGCTTGAGGACAGAAAACAGCGAGTTGTGGTAAATGGCTGTTTTTCAGACTGGAGGATGGTAGACAGTGGTGTTCCCCAAGTGTCAGTGCTGGGACCACTGCTTGTTTGTTATATATATAAATGACCTGGAAATTGGAATACAGAGTAGAATTTCTAAATTTGCCGATGACACCAAACTTGGGGGTGTGGCAAAGAGTGATGATGATACCAATCGACTGCAACAGGACATAGAAAGGCTATCAGAATGAGCAGACAAGTGGCAGATGGAATTTAATACAGAGAAGTGTGAGGTGATGCATTTTGGCAGAAGGAACAGGGAGAGCCAATATACACTTAATGGCACAGTTTTAAAGAGTGTGCAGGGACAGAGGGACCTGGGAGTTAATGTGCATAGGTGCCAAATTGAGAGAATGGTTAGCAAAGCATATGGGATCTTGGGTTTCATAAATAGAAAAAAATGAGAAGTCGCACAACACCAGGTTATAGTCCAACAGATGCATCTCCACATCATGACTTCATAAATAGAGGTATTGAGTACAAAAGTAGAGAAGTTATGCTGAACCTTTATAAAGCGCTGGTTAGGCCACAACTGGAGTATTGCGCCCAGTTCTGGTCACCACACTTTAGGAAGGATGTGAAGGCCCTTGAGAGGGTGCAGAGGAGATTTACCAGAATGGTTCCGGGGATGGGGGATCTTAGCTACAAGGACAGGTTGAGAAGCTGGATTTGTTTTCATTAGAGCAGAGGAGGTTGAGGGGTGATTTGATAGAGGTGCACAAGATTATGATGGGTTTGGATAGGCTAGACGGGGAAAGGCTGTTCCCACTAGTTGATGGTACAAGGACTAGGGCACACCGATTTAAGGTTTTGGGCAAGAGATACAGGGGGGATGTGAGGAAAAATCTTTTTTACGCAGCGAGTGGTGAGGACCTGGAACTCGCTGCCGATGGAAGTGGTGGAAGCGGACACACTCAATGTTTTCAAGGGGAGACTGGATAGGCACTTGAGGGAAATAAACTTGCAGGGCTACGGGGATAGAGCGGGGGAATGGGACTGACTGGATTGCTCCACAGAGAGCCGGCACGGACTGGGTGGGCCGAATGGCCTCCTTCTGTGCCGTTATGACTCTATGACTCTTTGACTCTAAGATTTATCAGGATGTCACCAGAATTGAGAGGATGGAACTATCAGGGAAGATTGAGCAGGCTGGGGCTCTTTACTCCGGGAAAGAGAAACTGTGGTGACCTGATAGCGGTGTTTCAAATTATGAAGGGGTTCGAGAGGGTGGATGAGGAGAAACCATTTGCACTTGTCCCTATCCCACTCCTCTCTCTTCCGGTCCTTCACTCCCTCTCCCTCTCTGCCTCCCCTCTCTCTCTGCCTCTGTCTCTCCCTGTCCCTATCTCTCTCCCCCTCTCTCTTTCCTTCTCTCCCTCTCTCTCTCTGTCCCTTCATCCCTGTCTGTGTCCCTCTCTCTCCCTCTCTCTGTCTCTCCATCCCTCTCTGTGTCACCTCTGTTCCTTTCTCCCCTCCCTCCCTCTGTCTCTCTCCCTTTCTTTGTCTCTCTGTGTCTGTCTCCCTCTCTGTCCCTCTCTGTCTCTCTCTCTCCCTCTGTTTCTGTGTCTTTCCATCTCTCTCTGTGTTCCTCTCTCTCACTCTTTGTGTGTCTCTCTCCTCTCTGTGTCCCTCTCTCTCTGTCTCCATCCCTCTCTGTCCCTCTCTCCCTCTGTGTCTTTCTCTGTCTCTGTCTCTTCCTCCCTCTGTGTGTGTGTGTGTCTCTCTCCCTCCCACTCTGACCCCCTCTCTTTCTCTCCCTCTCTCCCTCCCTCTCTCCCCTCCCTCTCTCTCTCCCTCCCTCCCCTCCCTCTCTCTCTCTCTCCCTCCCTTCTGCCCTCCCTCCCTCTTCCTCCCTCTCTATCTCTGTCTCTTTCTGTCTCTCTCTCCCCTCCCTCCCTCTCTCCCTCCCTCTCTCCCTGTCTCACTCCCTCTCTCACTCCCTTTTCCTCCCTCTCTCTCTTTCTCCCTCTCTCTCCCTCTCCCTGCCTCTCTCTCTCTCTCTCTCTCGCTCTGTCTGTTTCTCTCTCTTTCCCTCACTCCCTCTCTCTGTCCCTGTCCATGGTGCTGAAATTAACTTACAGGCGGCGCCACATGATGCGCCTGCCTTGAGTTGTGCTGAGCTGAGCTGGGCTGGGCTGGGCTGAGCTGGGCTGAGCTGGGCTGTGCTGGGCTGAGCTGTGCTATGCTGAGCTGAGCTGAGCTGGGCTGTGCTGTGCTGAGCTGGGCTGAGCTGGGCTGTGCTGGGCTGAGCTGGGCTGAGCTGGGCTGTGCTGTGCTGAGCTGGGCTGAGCTGGGCTGGGCTGGGCTGGGCTGAGCTGGGCTGAGCTGGGCTGTGCTGTGCTGAGCTGGGCTGAGCTGGGCTGTGCTGGGCTGAGCAGGGCTGAGCTGGGCTGTGCTGAGCTGTGCTGTGCTGTGCTGTGCTGAGCTGAGCTGGGCTGGGCTGGGCTGAGCTGGGCTGAGCTGGGCTGGGCTGTGCTGTGCTGGGCTGAGCTGGGCTGGGCTGGGCTGTACTGTGCTGTGCTGTGCTGAGCTGAGCTGGGCTGGGCTGGGCTGAGCTGGGCTGGGCTGTGCTGGGCTGAGCTGAGCTGGGCTGGGCTGGGCTTTGCTGGGCTGGGCTGTGCTGGGCTTTGCTGTGCTGGGCTGGGCTGGGCTGTGCTGGGCTTTGCTGGGCTGGGCTGTGCTGGGCTTTGCTGTGCTGGGCTGGGCTTTGCTGAGTTGAGCTGGGCTGGGCTATGCTGGATTGAGCTGGCTGAGCTGGGCTGGGCTGGGCTGTGCTGGACTGGGCTGGATTGAGCTGGGCTGAGCTGAGCTGGGCTGTGCTGGACTGGGCTGGATTGAGCTGGGCTGAGCTAGGCTGGGCTGTGCTGTGCTGGGCTGGGCTGAGCTGGGCTGGGCTGGGCTGAGCTGAGCTGTGCTGGGCTGAGCTGTGTTGAGCTGGGCTGAGCTGTGCTGTGCTGTGCTTTGCTGTGCTGGGCTGGGCTGAGCTGGGCTGGGCTGGGCTGAGCTGTGCTGTGCTTTGCTGTGCTGGGCTGAGCTGTATGTGCTGGGCTTTGCTGTGCTGTGCTGAGCTGTGCTGGGCTGAGCTGTATGTGCTGGGCTTTGCTGTGCTGTGCTGAGCTGTGCTGGGCTGAGCTGGGCTGAGCTGTGCTGTGCTTTGCTGTGCTGTGCTGGGCTGAGCTGTGTTGAGCTGGGCTGTGCTTTGCTGTGCTGGGCTGGGCTGGGCTGAGCTGTGCTGTGCTTTGCTGTGCTGGGCTGAGCTGTATGTGCTGGGCTTTGCTGTGCTGTGCTGAGCTGTGCTGGGCTGGCCATCTATTGGAGTTTGTAGCAGCCACGGTGAAGGCAGCTCATTTACTGTTTAAAAATAGAGCTCGGCAGGGGCAGGACGTGGTGCGAGATGCTTGAAGTAAGAAGGAAGAAGATGATGTAGAGGCAGGATTTTCGGGGAGCTGTGTTTGATGCATTTTTGGAAGGGGCTGGAGGATTTAATTCGAGTTTTGTGTCCCAGCAACTTAGTGTTGCCCGCGGATCGGGACTGAGGGGATGTGAGGATTGGGACCGCGCGCTGCGGCAAAATGCAGAAAGGGCTCCGCCTGAATGATGGGCACCTCTCGTACCTGGGGCTTCTGGCCAAGAAAGACGGGACCAGGAAGGGCCACCTGAGCAAGCGGAGCTCGGACAACACCAAATGGCACAACAAGTGGTTCGCCCTGCTCCAGAATATGCTCTTTTATTTTGAGAATGATTCCACATCGAAAGCCTCCGGTCTCTACCTGCTGGAGGGGTGCGTGTGCGAGAGGGCACCGACCCCCAAACCATCGCTGTCAGCCAAGGAATCCCTGGAAAAACAGGTAGGAGACAGACTGCACCGACTGTCCAGTGCCCAGAGTCCCGTGCCCTGTATCCAGTGCCCAGTGCCCTGTATCCAGTGCCCTGTATCCAGTGCCCAGTGCCCTGTATCCAGTGCCCTGTATCCAGTGCCCAGTGCCCTGTATCCAGTGTCCAGTGCCCTGTATCCAGTGCCCAGTGCCCTGTATCCAGTGCCCAGTGCCCTGTATCCAGTGCCCTGTATCCAGTGCCCAGTGCCCTGTATCCAGTGTCCAGTGCCCTGTATCCAGTGCCCAGTGCCCTGTATCCAGTGCCCAGTCAGGGTTCAACCAGATCTCCACAGGCTCCTGGCTTTGTTTTTTTTTTAAATAAATTTAAAAAGCTGTTCAATCTTCAGACGATGAAGCCGCGAGCTGAGTATTTCTGGTTATTGGAATCTTTGTCCATTTAAAGATTCACAACTTGATCACTCGGGTTTTTTTTTTGTAATAATAATCCCAGTGCAAACACTGCAGACCGCTCCCGCCAAATAAATCAGGGGCAAAAGGACAGGAAAATGCCCCGTTTTAAATTGAGACTAAATCCATTTTGGTGCATGGAATTTCATGAATCGTTAATATCGAATCTCTGGGGGAATTTCAGCAGAGGCAAAATCACCTTTAATATCATCATAAAACAACTTTACTTTGCAAGAAAATGCCTTTATATTCCTCGTGTTTTGCTTGGATCTGTGATTTTTAAATAATTAATCGGTAGTTGGCTTTATCAAGGCGATGTGTGATTCTATTTTTAACAGTTAATCAGTCACAACACGAGCGGCAAGGAGGCAGAGGAGCGAGAGACAGACTCTGGCCCCACACACACACACACACACACACACATTTTAATTGATCTTTGAAGTAAAGCCGCTTCCTGCAGAGAATGCAAGATTACCAAATTGCAAATCAATAAATTATGCAACACGTCAGATGCGGGGTTTATCAACAGTAAAACAAAGTTAATTAACTGTTGCCGGGTACAGGAGTGATGTGTCTGTGTGACGGGAGCTGGTTAATCTGCTGACAGGCAAAAAAAAAGGCTGCTGGACTTTGGAGACTCAATGGCGCCGCCCCACGTTTGGCAAGGGGACTGCAGCACCCCCAGAACCCCCCCCCCCCCCCCCCCCACACACACACTCTCTGTGACATTCAGTGCTTTAACTATCCTTCAATCCCCAATTACATTTTTCCACCGTTTTTACTGATAAAGCAGCACCTCGATTTCAAAATTCTCATCCTTGTTTTCAAATCCCTCCATGGCCTCGCCCCTCCCTATCTCTGTAATCTCCTTCAGCCCCCCACCCCGAGATATCTGCGCTCCTCTAATTCTGCCCTCTTGAGCATCCCTGATTATAATCACTCAACCATTGGTGTCCGTGCCTTCTGTTGCCTAGGCCCTAAGCTCTGGAATTCCCTCCCTAAACCTCTCCGCCTCTCTACCTCTCTCTCCTCCTTTAAGACGCTCCTTAAAACCGACCTCATTGACCAAGCTTTTGGTCACCAGCCCTAATTTATCCTTTTGTGGCTCGGTGTCAAATTTTGTCTTATAATTGCTCCTGTGCAGCGCCTTGGGACGTTTTACTACATTAAAGGCGCTATATAAATACAAGTTGTTGTTGTTGTTGATATCAAAAAACACCCAAATCAATTGTGAGGGCAGTTTGTTTACGCAGGGGGAAAATGTCTGAATGTCAAAAAACTTCACTGTCTGGGAATGTCGATTCCCAGATATCCAGA
>JASTWF010001214.1:0-92500 GCA_030390025.1 Squalus acanthias | reverse complement strand
GAATAGTCAAGTCTAGAGGTAACAAAGGCGTGGATGAGGGTTTCAGCAGCGGATGAGCTGAGGCAGGGGCGGAGACGGGCGATGTTATGGAGGTGGAAATAGGCGGTCTTTGTTATGCTGCGGATATGTGGTCAGAAGCTCATTTCAGGGACAAATATGACACCAAGGTTGCGAACAGTGTGGTTCAGCCTCAGACAGATGTTAGGGAGAGGGATGGAGTCAGTGGCTTGGGAATGGAGTTTGTGGCGGGGACTGAAAACAATGGCTTCGGTCTTCCCAATGTTTAATTGGAGAAAATTTCTGTTCATCCAGAACTGGATGTCGGACAAGCAGTCTGACAATTTAGAGACCGTGGAGGGGTCGAGAGAAGAGGTGGTGAGGTAGAGCTGGGTGTCGTCAGCGTACATGTGGAAAGTGACGCTGTGTTTTCGGATGATGTCACCAAGGGGCAACATGTAGATGAGAAATAGGAGGGGGCCAAGGATAGATCCTTGGGGGACACCAGAGGTAACGATGCGGGAGTGGGAAGAGAAGCCGTTGCAGGTGATTCTCTGGCTATGATTAGATAGATAAGAATGGAACCAGGCGAGTGCAGTCCCACCCAGCTGGATGACGGTGGAGAGGCGTTGGAGAAGGATGGAGTGGTCAACCGTGTCAAAGGCTGCAGACAAGTCAAGAAGGACGAGGAGGGATAGTTTACCTTTGTCACAGTCACAAAGGATGTCATTTGTGACTTTGATGAGAGCTGTTTCAGTACTGTGGCAAGGACGGAAACCTGATTGGAGGGATTCAAACATGGAGTTGCGGGAAAGATGGGCACCGATTTGGGAGGCAACAACACGTTCAAGGACTTTGGAGAGGAAAGGGAGGTTGGAGATGGGGCGGTAGTTTGCAAGGACGGAGGGGGTCAAGGGTTTGAGGAGAGGGGTGATGACGGCAGATTTGAGGGAGAGGGGGACAATACCTGAGGAGAGAGAACCATTAACAATGTCAGCTAACATGGGAGCCAGAAAAGGAAGTTGGGTGGTCAGCAGTTTGGTGGGAATAGGGTCGAGGGAGCAGGAAGTGGGTCTCATGGACAAGATTTTGCGGAGAGGTCATGAGGGGAGATCAGAGAGAAATTGGAGAAAGATGTGAGTTCAGGGCTAGGGCAGGGGGGAACCTTAGAGGAAGTTTGGCCCAGTGGGCTAGGTGAAGAAGTGGCAGAGGCAGCTGAACGGATGGTCTCAATCTTAGAGACAAAGAAGTCCATGAGCTCCTCACACTTTTGGCGGAGGTGAGGGTGGAGGAGACAGGGGAGAGGGGTTTAAGAAGACTGTTAGCAGTGAAGAATAGAAGCCAGGGTTTAGCTTTGCATTCCAGAATGATTCTGGAACAGTGAGCAATTTTGTCAGACGAGAGCAGGACCCGATAATGCTTTATGTGGTCTAGCCAGATCTGGCAGTGAATGGTTAAACCAGTTGTCCGCCATATCCATTCAAGTCTGCGTCCGTTGGACTTAAGGGAGCGGAGATGAGAGCAGTACCAGGGGGAACAGCCAGGGCGAGAGAGGGTAATTGTTTTAATAGGGACTAGGGCATCAAAAGTGGTGGTGAGGGTGTGGTTGAGCAGATCGGTAGCTGCAGAAATGTCGTGGTGAATGGAGGGCCAAAGGCTGGAGAGTTGGGATTTCATAAATGCAGTTGTAAGAGAGATGGGAGAGAATTTTTTCCAGGGGCGGACACAGAAGGAAGTAGGGTTGGGGGGATGGTGGGGAAGGGGGATGTGGGTGGAGAGCGAAAGGAGGAAATGGCCAGAGATGGCCTTATCTGCGATTGACACGATGGGAGGCCACAAGAGATGGCAAGGTCGAGGGGGTGGCCATGAATATGGGTTGGGGACTTTACATGGAGGGAGAGAGTAAGGGAGGATAGGAGGCTAGTGAACTCAGAGGAGAGAGAGCATGATGAATTGAGATGGAGGTTGAAATCACCGAGGTTGAGAAGTCACTCGGTGCAGAGGCTGAGGGAGAAGAACAGTGAAAATTTTAGGCTAAAAAGAGGATGAAAGTAGTTTATTTTTAAAAAAATGTTGAATTTGAATTTGTTGAATATTATCAGTGGCCATGATGTGAATTTAGTTCATGAAATAAATGTATTGCGATGTCAACAACTCCATCTGTGTGAATCGTGCTACATCTCCAAGGTTCTGGGCAGCAGGAAGTATCTGACAGGAATGCTTCCTGTCTCCATGCTCTGGCAGAAAGAGCATTGTCTGTTCCAGTCAAAAAACATAACATGAGCATCGAGCGCATTGATGTTCCAGGGATAATACTGGCCAACAGCTCCCCGACAGTGGGAATCTATCTCCTCTCCAAAGTGTGAAGCCTCTCAGATGAAGCTTTGAAGAATTTAACTTTGCACCAATACCAGACGGGAATCATCCAGCCATACAGGCCAGGGAGGTGTAGTCTCGGCCGAGCTGACGAATCTCAGCCAGGTTCCGTATCTGTATCAGTTCATGTGTACAGAGTAAGGTGGTGTGTAGCTATGTAGGATACTAATGGATATCCCATGGCATTGCTCCAAGCTAGTCTGGATCATGGTTATGATGTTTAGCTGCTGAGAAGGACCTTTGTTTAAACTGATCTGGCCCCTTTAAGGCCATTGCTCAAGTGTTCTCAATTGGAATGTGGTCTAACTGGGCAAATCCACATAACTTCAGCTGCTTGTAGACTCCTGAGGTCACCTAGAGGTTAATTGCACCTGTCTTGGGGAGAGGCCAGTTTTCAAGGTCAGAAAAACTGAAGAAAATCATTGCCTTTTAAAAATAGAATTGATATATTTTGTCACTTTGAATTGTAACATCTGAAGTACAACAGCTGCCTTGTGATGGAGACATATTCTAGCCATAGTTAAATAGATATATGTTATTACCTCTTTAACATAGTGTGAGTTATCCTGTGATGTGCTCACGGGTAGTTCAGGATATGCTCTGCGGTTTTGAATGTTTACTGTGGCCCCTCTACAGTCGAAACATGATAGTGACTCACCCATCAGTAAAACAGCTGATTTGGAACGGAATAATATTTTTGCAATGTAAACTTGTCACGCTGCAAATACATCCTCTCACCAGTGGTGGCACTGCAGCACCTCCACTGGGGAAGGAGAACGTCATTACAGCGTGACCAGTCAGTTCCCACTATAAATGTGGACATAGGAAGTTATAATGGAAAAGACTGACAAGAAGTGCATAAAATATTTAATATATTTATAGATAGCAGCACTTACCTCTATAACAGTGTGTATCATATCTCTTTAAAATTGTGCAACAATCAAGCGTCACAGTGCAGTACAACAAGATTGAAAAGAATAAAAGGACGAGGTGGATCAGGAAGTAATGACTAGGGACAACGGGCTTGGGTTTAAAGATTGTAGGAGGATGCAAAGTTAAGGAAGAGGAACTGATCTAGTTTGGATATCCGGGGAAAAGTGAAGTAAAGGAGAAGACAGAGTGTTAAATTGGGATTACAGCACAGAGGGATGGAGGGAGGAGAAAGAGCATGCAGGATTGTATATGAGGAACAAGGAAGGGAGTTCAGAGGAGATAATTGTGGCATCAATAAAATAGTGACAAGAAAGCAATAAAGAGAGGTTGGAGATGGTGGGGAGGGAGTAATTGCCTTCAGATGACCAGCTTCCTCATGTATCCTGTCCAGGAGTGCGAGAGAGGTGTTAGAAGAGTCTCTCAAATGTGGGAGCAGTTTTCAAAACTTTAACAAGCTTGGACTTTAAGTTGAGGGAAATGTGCAGAGTTTGGCACCAACAAGGAAATCAAACCTTGAGGTTGGTTTCAGAATGGAGGAGATGCGAGAATTCCATCTGAGGTCAGAGGAGATAGTGAGACTGAGGGTGAAGTGATGGTGGCTGTTGGTCAGGTTTGTGAGAGATTAAAACACTGACCTTGAAGAAGTGAAGGGAGCAAAAGTCCAGGAATCGTATCAGCACAGAAATGTTTCAGCACATCTCTGTAATGTTTCTCTAACTTCTGTGTTGACAAAGACATGAAACTGATTTATGGTGCTGTTAAAATAGCAGACATGCAAACATCATACCAACACATAAGGGTTTGTGCGCTAATATTGCAATCAGTAATTTGCAAGGTAAGATCCCCGTTGTTCCATCAAGTAAGGAGGACAAGAGAGAAACTGCAAACAGGATCGCCAAGAAAAAAACAGAAGACGGTGGGAATAAACAGTAGGTCCATCAACGTTCCTAAAGAGGAAAAAACGGTTAATCTTTCAACGACTGATCCTTCATTGGAACCCAAAAGATTGGACCTTGTCATGTCTCCTCTCAGACCCTGAAGAACCAATTATTGTTTCTATATTTCCAGCATTTGTGATTTCTTTATTTCTGTTCATCTCATTGGGTAAAAGAGTTGCTCAAAAAACAAGACTCTGAAAACTAAGGCACATCTTGAGAAAGCAGTGCTCATTATTCATGGTATTTACAGATAGAGTTCCCTTTAACTGCGGGTATTGCCTGTAACTAGGTTAAAGCCACAGCCTTTGCACCGTTACCCACGCTATAAATGATATGTTGTGTGATTTGCTCACTGTGGGACCAGATGGTATTCTCTTCAGTCCCGAGTCTCACCCAATCTGTTTAATGCTCCTACTGAAGAGGACTTGCTTTCAATTAACACATCAATACATTCCTCTGACTCGTCACTGAACACAAGCCCAGACTCGCTGTCTTTTTTCTCTTTGAATTTTTGTTCCCCTCCCCTTTCTCTTTCCCAAAGACTTGGGCTGTGACATGGCTCCACGAGCGCTGACTGGCCACGTTCCCCCTAATTTTTGTGTGTGTGTGTGTGCGGTCCCTTTAACGGGCTGCGTGGCTCATTCAAAATTTTGCGTATGTGCGAGATGTCCCAGTGACCAGCCTGCGCGGGATGTCCAGGCAGCTATGCGGCCGGGCAGCTTAACGGGAACATTGCTAAGCAGGATCGCCAACCCTCCAGCATTGGCCTGGAGTCTCCAGGAATCGAAGATTAATCCCCAGGACACTGCTGGGAGCAAAAACCCTGGGAGAAAAAAATCATAGGGGCCGTAAAAATTGTGGGTTTTTTTTCAATTTTATTTGAATACTTTTGTTTACTAGTTATAAAAATATCGGACGTGGGGAAAAAAATAATGTTTGACTGACAGTCAAGAATCAACCAATCGGGTAACGAAGAGTCTATTCGCTTTCCGATTGGCCGTGGGAAGGCGGGGCGTCGTGAGGATGGACGTATCGGGTGACCAATGGCGGGAGTGTGGGGGCGGGGCGGTTGGGGGCAGGAGGTCATGTCTTAACACAATCAACATCACTAAAACAGATTGTCCGGCCATTATCTCATTGCTGTTTGTGGGAGCTTGCTGTGCGCAAATTGGCTGCCGCGTTTCCTACATTACAACAGTGACTCCACTTCAAAAAGTACTTCATTGGCTGCAAAGTGCTTTGGGATGTCCTGAGGTTGTGAAAGGCGCTATAGAAATGCAAGTCTTTCTTTTTTTTCTTTAAGTGTAGTCTCCAGGTGAAACAGGGGGATAATTGGACCAGAACACACAGTTGCAATTTAAAGTCATGCATTTTGTCCTCGTTTTTAGGTGATACTTTGATTTTGGATTATTTTAGCGAAATGGTAAAGCCGACAGCAGTTTGGGAAGCGGAGAGAGAGAATTGTTCGAAGTATCGGCACTTCTCTGCTGAGGAGCTGGGGGACGCTGAACTGAGGAGCCAGAGTGGCCCCACTGGCAGGAGGCTGTAAATTTTTAAAATATTAGTTCCTGTGATGTGGGCGTCGCTGGCAAGGCCGGCATTTATTGCCCATCCCTAATTGCCCCTTGAGAAGGTGGTGGTGAGCCTCCTTCTCGAACCGCTGCAGTCCGTGTGGTGAAGGTGCTCCCACAGTGCTGTTAGGGAGGGAGTTCCAGGAGTTTGACCCAGCGATGATGAAGGATCGGCCGATATATTTCCAAGTCAGGATGGTGTGTGACTTGGAGGGGAACTTGGAGGTGGTGGTGTTCCCATGTGCCCGCTGCCCTTGTCCTTCTGGGTGGAAGAGGTCGCGGGTTTGGGAGGTGCTGCCGAAGAAACCTTGGCGAGTTGCTGCAGTGCATCTTGTAGATGGTACACACTGCAGCCACGGTACGCCGGTGGTGGAGGGAGTGAATGTTTAAGGTGGTGGATGGGGTGCCAATCAAGCGGGCTGCTTTGTCCTGGATGGTGTCGAGTTTCTTGAGTGTTGTTGGAGCTGCACTCATCCAGGCAATTGGAGAGTATTCCATCACACTCCTTATTTGTGCCTTGTAGATGGTGGAAAGGCTTTGGGGAGTCAGGAGTGATAAGTTTACACCACTCTATAGTCATAGAATCATAGAATGGTTTCAGCACAGAAGGAGGCCATTCGGCCCGTCGAGCCCGTGCCAGCTCTCTGCAAGAGCACTTCAGCTAGTCCCACTCCCCCGCCCTTTCCCCATCACTCCCTTATTCTTTGCTTGCTTTTTCAGTTAAATATACTTTAAGCCATACTGATGCAGAAGTCACTACACTGTGTTTACAGGATATAAAAACATGTGAAGCTACAACTTAGGGTGCTGATATAGTAGAGATGAGCAAGGCTGAGTTACGCTGCCACATCCAATGTCATGCTCTGTCTTGCAATGATGGTGCTCCATGCGTGTGGTGGAAAGCTGTAACAGTACGAGACTATCTCTTGTATGTGGCCTCACACCTCCCGCCTAATTCACACCTGAATTACATGACATGGTTGTTGACCCAAGCTTTGCGCTTTAGCCAGATCTTGCCGTACCGGGGATGGGAGACTTGGCTTTGTCATTCTAGTTGTCATTTGAACCACAGCGTGAGGCTACAGCCTGGTGATGGTCATCCTGGGCTTTATTTGGTGTGAGCTGTGATTCAGTGGGTAGCACTCTCGCCTCTGAGTCAGAAGGCCATAGGTTCAAGTCCCATTCCATGAGACTTGAGCACATAATCTAGAATGATGCTCCCAGTGCAGTGCTGAGGGAGCGCTGCACTGTCAGAGGTGCCGTCTTTCGGATGAGACATTAAACCGAGGTCCCGTCTGCCCTCTCAAATGGACATGGCACTATTTCAAAGAAGAGCAGTGGTTTTCTCCCTGTTATCCTGGCCAATATTTATCAGCAACCAACATCACTGAAGCAGATGATTATCTGGTTATTATTACGTTGCTGTTTGTGAGATTTTGCTGTGTGCAAATTGGTTGCTGCGTTGCCAACATTACAACAGTGACCACACTTCAAAAGTATTTCATTGGCCGTAAAGCGCTTTGGGACGTCCTGAGGTTGTGAAAGGCGCTATAGAAATGCAAGTCTTTGTTTTGTTTCTTTCTGTATTATAAGTCACGGTAATATAGTGAGTGCTTTTATTCCTTATGAGAGTGAAATCACTTTGCAATGTTAGCAGTCAAATGCTTGGAACAAACAGAGTATTGCCTCTATGAAAATAACACGCACAGGAATTGGACATTTTTTTTGCTATAATTGGTTCTCATTGCAAACACCAATGGGTGAGACGCACTCACACAGTGATATCTGCACCGAGGGATTGTAGAGTGCGGTGTAATCACTGCATCATTATCAAGTGTTGATCAGATGTGATTAACCCTCAGACAGTCGATGTGTATTATTATCGTCAATTATTTTTAGCTGATTTGTCTTCCCTTGTTAAATATAAATGTTGAAAGGCCCCTATGTGGTTGAGCGGATAATTCACTACCCGTTGAAATACTCAGAGAAAGGATTGACCAAGGATCGAATCCCAATCTACGCTGAGTTCACTGATTTAAAAAACAAAATCATTCTCGGGGGATGTGGGCGTCGCTGGCAAGGCCGGCATTTATTGTCCATCCCTCGTTGCCCCTTGAGAAGGTGGTGGTGGGCCCTCTTGAACCGCTGCAGTCCGCGTGACATTCTTTGTTGCGGTTTGATAGCGAGTGGCTTGTCCGGCAGCTTCGGAGGGCTGTTGAGGCGCTCAGTAGGAAATTCCGTGATATTGACCCGGCGGCGATGAAGGAGTGGCCGATATATGTCGGCCATTGTCAGGATTGTGCTGAGCTTTGGAGGGGAACTTGGGGGTGAAGTTGACGCTCTGGACCTTCTCGATTTGGAGCAGGTACAGGGGAGGAGGAGCTGCTGCAGTATCCTTGCTGAGTTGCTGCAGAATAATAGAACAGGGCGACACTAGATTGAATTAGACTGTTGCCGTGCAGGGTTCCTATACGTGTTTCACCATGGCAACCACAATGACATGGATTTCACTGTACTGGATGTAATTAAAATAAACTAGTCAGATTAACATTCTCTCCACGGAGCCCTGGTTAATACTGATCTGCTAGCACTGTAGTTACAAGATACAAGTGACTGTGGGGGCAGGAATTTCAAAGTTCGGAAGTTCGGTTATAGTTTCCCTGTTTCTGGACTGAAGCCGACTCTCAAAAATGAGAGTTAAGAGTAGGATCAGACAGCACAGGAGGAGGCCATTCGGCCCATCGTGCCTGTGCCGGCTCTTTGAAAGAGCTCTCCAATTAGTCCCACTCCCCCTGCTCTGTCCCCGTAGTCCTGCATAGTCCTGGCAGGTTTTTGCAGTCAGATAAGAACATAAGAAATAGGAGCAGGAGTAGGCCATTCGGCCCTTCGAGCCTGCTCCGCCATTCAATGAGATCATGGCTGATCTTGTGCCTCAATTCCATTCACCGGCCCTATTGCCATATCCCTTGATGCCCTTACTAGTCAGAAATCTATCGACTTCTATTTTGAATATACCCAAATATACCCAATGACTGAGCCTCCACAGCCCTTTGGGGTAGAGAATTCCAAAGATTCACCACCCTCTGTGTGAAGAAATTTATTCTCATCTCAGTCCTGAATGGCCTGCCCTTTATCCTGAGGCTGTGGCCCCTGGTTCTAGACTCCCCAGCCAAGGGAAACATTCTCCCAGCTTCCACCCTATCAAGCCCTGTAATAATTTTGTATGCTTCAATGAGATCCCCTCTCATTCTTCTGAATTCAAGAGAATACAGGCCTAGTTTACTCAATCTCTTCTCATACGACAGTCCCGCCATCCCAGGAATCAATCTCGTGAACCTTCGTTGCACTCCCTCTATGGCAAGTACATCCTTCTTTAGGTAAGGAGACCAAAATTGTACACAGTACTCCAGGTGTGGTCTCACCAAGGCCCTATATAATTGGAAATAACAACAGAAAATGCTGGAAAAACTCAGCAGGCCAGGCAGCATCCGTGGAGAGAGAAAGAGAGTTAACGTTTCAGGTCGATGACCTTTCATCAGAACTCTGATGAAAGGTCATCGACCTGAAACGTTAACTCTCTTTCTCTCTCCACGGATGCTGCCTGGCCTGCTGAGTTTTTCCAGCGTTTTCTGTTGTTATTTCGGATTTCCAGCATCCGCAGTATTTTGCTATCCTATATAATTGGAGTAAGACTTCTTTACTCCTGTACTCAAATCTTCTTGTAATGAAGGCCAGCATACTATTTGCCTTCCTAATGGCTTGCTGCACCTGCACATTCACTTTCAGTGACTCATGTACAAGGACACACAGGTCCCTTTGAGCATCTGCATTCCCCAATCTTTCACCATTTAGGAAATACTCTGCCTTTCTGTTTTTTCTACCAAAGTGGATAACTTCACATTTATCCACATTATATTCCATCTGCCATGTTCTCGCCCACTCACTGAGCCTGTCGAGATCCCCTTGAAGCCTCTTCACATCCTCTTCACAACTGACACTGCTACCTAGCTTTGTATCATCAGCAAATTTGGAAATGTTACATTTAGTCCCCTCATCCAAATCATTGATATAGATTGTGAATAGCTGGGGCCCAAGCACCGATCCTTGTGGTACCCCACTAGTCACAGCCTGCCATCCTGAAAAAGACCCGTTTATCCCTACTCTTTGTTTTCTGTCTGTTAACCAATTCTCAATCCATGCTAGTATATTACCCCCAATTCCATGTGCCCTAACTTTGTTCATGCTGCAGTGACAGTGCAAAATCTTTTAATAATTTAAAAAGTAAGTAATATGCTGTGTTAGCTTACCTCTGTTGGGGGAGTATTTGGGGTGGCTACAGTTGGTCTCAGACTCCCCTAGGCTAGGTAATGGAGAAATGATCCGGGGTTCCTGCTTCTGATCCCGATAGACCAACCCTTCTAGAAAGTGCACACTTCAGGTGAAGACAGCAACAACAACTTGTATTTATATAGTGCCTTTAAAGTAGTAAAACGTCCCAGGGCGCTTCACAGGACCTTATCAGTCAAAATTTGACACCGAGCCACATAAGGAGGTATTAGGATAGGTGACGAAAAGTTTGGTCAAAGAGGTGGGTTTTAAGGAGTGTTTTAAAGGAGGAGAGAGAGGTAGTGAGGCGGAGAGGTTTAGGGAGGGAATTCCAGAACTCAGGGCCCAGGCAGCTGAAGGCACAGCGACCAATGGGGGAGCGATTATAATCAGGGATGCTCAAGAGGCCGGAATTGGAGGAGCGCAGATATCTCGGGGTGGGTGTAGGGCTGGAGGAGGTTACAGAGATAGGGAGGGGGCGAGGGCATGGAGGGATTTGAAAACAAGGATGAGAATTTAAAATTTGAGGCGTCGCTTAACCAAAGGGAATGTAGGTCAGCGAGCACAGGGGTGATGGGCGAATGGGACTCGAAGCGAGTTAGGACACGGGGCAGCAGAGATTTGGGTGAGCTGAAGGTGGAAGGTGGGAGGCCGGCCAGGAGAGCGTTGGAACAGTCGAGTCTGGAGATAACAAAAGCATGGAGGAGGGTTTCAGCAGCAGATGGGCTGAGGCAGGGGCGGAGACGGAGACGGGCGATGAGACAAGCTGAGACCTGGCTGTGATGTCCTACAGTGCGGGCGAATAGCCCTGTTCCGTTCTGCCAACAGATCCTTGGAGCTAATGAAAAGTAACATAACGGCCCGTATTTTCCGATCGCAGGCCTCCCGCGGGTGGAGGCCTGCGATCTGGAAAAATCTGCGCCCTTACCTGAGGGCTCCCGGGACGCACACGCTTCCGCTCCTGGGCCTCACCAAACTTGAAGTGCGCAGGGCCCACGTATCCCAGAGGCGCATGTAGTTCGCAGCGTCCCTGGGATCACGTGGGCCATGGGGAGCCAATCACGGAAGGGAATCTCCCTTCATACATTTGACAGGAAGACCTGTCAAATATATGAATGGAGATCAATGAAAAAACAGAGTAAAACTTTAAATACATTAAAAAAAAAATCACATTTTTAAAATGACTTGAAATTACAATAAATTAAGTATTTTAAACAAAAATTTAATTTTTTGAAAAAAATAATTAAAAGTTTTTTTTACTTTTTTTCAACTCTTATCCTGGTAAAAGCAGGCCTAACGCTTGCTGAAACCGGCATTTCCGATGTTCCTACGGGTGGGTACGCGCTGAGTACCCACCCGTAGGGATCGGAATATCTGGGCCATAAAAAAAATTGTTTCCAAGCTTACGATAGACTTTTAAAACACGGAAGATGCAGGTTCTGTCCCAGCTTCTGTCTGCCTGGCGAGAACTTCCTTTGGGGCTATAAACCCAGAACAGACAAAACAGCAAACATAAATCTCCCATTGAGTGCCATCAAGGTAAATGGATAAGAACTGGGCTCTGGGGGACTAATTGTGCAAATTAGATTTCGATTACCAGTATACAGCTGCGCAGATCAATGTTCTTTATGTGCCTGATACCCATGTAACAACACACGAGGAACTTTCTCATAGATCTTCCTTGCAGTATTCATTTTCTGCAAAAATCAGGCATGCCTCCTCAGAATTTCATATTTCAGTTTATATAGAATCTTACAGAGCAGAAGGAGGCCATTCAGCCCATCGTGCCTGTGCCGGCTCTTTGAAAGATCCAGCCAATTAATCCCACTCCCCCTGCTCTTTCCCCAGAGCCCTGCAAATTTTTCCTTTTCAAATATTTATCCAATTCCCTTTTGAAAGTTACTATTGAATCTGCTTCCACTGCCCTTTCAGGCAGCGCGTTCCAGATCACAACAACTCGCTGTGTAAAAAAAAATGTCTTCTCATCTCCCCCTCTGGTTCTTTTGCCAATCACCTTAAATCTGTGTCCTCTGGTTACCGACCCTCCTGCCACTGGAAACAGATTCTCCTCATTTACTCTCTCAAAACCCCTCTTGATTTTGAACACCTCTATTAAATCTCCTCTTAACCTTCTCTGCTCTAAGGAGAACAATCCCAGCTTCTCCAGTCTCCCCACATAACTGAAGTCCCTCATTCCTGGAACCATTCTAGTAAATCTCCTCTGCACCCTCTCCCTGCCACCTTCAAAGATTTGTGTACACACACCCCCAGGTCTCTCTGCTCCTGCGCTCCCTTTAAAATTGTACCATTTAGTTTATATTGCCTCCCCTCATTCTTTCTTCCATCACTTCACACTGCTCTGCATTAAATTTTATCTGCCATGTGTCCGCCCATTTTACCACTACATTTCTGAGCTTTGTGTCATCTGCAGTCTTTGAAATGATGCCCTGTGTAACCCAAGTCCAGGTCATTAATATATCAGAAAGAGCAGTGGTCCCCATACCGACCCCTGGGGGGACATCACTGTACACTTCCCTCCAGTCTGAAAAACAACCGTTCACCACTACTCTCTGCTTTATGGAGCATTTTATTATCCTACTTATGAAGAATTAGCTTTGCGTGACAGAGCTTTTAAAAAAACAAAGACTGAACTTTTTGTGTAACTGTCAGTTCAAATCCACACTAATTACAGCGTTTGGGATTCCTGCCGGCCTCCCCTCCCCCACCCTGACTTTACTGGTCTTTATATAGATGGAGGCAAAGAAAACAGCTTTTCATTGCCAAACACATACATTTTTGGCAAGTGCATAATCTTAAAATTAGAGCTAGGCCATTGAGGAGTATGTGAATCTGGATCTCTTGCCCCCGAAAGGCTGTGGGTGCTGGGGCTCCGTGGAAATGTTCGAGACGGAGAGCGATCGGTCTCTGTTGGGTGAGGGTAGCGAGGGATACGGAGCTAAAGCGGCTAATTGGAGTTGAGGGGCGGATCAGCCACGATCTGATTGGATGGCGGAGCAGGCTCGAGGGGCTGAACGGCCTCCTCCTGTTCCTCTAAGTGCTTATTATCATTGGAGTGAGCAATGCGAGTGCTGGGGAATGAAAGAATTGCTAGCAGCACCTGCTCCCTCATCAGGTGCAGCACGGACTGGAATCAGAGGAAATCTCTCCTGCCCCGACC
The DNA here is from genome assembly GCA_030390025.1 of Squalus acanthias. Classification (NCBI taxonomy): domain Eukaryota; kingdom Metazoa; phylum Chordata; class Chondrichthyes; order Squaliformes; family Squalidae; genus Squalus; species Squalus acanthias. The sequence continues at coordinate 79,181 of JASTWF010001214.1, read as the reverse complement.
GAGCCTTATTCTCAGCTCCTCCAGATTCCATTATGCGACCAGCAGGAATTGAACCAACCTAATCAGATGCCAATTAACTTTGTACAGATTGAACGCATTAACAAATGAGCAAACTGAACTATGCAAATGAGGTGCCTTTATTAAGGCGTTGGCAATAAACTGCATAAAATGCCAGGCAAAGTGATGGAAGCTACACAAACTTTAGACACTCGTTATCAAACACGGAAAAAGAATATTCTCTCTACTGGGCAGGAACGCTCGTCTACTTCCATCCAATGATCAACTGGGAATGGTTTTTCCAACATCACAAGAAGGGTGAATGGTTTCCTCAACTGTCGGAAGAAATACCTACAGAATGTTGGAAGAGAATGAGTAACGTTTCACTTCTCTTTCGTTAAATGGCTGTAGAGAGAACTTGTGTGGGCCTCGGATCAGAACAGGATTGAGATCCCTTGTGATGTCCCCAGTGGCTGGGAGCCCCATTGGCACTCATTGTCTGGCCTTGCATATGAAGAATGGTGGAGGTTCCATAAGGATCCTGATAGAAATCTTTATGATTATGAATGGGTTTGATAGGGTAGACGTAGAGAATATGTTTCCATTTGTGGGGGAGACCAGAACTCGGGGTCATCAATATAAGATAGTCACTAATAAATCCAATTGGGAATTCAGGAGAAACTTCTTTACCCAGAGAGTGGTGAGAATGTGGAACTCGCTACCACAGGGGGTGGTTGAGGCGAATAGTATGGATACATTTAAGGGGAAGCCAGATAAACACATGAGGGAGAAAGGAATAGAAGGATATGTTGATAGAGTGAGATGAAGTAGGGTATGAGGAGGCTCGTGTGGAGCATAAACACCGGCACGGACCAGTTGGGCCGAATGGCCTGTTTCTGTGCTGTAAATACTATGTTAAAACGCCCAGTGCCCATTGAACCAGACACTGATACTACACACTGACAGTGTGCAGGGAGAGGAGTGCAGTGAACTGTGTAGCTCATTACCTGCTTCTCTTGTGCCCTGGAAGACATTGCACCAGTGTATTATTTCCAATGAGCTTGTCGCGGCCTTAGGATGTCGCAAAGTGCTTCATAGGCAATGAATTACTTTTGAAATGTAGTCGCTGTTTTGTAAACAGGCACGACAGCCAACCTGCGCACAGTAAGCTCCCACAAACAGCACGACCAGCTAATCTGTTTCTGGTGGTGTTGAATAAGGGATAATTATTGGCCCAGGACACTGGGGAGAACTCCCCCGCTCTTCTTCGAAATAGTGCCATGGGATCTTTTACGGATCTTTTTCAGTTTATCATCTCATCTGAAAGACGCCCCTGGCGTATCAGCCTGGATTTTGTGCTCAAGTCCTAGTTTTGGAAGCTGAACCCACGACCTCCTGACTCAGTGGCAAGGATGCTAGCCGCAGATCCAAGCTGACAAAACAAATCTTCCAAGTCAGATTAGTGCTGAATTGAGGACAATCTAATGCTTTGACGCAGCAAACAGTAAATAAATACTGGGTTAGCTACGTCCAAAATAATTTCCCGTAGATGCCTTACAGTCTGAAGCACAAAAGAAGCTTCCATGAAATGAGTATGAGATGGACTCGGGGCCTGTAGGTCTGGTTGAAGTCTTCTGTTCTAACCTATCCCACCTCCATCAGTGTAAACACGCCAGCACTATCTGATTTCCAGAGACAGATCTTATTCACTTAATAGGACCCAGAAGAACACACTCCATTACAAAAAAGTACATTTAGGAAATCTTTAATTGGTTACCAGGGAAACCAACCCTCAGCTCTATAATTAACCAGAACATCCTGTAACTGAAATAAATAAATTGTTTTTAACCAACTCGCTCATTAATATTTCCTCAACTACAGTAGATAGACTCCATAATTCACCCTTTGTTAGAATAAAGAGAAATTCCATGAACTGGTTGCAATTTGGAACTCAGACCCTCCAATCCTTCACCGTCTCTCCAACAGCCATTGTGCCCGTTCTTTGAGTAATGGGCTGGGCAGCTTGAAGTGCCAGCTCAGCTCAGTTGGTGGCACCCATTCCCAGGTCAGGTGGTGTGTGTTTAAGTCCCACACCCAGACTTGTGTAGTACAGAGGGAGGGCTACGTTATCAGAGGTGTCACTCGACCCAGGTCCTGTCTACCTGTGCAGGTGGATGTTAAAGTCTGCAATGGGAAGAGGGCGGGTTGGTGTTCAGGAAGGAGGAGATTAAATAAGCCGAATGGTCTTCATCTGAGCTCCTGAGTTAACACACTGAACAAATGCTGCAGGGCTTGCACTGTGCAATGTAAGACAAGTTAAACTCTGTGAGAACTGGTGCATCGCACTGCTTCTACACTCACTCACACTCTCACTCACACTCACACTCACACTCACTGACTCTCAAACACACTCTCACACACACTCTCACACACACTCTCACACACACTCTCACACACTCACACACACTCTCTCACACGCTCACACTCACACACACATTCACACATTCACACACTCACACATTCACACACTCACACACACACTCACACACACACTCACTCTCACACACACTCACACTCTCACACACACTCTCACACACACTCACACTCACACTCACACACTCACACACACACTCTCACACACACTCACACTCTCACACACTCTCACACACACTCTCACACACACTCACACTCACTCACACACTCACACACACACTCTCACACACTCACACTCACACACTCACACTCACTCACACACACACTCTCACACACACACTCACATTCACACACACTCTCTCACACTCACTCACACACTCACACTCACTCACACACTCACACATTCACACACTCACACTCTCACACTCACACTCTCACACTCACACACACACACTCACACACACACTCTCACACACTCTCACTCACACACACACTCTCATACACTCACACTCACTCACACTCACACTCTCACACTCACAAACACATTCACACACTCACACACACACACACACTCACACTCACACAGACTCACTAACAAACTCACTCAAACTCACACAAACACACTTACACACACTCACTCACTATTCACTCACTCACACTCACACTCACATGCACATGCACACGCTCATATACACGTGCACACTCACGCACACACGTGCACACACACGCGTGCACACAAGCACACTCACGTACGCACACACAACATTAGACATGCTGTATCCTGTTGAGGGGAGAACACGATGGGCCACATGTGACAGACACCATCAGAGAGTTAGCTTTCCTGTCGTCTCAGTCGCAGGTACTTTAACACGATTGACTTGTTGTTCTCCCCATTCGACTCCAAATAGTCTGCTGCTCCGGCTGTGAGACAGACACTGGGAGAGTAACAGAGACACTGGGAGAGTAAAAGAGACACTGGGAGAGTAACAGAGACACTGAGAGAGTAACAGAGACACTGGGAGAGTGAGAGAGACACTGAGAGAGTAACAGAGACACTGGGAGAGTGAGAGAGACACTGGGAGAGTGAGAGAGAAATTGAGAGAGTAACAGAGACACTGGGAGAGTAAAAGAGACACTGGGAGAGTAACAGAGACACTGAGAGAGTAACAGAGACACTGGGAGAGTGAGAGAGACACTGAGAGAGTGAGAGAGACACTGGGAGAGTGAGAGAGACACTGAGAGAGTAACAGACACACTGGGAGAGTAAAAGAGACACTGAGAGAGTAACAGAGACACAGAGAGTAACAGAGACACAGAGAGAAACAGAGACACTGGGAGAGTAACATAGACACTGGGAGAGTGAGAGAGACACTGGGAGAGTAACAGAGACACTGAGAGAGTAACAGAGACACTGAGAGAGTAACAGAGACACAGAGAGTAACAGAGACACTGAGAGAGTAACAGAGACACTGAGAGAGTAACAGAGACACTGAGAGAGTGAGAGAGACACTGAGAGAGTAAAAGAGACACTGGGAGAGTGAGAGAGACACCGAGAGAGTAACAGAGACACTGAGAGAGTAACAGAGACACTGAGAGAGTAACAGAGACACAGAGAGTAACAGAGACACTGAGAGAGTAACAGGGACACTGAGAGAGTAACAGAGACACTGAGAGAGTAACAGAGACACTGAGAGAGTAACAGAGACACTGAGAGAGTAACAGAGACACTGGGAGAGTAACAGAGACACTGAGAGAGTAACAGAGACACTGGGAGAGTAACAGAGACACTGGGAGAGTAACAGAGACACTAGGAGAGTAACAGAGACACTGAGAGAGTAACAGAGACACTGAGAGAGTAACAGAGACACTGGGAGAGTAACAGAGACACTGGGAGTGTAACAGAGACACTGAGAGAGTAACAGAGACACTGAGAGAGTAACAGAGACACTGAGAGACTAACAGAGATACTGGGAGAGTAACAGAGACACTGGGAGAGTAACAGAGAAACTGGAAGTGTAACAGAGACACTGGGAGAGTAACAGAGACAAAGAGAGTAACAGAGACACTGAAAGAGTGACAGAGTCACTGGGAGAGTGACAGGGACACTGGGAGAGTAACAGAGACATTGAGAGAGTAACCGAGACACTGAGAGAGTAACAGAGACACTGAGGGAGTAACAGAAACACTGGGAGAGTGAGAGAGTCACTAAGAGAGTAACAGAGACATTAGGAGAGTAAGAGAGACATTGGGAGAGTAACAGAGACACTGAGAGAGTAACAGAGATACTGGGAGAGTAACAGAGACACTGAGAGAGTAACAGAGACACTGGGAGAGTAACAGAGACACTGAGAGAGTATCAGAGATACTGGGTGAGTAACAGAGACACTGTGACAGCAACAGAGACAGTGAGAGAGTGAGAGAGACACTGAGAGAGTAACAGAGACACAGAGAGAGTAAAAGAGACACTGAGAGATTAACAGAGACACTGGGAGAGTAACAGAGACACTGAGAGAGTAACAGAGACACTGAGAGAGTAACAGAGACACTGAGAGAGTAACAGAGACACTGAGAGAGTAACAGAGACACAGAGAGTAACAGAGACACTGAGAGAATAACAGAGACATTGAGAGAGTAACAGACACACTGAGAGAGTAACAGAGACACTGTGAGAGTAAAAGAGACACTGAGAGAGCAACAGAGACACAGAGAGATTAACAGAGATACTGAGAGAGTAACAGAGAAACTAAGAGAGTAACAGAGACACTGGACGAGTAACAGAGACACTGAGAGAGTAACAGAAACACTGAGAGAGTAAAAGAGACACTGAGAGTGTAACACAGACATTGTGAGATTAACAGAAACACTGAGAGAGTAACAGAGACACAGAGAGAGTAACAGAGACACTGGGAGAGTAACAGAGACACTGGGAGAGTAACAGAGGCACTGGGAGAGTAACAGAGACACTGGGGGAGTAACAGAGACACTGAGAGAGTAACGGAGACACTGGGGGAGCAACAGAGACACTGAGAGAGTAACAGAGACACTGGGAGAGTAACAGAGACACTAAGAGAGTAACAGAGACACTGGGAGTGTAACAGAGATGCTGAGAGAGTAACAGAGACACTGAGAGAGTAACAGAGACACTGGGAGAGAAACAGAGACACTGAAAGAGTGACAGAGACACTGAGAGAGTAACAGAGGCACTGAGAGAGTAGCAGAGACACTGAGAGAGTAACAGAGACACTGAGAGTGTAACAGAGACACTGGGAGAGTAACAGAGACACTGGGAGAGTAACAGAGACACTGAGAGAGTAAAAGAGACACTGAGAGAGTAACAGAGACACTGAGAGAGTAACGGAGACACCGGGAGAGTAACAGAGACACTGAGAGAGATTCAGAGCCACCGGGAGAGTAACAGAGACACTGAGAGAGTAAGAGAGACACAGAGAGTAACAGAGACGATGGGAGTGTAACAGAGACACTGAGAGAGTAACAGAGACACTGTGAGATTAACAGAAAGACTGGGAGAGTAACAGAGACACTGAGAGAGTAACAGAGACACTGAGAGAGTAACAGAGACACAGAGAGTAATAGAGACACTGAGAGAATAACAGAGACATTGAGAGAGTAACAGACACACTGAGAGAGTAACAGAGACACTGAGAGAATAACATAGACATTGAGAGAGTAAAAGAGACACTGAGAGAGCAACAGAGACACAGAGAGATTAACAGAGATACTGAGAGAGTAACAGAGAAACTAAGAGAGTAACAGAGACACTGGACGAGTAACAGAGACACTGAGAGAGTAACAGAAACACCGAGAGAGTAAAAGAGACACTGAGAGTGTAACACAGACATTGTGAGATTAACAGAAACGCTGAGAGAGTAACAGAGACACTGAGAGAGTAACAGAGACACTGGGAGAGAAACAGAGACACTGAAAGAGTGACAGAGACACTGAGAGAGTAACAGAAACACTGAGAGAGCAGCAGAGACACTGAGAGAGTAACAGAGACACTGAGTGTGTAACAGAGACACTGGGAGAGTAACAGAGACACTGGGAGAGTAACAGAGACACTGAGAGAGTAACAGAGATACTGGGAGAGTAACAGAGAGACTGGGAGTGTAACAGAGACACTGAGAGAGTAACAGAGAAACTGAGAGAGTAACAGAGATACTGGAAGAGTAACAGAGACACTGGGAGAGTAACAGAGACACTGAGAGAGTGAGAGAGACACTGAGAGAGTAACAGAGACACTGGGAGAGTAACAGAGACACTGGGAGAGTAACAGAGACACTGGGAGAGTAACAGAGACACTGGGAGAGTAACAGAGACACTGAGAGAGTAATAGAGACACTGAGAGAGTAACAGAGACACTGGGACAGTAACAGAGACACTGGGAGTGTAACAGAGACACTGGGAGTGTAACAGAGACACTGAGAGAGTAACAGAGACACTGAAAGAGTAACAGAGACGCTGAGAGAGTAACAGAGACACTGGGAGTGTAACAGAGACCCTAAGAGAGAAACAGAGACACTGGGGGAGTAACAGAGACACTGAGAGAGTAACAGAGACAGTGGGAGTGTAACAGAGACACTGAGAGAGTAACAGAGACAATGGGAAAGTAACAGAGACACTGAGAGAGTAGCAGAGACACTGGGAGAGTAACAGAGACACTGGGAGAGTAACAGAGACACTGGGAGTGTAACAGAGACACTGAGATAGTAACAGAGACACTGAGAGAGTAACAGAGACACTGGGAGAGTAACATAGACACTGGGAGAGTGAGAGAAACATTGAGAGAGTAAAAGAGACACTGAGAGAGTAACAGAGACACAGAGAGTAACAGAGATACTGGGAGAGTAACAGAGAGACTGGGAGTGTAACAGAGACACTGAGAGAGTAACAGAGACACTGAGAGACTAAGAGAGATACTGGGAGAGTAACAGAGACACTGAGAGAGTAACAGAGAAACTGGAAGTGTAACAGAGACACTGGGAGAGTAACAGAGACAAAGAGAGTAACAGAGACACTGAAAGAGTGACAGAGACACTGGGAAAGTGACAGGGACACTGGGAGAGTAACAGAGACAAAGAGAGTAACAGAGACACTGAAAGAGTGACAGAGACACTGGGAGAGTAACAGAGACACTGGGAGAGTGAGAGAGTCACTGAGAGAGTAACAGAGACACTGGGAGAGTAACAGAGACATTGGGAGAGTAACAGAGACACTGAGAGAGTAACAGAGATACTGGGAGAGTAACAGAGACACTGAGAGAGTAACAGAGACACTGGGAGAGTAACAGAGACACTGAGAGAGTAACGGAGATACTGGGTGAGTAACAGAGACACTGGAACAGCAACAGAGACAGTGAGAGAGTGAGAGAGACACTGAGAGAGTAACAGAGACACTGAGAGAGTAACGGAGACAACGGGAGAGTAACAGAGACACTGAGAGAGTAACAGAGATACTGGGAGAGTAACAGAGACACTGAGAGAGTAACAGAGACACTGGGAGAGTAACAGAGACACTGAGAGAGTAACAGAGAAACTGAGAGAGTAACAGAGATACTGGAAGAGTAACAGAGACACTGGGAGAGTAACAGAGACACTGAGAGAGTGAGAGAGACACTGGGAGAGTAACAGAGACACTGGGAGAGTAACAGAGACACTGGGAGAGTAACAGAGACACTGGGAGAGTAACAGAGACACTGGGAGAGTAACAGAGACATTGGGAGAGTAACAGAGACACCGGGAGAGTAACAGAGACACTGAGAGAGTAACAAAGACACTGAGAGAGTAACAGAGACACTGGGAGAGTAACAGAGACACTGAGAGTGTAACAGAGACACTGAGAGAGTAACAGAGACACTGGGAGTGTAACAGAGACACTGGGAGTGTAACAGAGACACTGAGAGAGTAACAGAGATACTGGGAGTGTAACAGAGACACTGGGAGAGTAACAGAGACACTGGGAGTGTAACAGAGACACTGGGAGTGTAACAGAGACACTGGGAGTGTAACAGAGACACTGGGAGTGTAACAGAGACACTGAGAGAGTAACAGAGACACTGAAAGAGTAACAGAGACGCTGAGAGAGTAACAGAGACACTGGGAGTGTAACAGAGACCCTAAGAGAGTAACAGAGACACTGGGAGAGTAACAGAGACACTGAGAGAGTAACAGAGACAGTGGGAAAGTAACAGAGACACTGAGAGAGTAGCAGAGACACTGGGAGAGTAACAGAGACACTGGGAGAGTAACAGAGACACTGGGAGTGTAACAGAGACACTGAGAGAGTAACAGAGACACTGGGAGTGTAACAGAGACACTGAGATAGTAACAGAGACACTGAGAGAGTAACAGAGACACTGGGAGAGTAACATAGACACTGGGAGTGTAACAGAGACCCTAAGAGAGTAACAGAGACACTGGGAGAGTAACAGAGACACTGAGAGAGTAACAGAGACAATGGGAAAGTAACAGAGACACTGAGAGAGTAGCAGAGACACTGGGAGAGTAACAGAGACACTGGGAGAGTAACAGAGACACTGGGAGTGTAACAGAGACACTGAGAGAGTAACAGAGACACTGGGAGTGTAACAGAGACACTGAGATAGTAACAGAGACACTGAGAGAGTAACAGAGACACTGGGAGAGTAACAGAGACACTGGGAGAGTGAGAGAGACATTGAGAGAGTAAAAGAGACACTGAGAGAGTAACAGAGACACAGAGAGTAACAGAGATACTGGGAGAGTAATAGAGAGACTGGGAGTGTAACAGAGACACTGAGAGAGTAACAGAGACACTGAGAGAGTAACAGCGACACTGGGAGAGAAACAGAGACACTGAAGGAGTGACAGAGACACTGAGAGAGTAACATTGACACTGAGAGAGTAACAGAGACACTGAGAGAGTAACAGAGACACTGAGAGTGTAACAGAGACACTGGGAGAGTAACAGAGACACTGAGAGAGTAACAGAGACACTGAGAGAGTAACACAGATACTGGGAGAGTAACAGAGAGACTGGGAGTGTAACAGAGACACTGAGAGAGTAACAGAGAAACTGAGAGAGTAACAGAGATACTGGAAGAGTAACAGACACACTGGGAGAGTAACAGAGACACTGAGAGAGTGAGAGAGACACTGAGAGAGTAACAGAGACACTGGGAGAGTAACAGAGACACTGGGAGAGTAACAGAGACACCGGGAGAGTAACAGAGACACTGAGAGAGTAACAGAGACACTGAGAGAGTAACAGAGACACTGGGACAGTAACAGAGACACTGGGAGTGTAACAGAGACACTGGGAGTGTAACAGAGACACTGAGAGAGTAACAGAGACACTGAAAGAGTAACAGAGACGCTGAGAGAGTAACAGAGACACTGGGAGTGTAACAGAGACCCTAAGAGAGTAACAGAGACACTGGGGGAGTAACAGAGACACTGAGAGAGTAACAGAGACAGTGGGAGTGTAACAGAGACACTGAGAGAGTAACAGAGACAATGGGAAAGTAACAGAGACACTGAGAGAGTAGCAGAGACACTGGGAGAGTAACAGAGACACTGGGAGAGTAACAGAGACACTGGGAGTGTAACAGAGACACTGAGAGAGTAACAGAGACACTGGGAGTGTAACAGAGACACTGAGATAGTAACAGAGACACTGAGAGAGTAACAGAGACACTGGGAGAGTAACATAGACACTGGGAGAGTGAGAGAGACATTGAGAGAGTAAAAGAGACACTGAGAGAGTAACAGAGACACTGAGAGACTAACAGAGATACTGGGAGAGTAACAGAGACACTGAGAGAGTAACAGAGAAACTGGAAGTGTAACAGAGACACTGGGAGAGTAACAGAGACAAAGAGAGTAACAGAGACACTGAAAGAGTGACAGAGACACTGGGAGAGTGACAGGGACACTGGGAGAGTAACAGAGACATTGACAGAGTAACCGAGACACTGAGAGAGTAACAGAGACACTGAGGGAGTAACAGAGACACTGGGAGAGTGAGAGAGTCACTGAGAGAGTAACAGAGACACTGGGAGAGTAACAGAGACATTGGGAGAGTAACAGAGACACTGAGAGAGTAACAGAGATACTGGGAGAGTAACAGAGACACTGAGAGAGTAACAGAGACACTGGGAGAGTAACAGAGAGACTGAGAGAGTAACGGAGATACTGGGTGAGTAACAGAGACACTGGGACAGCAACAGAGACAGTGAGAGAGTGAGAGAGACACTGAGAGAGTAAAAGAGACACTGAGAGAGTAACGGAGACACCGGGAGAGTAACAGAGACACAGAGAGTAACAGAGATACTGGGAGAGTAACAGAGACACTGAGAGAGTAACAGAGACACTGGGAGAGTAACAGAGACACTGAGAGAGTAACAGAGAAACTGAGAGAGTAACAGAGATACTGGAAGAGTAACAGAGACACTGGGAGAGTAACAGAGACACTGAGAGAGTGAGAGAGACACTGAGAGAGTAACAGAGACACTGGGAGAGTAACAGAGACACTGGGAGAGTAACAGAGACACCGGGAGAGTAACAGAGACACTGAGAGAGTAACAGAGACACTGAGAGAGTAACAGAGACACTGGGAGAGTAACAGAGACACTGGGAGTGTAACAGAGACACTGGGAGTGTAACAGAGACACTGAGAGAGTAACAGAGACACTGAAAGAGTAACAGAGACGCTGAGAGAGTAACAGAGACACTGGGAGTGTAACAGAGACCCTAAGAGCGTAACAGAGACACTGGGGGAGTAACAGAGACACTGAGAGAGTAACAGAGACAGTGGGATTGTAACAGAGACACTGAGAGAGTAACAGAGACAATGGGAAAGTAACAGAGACACTGAGAGAGTAGCAGAGACACTGGGAGAGTAACAGAGACACTGGGAGAGTAACAGAGACACTGGGAGTGTAACAGAGACACTGAGAGAGTAACAGAGACACTGGGAGTGTAACAGAGACACTGAGATAGTAACAGAGACACTGAGAGAGTAACAGAGACACTGGGAGAGTAACATAGACACTGGGAGAGTGAGAGAGACATTGAGAGAGTAAAAGAGACACTGAGAGAGTAACAGAGACACAGAGAGTAACAGAGATACTGGGAGAGTAACAGAGAGACTGGGAGTGTAACAGGGACACTGAGAGAGTAACAGAGACACTGAGAGACTAACAGAGATACTGGGAGAGTAACAGAGACACTGAGAGAGTAACAGAGAAACTGGAAGTGTAACAGAGAAACTGGGAGAGTAACAGAGACAAAGAGAGTAACAGAGACACTGAAAGAGTGACAGAGACACTGGGAGAGTCACAGGGACACTGGGAGAGTAACAGAGACATTGAGAGAGTAACCGAGACACTGAGAGAGTAACAGAGACACTGAGGGAGTAACAGAGACACTGGGAGAGTGAGAGAGTCACTGAGAGAGTAACAGAGACACTGGGAGAGTAACAGAGACACTGAGAGAGTAACAGAGACATTGAGAGAGTAACCGAGACACTGAGAGAGTAACAGAGACACTGAGGGAGTAACAGAGACACTGGGAGAGTGAGAGAGTCACTGAGAGAGTAACAGAGACACTGGGAGAGTAACAGAGACATTGGGAGAGTAACAGAGACACTGAGAGAGTAACAGAGATACTGGGAGAGTAACAGAGACACTGAGAGAGTAACAGAGACACTGGGAGAGTGACAGAGACACTGGGAGAGTCACAGGGACACTGGGAGAGTAACAGAGACATTGAGAGAGTAACCGAGACACTGAGAGAGTAACAGAGACACTGAGGGAGTAACAGAGACACTGGGAGAGTGAGAGAGTCACTGAGAGAGTAACAGAGACACTGGGAGAGTAACAGAGACATTGGGAGAGTAACAGAGACACTGAGAGAGTAACAGAGATACTGGGAGAGTAACAGAGACACTGAGAGAGTAACAGAGACACTGGGAGAGTAACAGAGACACTGAGAGAGTAACAGAGATACTGGGTGAGTAACAGAGACACTGGGACAGCAACAGAGACAGTGAGAGAGTGAGAGAGACACTGAGAGAGTAACAGAGACACTGACAGAGTAACGGAGACACCGGGAGAGTAACAGAGACACTGAGAGAGTAACAGAGATACTGGGAGAGTAACAGAGACACTGAGAGAGTAACAGAGACACTGGGAGAGTAACAGAGACACTGAGAGAGTAACAGAGATACTGGGTGAGTAACAGAGACACTGGGACAGCAACAGAGACAGTGAGAGAGTGAGAGAGACACTGAGAGAGTAACAGAGACACTGAGAGAGTAACGGAGACACCGGGAGAGTAACAGAGACACTGAGAGTGATTCAGAGCCACCGGGAGAGTAACAGAGACACTGAGAGAGTAACAGAGACACAGAGAATAACAGAGACAATGGGAGTATTACAGAGACACTGGGAGAGTAACAGAGACACAGAGAGTAACAGAGACACTGGGAGAGTTACAGAGACACTGGGAGAGTAACAGAGACATTGAGAGGTTAAAAGAGACACTGGGAGAGTAACAGAGACACTGAGAGAGTAACAGCGACACTGGGAGAGTAACAGAGACACTGAGAGAGTAACTGAGACATTGAGAGAGTAACAGAGACACTGAGAGAGTAACAGAGACACTGAGAGAGCAAAAGAGACACTGAGAGAGTAACAGAGACACTGTGAGATTAACAGAAAGACTGAGAGAGTAACAGAGTCACTGAGAGAGTAACACAGACACTGAAAGAGTGACAGAGACACTGGGAGAGTGAGAGGGACACTGGGAGAGTAACAGAGACATTGAGAGAGTAACAGAGACACTGAGAGTGTAACAGAGACACTGAGAAAGTAACAGAGACACTGGGAGAGTAACAGAGACACTGGGAGAGTAACAGAGACATTGGGAGAGTAACAGAGACACTGAGAGAGTAACAGAGATACTGGGAGAGTAACAGAGACACTGAGAGAGTAACAGAGACACTGGGAGAGTAACAGAGACACTGAGAGAGTAACGGAGATACTGGGTGAGTAACAGAGACACTGGAACAGCAACAGAGACAGTGAGAGAGTGAGAGAGACACTGAGAGAGTAACAGAGACACTGAGAGAGTAACGGAGACAACGGGAGAGTAACAGAGACACTGAGAGAGTAACAGAGATACTGGGAGAGTAACAGAGACACTGAGAGAGTAACAGAGAAACTGAGAGAGTAACAGAGATACTGGAAGAGTAACAGAGACACTGGGAGAGTAACAGAGACACTGAGAGAGTGAGAGAGACACTGGGAGAGTAACAGAGACACTGGGAGAGTAACAGAGACACTGGGAGAGTAACAGAGACACTGGGAGAGTAACAGAGACACTGGGAGAGTAACAGAGACATTGGGAGAGTAACAGAGACACCGGGAGAGTAACAGAGACACGGAGAGAGTAACAAGGACACTGAGAGAGTAACAGAGACACTGGGAGAGTAACAGAGACACTGAGAGTGTAACAGAGACACTGAGAGAGTAACAGAGACACTGGGAGTGTAACAGAGACACTGGGAGTGTAACAGAGACACTGAGAGAGTAACAGAGACACTGAGAGAGTAACAGAGACACTGAAAGAGTAACAGAGACGCTGAGAGAGTAACAGAGACACTGGGAGTGTAACAGAGACCCTAAGAGAGTAACAGAGACACTGGGAGAGTAACAGAGACACTGAGAGAGTAACAGAGACAGTGGGAAAGTAACAGAGACACTGAGAGAGTAGCAGAGACACTGGGAGAGTAACAGAGACACTGGGAGAGTAACAGAGACACTGGGAGTGTAACAGAGACACTGAGAGAGTAACAGAGACACTGGGAGTGTAACAGAGACACTGAGATAGTAACAGAGACACTGAGAGAGTAACAGAGACACTGGGAGAGTAACATAGGCTCTGGGAGTGTAACAGAGACCCTAAGAGAGTAACAGAGACACTGGGAGAGTAACAGAGACACTGAGAGAGTAACAGAGACAATGGGAAAGTAACAGAGACACTGAGAGAGTAGCAGAGACACTGGGAGAGTAACAGAGACACTGGGAGAGTAACAGAGACACTGGGAGTGTAACAGAGACACTGAGAGAGTAACAGAGACACTGGGAGTGTAACAGAGACACTGAGATAGTAACAGAGACACTGAGAGAGTAACAGAGACACTGGGAGAGTAACAGAGACACTGGGAGAGTGAGAGAGACATTGAGAGAGTAAAAGAGACACTGAGAGAGTAACAGAGACACAGAGAGTAACAGAGATACTGGGAGAGTAATAGAGAGACTGGGAGTGTAACAGAGACACTGAGAGAGTAACAGAGACACTGAGAGAGTAACAGCGACACTGGGAGAGAAACAGAGACACTGAAGGAGTGACAGAGACACTGAGAGAGTAACATTGACACTGAGAGAGTAACAGAGACACTGAGAGAGTAACAGAGACACTGAGAGTGTAACAGAGACACTGGGAGAGTAACAGAGACACTGAGAGAGTAACAGAGACACTGAGAGAGTAACACAGATACTGGGAGAGTAACAGAGAGACTGGGAGTGTAACAGAGACACTGAGAGAGTAACAGAGAAACTGAGAGAGTAACAGAGATACTGGAAGAGTAACAGACACACTGGGAGAGTAACAGAGACACTGAGAGAGTGAGAGAGACACTGAGAGAGTAACAGAGACACTGGGAGAGTAACAGAGACACTGGGAGAGTAACAGAGACACTGGGAGAGTAACAGAGACACCGGGAGAGTAACAGAGACACTGAGAGAGTAACAGAGACACTGAGAGAGTAACAGAGACACTGGAACAGTAACAGAGACACTGGGAGTGTAACAGAGACACTGGGAGTGTAACAGAGACACTGAGAGAGTAACAGAGACACTGAAAGAGTAACAGAGACGCTGAGAGAGTAACAGAGACACTGGGAGTGTAACAGAGACCCTAAGAGAGTAACAGAGACACTGGGGGAGTAACAGAGACACTGAGAGAGTAACAGAGACAGTGGGAGTGTAACAGAGACACTGAGAGAGTAACAGAGACAATGGGAAAGTAACAGAGACACTGAGAGAGTAGCAGAGACACTGGGAGAGTAACAGAGACACTGGGAGAGTAACAGAGACACTGGGAGTGTAACAGAGACACTGAGAGAGTAACAGAGACACTGGGAGTGTAACAGAGACACTGAGATAGTAACAGAGACACTGAGAGAGTAACAGAGACACTGGGAGAGTAACATAGACACTGGGAGAGTGAGAGAGACATTGAGAGAGTAAAAGAGACACTGAGAGAGTAACAGAGACACTGAGAGACTAACAGAGATACTGGGAGAGTAACAGAGACACTGAGAGAGTAACAGAGAAACTGGAAGTGTAACAGAGACACTGGGAGAGTAACAGAGACAAAGAGAGTAACAGAGACACTGAAAGAGTGACAGAGACACTGGGAGAGTGACAGGGACACTGGGAGAGTAACAGAGACATTGACAGAGTAACCGAGACACTGAGAGAGTAACAGAGACACTGAGGGAGTAACAGAGACACTGGGAGAGTGAGAGAGTCACTGAGAGAGTAACAGAGACACTGGGAGAGTAACAGAGACATTGGGAGAGTAACAGAGACACTGAGAGAGTAACAGAGATACTGGGAGAGTAACAGAGACACTGAGAGAGTAACAGAGACACTGGGAGAGTAACAGAGAGACTGAGAGAGTAACAGAGACACTGGGACAGCAACAGAGACAGTGAGAGAGTGAGAGAGACACTGAGAGAGTAAAAGAGACACTGAGAGAGTAACGGAGACACCGGGAGAGTAACAGAGACACTGAGAGAGTAACAGAGAAACTGAGAGAGTAACAGAGATACTGGAAGAGTAACAGAGACACTGGGAGAGTAACAGAGACACTGAGAGAGTGAGAGAGACACTGAGAGAGTAACAGAGACACTGGGAGAGTAACAGAGACACTGGGAGAGTAACAGAGACACTGGGAGAGTAACAGAGACACCGGGAGAGTAACAGAGACACTGAGAGAGTAACAGAGACACTGAGAGAGTAACAGAGACACTGGGAGAGTAACAGAGACACTGGGAGTGTAACAGAGACACTGGGAGTGTAACAGAGACACTGAGAGAGTAACAGAGACACTGAAAGAGTAACAGAGACGCTGAGAGAGTAACAGAGACACTGGGAGTGTAACAGAGACCCTAAGAGCGTAACAGAGACACTGGGGGAGTAACAGAGACACTGAGAGAGTAACAGAGACAGTGGGATTGTAACAGAGACACTGAGAGAGTAACAGAGACAATGGGAAAGTAACAGAGACACTGAGAGAGTAACAGAGACACTGGGAGTGTAACAGAGACACTGAGAGAGTAACAGAGACACTGGGAGTGTAACAGAGACACTGAGATAGTAACAGAGACACTGAGAGAGTAACAGAGACACTGAGAGAGTAACATAGACACTGGGAGAGTGAGAGAGACATTGAGAGAGTAAAAGAGACACTGAGAGAGTAACAGAGACACAGAGAGTAACAGAGATACTGGGAGAGTAACAGAGAGACTGGGAGTGTAACAGGGACACTGAGAGAGTAACAGAGACACTGAGAGACTAACAGAGATACTGGGAGAGTAACAGAGACACTGAGAGAGTAACAGAGAAACTGGAAGTGTAACAGAGAAACTGGGAGAGTAACAGAGACAAAGAGAGTAACAGAGACACTGAAAGAGTGACAGAGACACTGGGAGAGTCACAGGGACACTGGGAGAGTAACAGAGACATTGAGAGAGTAACCGAGACACTGAGAGAGTAACAGAGACACTGAGGGAGTAACAGAGACACTGGGAGAGTGAGAGAGTCACTGAGAGAGTAACAGAGACACTGGGAGAGTAACAGAGACATTGGGAGAGTAACAGAGACACTGAGAGAGTAACAGAGATACTGGGAGAGTAACAGAGACACTGAGAGAGTAACAGAGACACTGGGAGAGTAACAGAGACACTGAGAGAGTAACAGAGATACTGGGTGAGTAACAGAGACACTGGGACAGCAACAGAGACAGTGAGAGAGTGAGAGAGACACTGAGAGAGTAACAGAGACACTGACAGAGTAACGGAGACACCGGGAGAGTAACAGAGACACTGAGAGAGTAACAGAGATACTGGGAGAGTAACAGAGACACTGAGAGAGTAACAGAGACACTGGGAGAGTAACAGAGACACTGAGAGAGTAACAGAGATACTGGGTGAGTAACAGAGACACTGGGACAGCAACAGAGACAGTGAGAGAGTGAGAGAGACACTGAGAGAGTAACAGAGACACTGAGAGAGTAACGGAGACACCGGGAGAGTAACAGAGACACTGAGAGTGATTCAGAGCCACCGGGAGAGTAACAGAGACACTGAGAGAGTAACAGAGACACAGAGAATAACAGAGACAATGGGAGTATTACAGAGACACTGGGAGAGTAACAGAGACACAGAGAGTAACAGAGACACTGGGAGAGTTACAGAGACACTGGGAGAGTAACAGAGACATTGAGAGGTTAAAAGAGACACTGGGAGAGTAACAGAGACACTGAGAGAGTAACAGCGACACTGGGAGAGTAACAGAGACACTGAGAGAGTAACTGAGACATTGAGAGAGTAACAGAGACACTGAGAGAGTAACAGAGACACTGAGAGAGCAAAAGAGACACTGAGAGAGTAACAGAGACACTGTGAGATTAACAGAAAGACTGAGAGAGTAACAGAGTCACTGAGAGAGTAACACAGACACTGAAAGAGTGACAGAGACACTGGGAGAGTGAGAGGGACACTGGGAGAGTAACAGAGACATTGAGAGAGTAACAGAGACACTGAGAGTGTAACAGAGACACTGAGAAAGTAACAGAGACACTGGGAGAGTAACAGAGACACTGGGAGAGTAACATAGACACTGGGAGAGTGAGAGAGACATTGGGAGAGTAACAGAGACATTGAGAGAGTAACAGAGACACTGAGAGAGTAACAGAGAAACTGGGAGAGTAACAGAGACACTGAGAGAGTAACAGAGACACAGAGAGTAACAGAGACACTGAAAGAGTGACAGAGACACTGAGAGAGTAACAGATACACTGAGAGAAAAGCAGAGACACTGAGAGAGTAACAGAGACACTGAGCGAGTGAGAGAGACACAGAGAGTAACAGAGACACTGGGAGAGTGAGAGAGACACTGAGAGAGTGAGAGAGACACTGGGAGAGTGAGAGAGAAATTGAGAGAGTAACAGAGACTCTGGGAGAGTAACAGAGACACTGGGAGAGTGAGAGAGACACTGAGAGAGTGAGAGAGACATTGAGAGAGTAAAAGAGACACTGAGAGAGTAACAGAGACACAGAGAGTAACAGAGACACAGAGAGAAACAGAGACACTGGGAGAGTAACATAGACACTGGGAGAGTGAGAGAGACACTGGGAGAGTAACAGAGACATTGAGAGAGTAACAGAGACACTGGGAGAGTAACAGAGACACTGAGAGAGTAACAGAGACACTGAGAGAGTAACAGAGACACTGAGAGAGTGAGAGAGACACTGAGAGAGTAAAAGAGACACTGGGAGAGTAACAGAGACATTGAGAGAGTAACAGAAACACTGGGAGAGTAACAGAGACACTGGGAGAGTAACAGAGACACTGAGAGAGTAACAGAGACTCTGAGAGAGTAACAGAGACACTGAGAGAGTAACAGAGACACTGGGAGAGTAACAGAGACACTGAGAGAGTAACAGAGACACTGGGAGAGTAACAGAGACATTGAGAGAGTAACAGAAACACTGGGAGAGTAACAGAGACACTGGGAGAGTAACAGAGACACTGAGAGAGTAACAGAGACTCTGAGAGAGTAACAGAGACACTGAGAGAGTAACAGAGACACTGGGAGAGTAACAGAGACACTGAGAGAGTAACAGAGACACTGGGAGAGTAACAGAGACACTGGGAGAGCAACAGAGACACTGGGAGAGTAACAGAGACACTGAGAGAGTAACAGAGACACTGAGAGAGTAACAGAGACACTGGGAGAGTAACAGAGACACTGGGAGTGTAACAGAGACACTGGGAGTGTAACAGAGACGCTGAGAGAGTAACAGAGACACTGAGAGAGTAACAGAGACATTGAGAGAGTAACCGAGACACTGAGAGAGTAACAGAGACACAGAGAGTAACAGAGATACTGGGAGAGTAACAGAGAGACTGGGAGTGTAACAGGGACACTGAGAGAGTAACAGAGACACTGAGAGACTAACAGAGATACTGGGAGAGTAACAGAGACACTGAGAGAGTAACAGAGAAACTGGAAGTGTAACAGAGAAACTGGGAGAGTAACAGAGACAAAGAGAGTAACAGAGACACTGAAAGAGTGACAGAGACACTGGGAGAGTGACAGGGACACTGGGAGAGTAACAGAGACATTGAGAGAGTAACCGAGACACTGAGAGAGTAACAGAGACACTGAGGGAGTAACAGAGACACTGGGAGAGTGAGAGAGTCACTGAGAGAGTAACAGAGACACTGGGAGAGTAACAGAGACATTGGGAGAGTAACAGAGACACTGAGAGAGTAACAGAGATACTGGGAGAGTAACAGAGACACTGAGAGAGTAACAGAGACACTGGGAGAGTAACAGAGACACTGAGAGAGTAACAGAGATACTGGGTGAGTAACAGAGACACTGGGACAGCAACAGAGACAGTGAGAGAGTGAGAGAGACACTGAGAGAGTAACAGAGACACTGACAGAGTAACGGAGACACCGGGAGAGTAACAGAGACACTGAGAGAGTAACAGAGATACTGGGAGAGTAACAGAGACACTGAGAGAGTAACAGAGACACTGGGAGAGTAACAGAGACACTGAGAGAGTAACAGAGATACTGGGTGAGTAACAGAGACACTGGGACAGCAACAGAGACAGTGAGAGAGTGAGAGAGACACTGAGAGAGTAACAGAGACACTGAGAGAGTAACGGAGACACCGGGAGAGTAACAGAGACACTGAGAGTGATTCAGAGCCACCGGGAGAGTAACAGAGACACTGAGAGAGTAACAGAGACACAGAGAATAACAGAGACAATGGGAGTATTACAGAGACACTGGGAGAGTAACAGAGACACAGAGAGTAACAGAGACACTGGGAGAGTTACAGAGACACTGGGAGAGTAACAGAGACATTGAGAGGTTAAAAGAGACACTGGGAGAGTAACAGAGACACTGAGAGAGTAACAGCGACACTGGGAGAGTAACAGAGACACTGGGAGAGTGAGAGGGACACTGGGAGAGTAACAGAGACATTGAGAGAGTAACAGAGACACTGAGAGTGTAACAGAGACACTGAGAAAGTAACAGAGACACTGGGAGAGTAACAGAGACACTGGGAGAGTAACATAGACACTGGGAGAGTGAGAGAGACATTGGGAGAGTAACAGAGACATTGAGAGAGTAA
The DNA here is from genome assembly GCA_030390025.1 of Squalus acanthias. Classification (NCBI taxonomy): domain Eukaryota; kingdom Metazoa; phylum Chordata; class Chondrichthyes; order Squaliformes; family Squalidae; genus Squalus; species Squalus acanthias. The sequence goes on along the minus strand of JASTWF010001214.1, from coordinate 58,248 downwards.
CAGAGACACTGAGAGAGTAACAGAGAAACTGGGAGAGTAACAGAGACACTGAGAGAGTAACAGAGACACAGAGAGTAACAGAGACACTGAAAGAGTGACAGAGACACTGAGAGAGTAACAGATACACTGAGAGAGAAGCAGAGACACTGAGAGAGTAACAGAGACACTGAGCGAGTGAGAGAGACACAGAGAGTAACAGAGACACTGGGAGAGTGAGAGAGACACTGAGAGAGTGAGAGAGACACTGGGAGAGTGAGAGAGAAATTGAGAGAGTAACAGAGACTCTGGGAGAGTAACAGAGACACTGGGAGAGTGAGAGAGACACTGAGAGAGTGAGAGAGACATTGAGAGAGTAAAAGAGACACTGAGAGAGTAACAGAGACACAGAGAGTAACAGAGACACAGAGAGAAACAGAGACACTGGGAGAGTAACATAGACACTGGGAGAGTGAGAGAGACACTGGGAGAGTAACAGAGACATTGAGAGAGTAACAGAGACACTGGGAGAGTAACAGAGACACTGAGAGAGTAACAGAGACACTGAGAGAGTAACAGAGACACTGAGAGAGTGAGAGAGACACTGAGAGAGTAAAAGAGACACTGGGAGAGTAACAGAGACATTGAGAGAGTAACAGAAACACTGGGAGAGTAACAGAGACACTGGGAGAGTAACAGAGACACTGAGAGAGTAACAGAGACTCTGAGAGAGTAACAGAGACACTGAGAGAGTAACAGAGACACTGGGAGAGTAACAGAGACACTGAGAGAGTAACAGAGACACTGGGAGAGTAACAGAGACAATGAGAGAGTAACAGAAACACTGGGAGAGTAACAGAGACACTGGGAGAGTAACAGAGACATTGAGAGAGTAACAGAGACTCTGAGAGAGTAACAGAGACACTGAGAGAGTAACAGAGACACTGGGAGAGTAACAGAGACACTGAGAGAGTAACAGAGACACTGGGAGAGTAACAGAGACACTGGGAGAGCAACAGAGACACTGGGAGAGTAACAGAGACACTGAGAGAGTAACAGAGACACTGAGAGAGTAACAGAGACACTGGGATAGTAACAGAGACACTGGGAGTGTAACAGAGACACTGGGAGTGTAACAGAGACGCTGAGAGAGTAACAGAGACACTGAGAGAGTAACAGAGACACTGAGAGAGTAACAGAGATACTGGGAGAGTAACAGAGACACTGGGAGAGTAACAGAGAAACTGGAAGTGTAACAGAGACACTGGGAGAGTAACAGAGACAAAGAGAGTAACAGAGACACTGAAAGAGTGACAGAGTCACTGGGAGAGTAACAGAGACAGTGGGAGAGTAAGAGAGACATTGGGAGAGTAACAGAGACACTGAGAGAGTAACAGAGATACTGGGAGAGTAACAGAGACACTGAGAGAGTAACAGAGACACTGAGAGAGTAGCAGAGACACTGAGAGAGTAACAGAGACACTGAGAGTGTAACAGAGACACTCAGAGAGTAACAGAGACACTGGGAGAGTAACAGAGACACTGAGAGAGTAACAGAGATACTGGGAGAGTAACAGGGAGACTGGGAGTGTAACAGAGATACTGGAAGAGTAACAGAGACACTGAGAGAGTAACAGAGACACTGAGAGAGTAACAGAGACACTGAGAGAGTAACAGAGACACTGAGAGAGTAACAGAGACACTGGGAGAGTAACAGAGACACTGAGAGAGTAACACAGACACTGGGAGAGTAACAGAGACACTGGGAGTGTAACAGAGACACTGAGAGAGTAACAGAGACACTGAAAGAGTAACAGAGACGCTGAGAGAGTAACAGAGACACTGGGAGTGTAACAGAGACCCTAAGAGATTAACAGAGACACTGGGGGAGTAACAGAGACACTGAGAGAGTAACAGAGACAGTGGGAGTGTAACAGAGACACTGAGAGAGTAACAGAGACAATGGGAAAGTAACAGAGACATTGAGAGTGTAGCAGAGACACTGGGAGAGTAACAGAGATACTGGGTGAGTAACAGAGACACTGTGACAGCAACAGAGACAGTGAGAGAGTGAGAGAGACACTGAGAGAGTCACAGAGACACAGAGAGAGTAAAAGAGACACTGAGAGAGTAACAGAGACACTGAGAGAGTAACGGAGACACCGGGAGAGTAACAGAGACACTGAGGGAGATTCAGAGCCACCGGGAGAGTAACAGAGACACTGAGAGAGTAAGAGAGACACAGAGAGTAACAGAGACGATGGGAGTGTAACAGAGACACTGGTAGAGTAACAGAGACACAGAGAGTAACAGAGACACTGAGAGAGTAACAGAAACATTGAGAGAGTAACAGAGACACTGGGAGAGTAACAGAGACACTAAGAGAGTAACAGAGACACTGGGAGTGTAACAGAGACGCTGAGAGAGTAACAGAGACACTGAGAGAGTAACAGAGATACTGGGAGAGAAACAGAGACACTGAAAGAGTGACAGAGACACTGAGAGAGTAACAGAAACATTGAGAGAGTAACAGAGACACTGGGAGAGTAACAGGAGACACTAAGAGAGTAACAGAGACACTGGGGGAGTAACAGAGACACTGAGAGAGTAACAGAGACAGTGGGAGTGTAACAGAGACACTGAGAGAGTAACAGAGACACTGGGAGTGTAACAGAGACACTGAGATAGTAACAGAGACACTGAGAGAGTAACAGAGACACTGGGAGAGTAACATAGACACTGGGAGAGTGAGAGAGACATTGAGAGAGTAAAAGAGACACTGAGAGAGTAACAGAGACACAGAGAGTAACAGAGATACTGGGAGAGTAACAGAGAGACTGGGAGTGTAACAGGGACACTGAGAGAGTAACAGAGACACTGAGAGACTAACAGAGATACTGGGAGAGTAACAGAGACACTGAGAGAGTAACAGAGAAACTGGAAGTGTAACAGAGAAACTGGGAGAGTAACAGAGACAAAGAGAGTAACAGAGACACTGAAAGAGTGACAGAGACACTGGGAGAGTGACAGGGACACTGGGAGTGTAACAGAGACATTGAGAGAGTAACCGAGACACTGAGAGAGTAACAGAGACACTGAGGGAGTAACAGAGACACTGGGAGAGTGAGAGAGTCACTGAGAGAGTAACAGAGACACTGGGAGAGTAACAGAGACATTGGGAGAGTAACAGAGACACTGAGAGAGTAACAGAGATACTGGGAGAGTAACAGAGACACTGAAAGAGTAACAGAGACACTGGGAGAGTAACAGAGACACTGAGAGAGTAACAGAGATACTGGGTGAGTAACAGAGACACTGGGACAGCAACAGAGACAGTGAGAGAGTGAGAGAGACACTGAGAGAGTAACAGAGACACTGACAGTGTAACGGAGACACCGGGAGAGTAACAGAGACACTGAGAGAGTAACAGAGATACTGGGAGAGTAACAGAGACACTGAGAGAGTAACAGAGACACTGGGAGAGTAACAGAGACACTGAGAGAGTAACAGAGATACTGGGTGAGTAACAGAGACACTGGGACAGCAACAGAGACAGTGAGAGAGTGAGAGAGACACTGAGAGAGTAACAGAGACACTGAGAGAGTAACGGAGACACCGGGAGAGTAACAGAGACACTGAGAGTGATTCAGAGCCACCGGGAGAGTAACAGAGACACTGAGAGAGTAACAGAGACACAGAGAATAACAGAGACAATGGGAGTATTACAGAGACACTGGGAGAGTAACAGAGACACAGAGAGTAACAGAGACACTGGGAGAGTTACAGAGACACTGGGAGAGTAACAGAGACATTGAGAGGTTAAAAGAGACACTGGGAGAGTAACAGAGACACTGAGAGAGTAACAGCGACACTGGGAGAGTAACAGAGACACAGAGAGTAACTGAGACATTGAGAGAGTAACAGAGACACTGAGAGAGTAACAGAGACACTGAGAGAGCAAAAGAGACACTGAGAGAGTAACAGAGACACTGTGAGATTAACAGAAAGACTGAGAGAGTAACAGAGTCACTGAGAGAGTAACACAGACACTGAGAGTGTAACAGAGACACTGAGAAAGTAACAGAGACACTGGGAGAGTAACAGAGACACTGGGAGAGTAACATAGACACTGGGAGAGTGAGAGAGACATTGGGAGAGTAACAGAGACATTGAGAGAGTAACAGAGACACTGAGAGAGTAACAGAGAAACTGGGAGAGTAACAGAGACACTGAGAGAGTAACAGAGACACAGAGAGTAACAGAGACACTGAAAGAGTGACAGAGACACTGAGAGAGTAACAGATACACTGAGAGAGAAGCAGAGACACTGAGAGAGTAACAGAGACACTGAGCGAGTGAGAGAGACACAGAGAGTAACAGAGACACTGGGAGAGTGAGAGAGACACTGAGAGAGTGAGAGAGACACTGGGAGAGTGAGAGAGAAATTGAGAGAGTAACAGAGACTCTGGGAGAGTAACAGAGACACTGGGAGAGTGAGAGAGACACTGAGAGAGCGAGAGAGACATTGAGAGAGTAAAAGAGACACTGAGAGAGTAACAGAGACACAGAGAGTAACAGAGACACAGAGAGAAACAGAGACACTGGGAGAGTAACATAGACACTGGGAGAGTGAGAGAGACACTGGGAGAGTAACAGAGACATTGAGAGAGTAACAGAGACACTGGGAGAGTAACAGAGACACTGAGAGAGTAACAGAGACACTGAGAGAGTAACAGAGACACTGAGAGAGTGAGAGAGACACTGAGAGAGTAAAAGAGACACTGGGAGAGTAACAGAGACATTGAGAGAGTAACAGAAACACTGGGAGAGTAACAGAGACACTGGGAGAGTAACAGAGACACTGAGAGAGTAACAGAGACTCTGAGAGAGTAACAGAGACACTGAGAGAGTAACAGAGACACTGGGAGAGTAACAGAGACACTGAGAGAGTAACAGAGACACTGGGAGAGTAACAGAGACATTGAGAGAGTAACAGAGACACTGAGAGAGTAACAGAGACACTGGGAGAGTAACAGAGACACTGGGAGTGTAACAGAGACACTGGGAGTGTAACAGAGACGCTGAGAGAGTAACAGAGACACTGAGAGAGTAACAGAGACACTGAGAGAGTAACAGAGATACTGGGAGAGTAACAGAGACACTGGGAGAGTAACAGAGAAACTGGAAGTGTAACAGAGACACTGGGAGAGTAACAGAGACAAAGAGAGTAACAGAGACACTGAAAGAGTGACAGAGTCACTGGGAGAGTGACAGGGACACTGGGAGAGTAACAGAGACATTGAGAGAGTAACCGAGACACTGAGAGAGTAACAGAGACACTGAGGGAGTAACAGAGACACTGGGAGAGTGAGAGAGTCACTAAGAGAGTAACAGAGACAGTGGGAGAGTAAGAGAGACATTGGGAGAGTAACAGAGACACTGAGAGAGTAACAGAGATACTCGGAGAGTAACAGAGACACTGGGAGAGTAACAGAGACACTGAGAGAGTAACAGAGATACTGGGAGAGTAACAGGGAGACTGGGAGTGTAACAGAGACACTGAGAGAGTAACAGAGAAACTGAGAGAGTAACAGAGATACTGGAAGAGTAACAGAGACACTGGGAGAGTAACAGAGACACTGAGAGAGTAACAGAGACACTGAGAGAGTAACAGAGACACTGAGAGAGTAACAGAGACACTGGGAGAGTAACAGAGACACTGAGAGAGTAACACAGACACTGGGAGAGTAACAGAGACACTGGGAGTGTAACAGAGACACTGAGAGAGTAACAGAGACACTGAGAGAGTAACAGAGACAATGGGAAAGTAACAGAGACATTGAGAGTGTAGCAGAGACACTGGGAGAGTAACAGAGATACTGGGTGAGTAACAGAGACACTGTGACAGCAACAGAGACAGTGAGAGAGTGAGAGAGACACTGAGAGAGTCACAGAGACACAGAGAGAGTAAAAGAGACACTGAGAGAGTAACAGAGACACTGAGAGAGTAACGGAGACACCGGGAGAGTAACAGAGACACTGAGGGAGATTCAGAGCCACCGGGAGAGTAACAGAGACACTGAGAGAGTAAGAGAGACACAGAGAGTAACAGAGACGATGGGAGTGTAACAGAGACACTGGTAGAGTAACAGAGACACAGAGAGTAACAGAGACACTGAGAGAGTAACAGAAACATTGAGAGAGTAACAGAGACACTGGGAGAGTAACAGAGACACTAAGAGAGTAACAGAGACACTGGGAGTGTAACAGAGACGCTGAGAGAGTAACAGAGACACTGAGAGAGTAACAGAGATACTGGGAGAGAAACAGAGACACTGAAAGAGTGACAGAGACACTGAGAGAGTAACAGAAACATTGAGAGAGTAACAGAGACACTGGGAGAGTAACAGGAGACACTAAGAGAGTAACAGAGACACTGGGGGAGTAACAGAGACACTGAGAGAGTAACAGAGACAGTGGGAGTGTAACAGAGACACTGAGAGAGTAACAGAGACACTGGGAGTGTAACAGAGACACTGAGATAGTAACAGAGACACTGAGAGAGTAACAGAGACACTGGGAGAGTAACATAGACACTGGGAGAGTGAGAGAGACATTGAGAGAGTAAAAGAGACACTGAGAGAGTAACAGAGACACAGAGAGTAACAGAGATACTGGGAGAGTAACAGAGAGACTGGGAGTGTAACAGGGACACTGAGAGAGTAACAGAGACACTGAGAGACTAACAGAGATACTGGGAGAGTAACAGAGACACTGAGAGAGTAACAGAGAAACTGGAAGTGTCGTAAGAATGAGCCTTACGCGTGGTAAACTTAATGTAAGCTTTAATCAACTTAAAACGGTGCTGCATACAAAAGAGGTCTTACCCTATGCCTCTTCCAGAGCTAACTGATCAGTCCAGTATTTATCCTGGACTGATTACAGGAAGTGATGTCATACAGGAAGCTGAAAAGTGTTACCACATTCTCCCCCCCCAAAAGATTAGGAGGCCGGAATGCTCCCTCCATTTCGTAGCCGTTGGATGAGGGAGAGCCGCACCCGTTTGGGTTCTCGTAGCGGTAGAGGGCCCCTAGCCCGTTTACCCGCTGCGGGCCATGGACCAGAGTCCGAGTGCTCCAGCCCGCTCTGTGAGGGGTCAGAACGATCCTGACCGTGTACTGGTACCCGAATGGGTGTCGGGCAGGGCTGTGGCAGATCCGTTTCTGAGCGTACGGTACAGGGTTGATCGTGGCTGCGCGTGCGAGCCCCGACGGGCTCATAGTCAGTCTGCCCCAGGTCGGCACGCTGGAGTGAGGTACCAGCCGGCGTTAGATCCCGATCATGATGAGAGGCACCTGGCAAGCCCAGAGATGTGCCTGGTACAATATCATCCCCTGGTGTCCCTCTATGTTTCGGCGGGCAGGGAGCCAGATCCCGCAATGACACGGTAGATTCCCGACCGTCAGGATACCGAATATAGGCGTAGGTAGGGTTGACGTCAGTGAGCTCAACCTCATCTACCAGGGGGTCATTCTTAGACGCCCGGACATATCTTCGGAGTAGCACTGGTCCCGGTGTAGTCAGCCACGACGGGAGAGATGTCCCATAGGATGAGCGACGCTGAAATCGGAAGAACCGTTCATGAGGCGTTGTATTTGTGGCGGTCGAAAGGAGGGACCGTGTGGAGTGTAATGCGTCTGGAAGTACTGCTTCCCATTGCTGGTTGGGTAGGCCCCGAGATCTCAAAGCCAGACGGACCGCATTCCAGATGATAGCGTTAAAACGCTCGACTTGCCCATTCCCAACCGGATGATAAGGCGTCGTTTTGCTGGCAGCAATACCCCGTTCCGAGAGATAGGCCTTGAGTTCTCCCGACATAAAAGAAGGGCCCCGATCTGAATGAACATAGGATGCCATGCCACAGAAAGCAAATACCTGTTCAAGGCAGCTGATAACCGTGGTTGTCAGCATATTGGGGCAGGGAAAGGCAAACGGAAAACGAGAATACTCATCAACCATTGTTAATAGATAAGTGTTGCGAGTCGAAGAGGGCAACGGCCCCTTAAAATCGATGCTAAGCCTTTGCATTGGCTGGGTCGCATGTATGAGTATACCACCCGAGGGGCGGAAAAACCGAGGTTTCAATTCCGCACAGACTCTGCAGTCCGAGCACATCTTCTTTACATCCCCGGTAGAGAATGGGAGATTTCGGGACCGCACGAAGTGCAGCATGCGAGTAACGCCTGGATGACACAACCCATCATGGATGTCTACGAGCGTAGAGGGTGCCATGGCGGAGCAGAATGCTCGTGTGAGGGTATCCGGAGCCACATTCTCCTTGCCAGGTCGATAGTGGATGGTGTAACCAAAAGAGGCCAATTCCAGCCGCCAAAGCTGGATTTTATTATTTTTAATTTTGGTCCGTTTTCGATTATCGAGCATGAAGGCGACCGATCGCTGGTCCGTGATTAAGGTAAAGTGCTGGCGAGCCAGGAGATGACTCCACTTCCGTACTGCCTCTATGATGGCTGTAGCTTCTTTCTCGACTGGAGGATAATGTAGCTCAGCCCCTTGAAAAGTCCTGGACAAAAATGCCACCGGACGACCTTCCTGATTCAGCGTGGCCGAGATCGCCACCTCCGAGGCATCACACTCAACCACGAAAGGAAGACTCTCATCAATGGAGTGAAGAGCCGCTTTCTCCAACTGCTTTTTCAGGAGGTTAAAGGCTGCAACAGCCGTTGTGTCTAGTGGGAATGTGCTGGCCTTCAGTAGAGGTTGGATTCGGTCCGAGAAGTTAGGAATCCATTTCGCATAGTATGCAAACAGGCCGAGGGCCCGGCGCAAGGAGGCCGGATTCTTAGGTGGCGGGAGTTCTTGGAGTGGGCGAAGCCTTTCAGGGTCAGGTTTAATGATGCCATTGCCCACACAATAGCCAAGGATGTTGATAGTTGGTTGTGACTCAATGGATTTAGCCGCATTCAATGTCAAATTACGGTGCTGGAGTGCATCCCAAAATCGTTGGAGATTGGCGTCATGTTCCTGCTGATTGCGACCTGCGACAGTAATATTGTCCAGATAAGGAAACGTATCCTTCAAGTCTTCCTGTTTGACCAGGTCATCCATTGCTCGCTGGAAGACAGCCACTCCATTAGTGACCCCAAAGGGGAGGCGACGAAATTGATACAGCCGCCCATTGGCTTCAAAGGCTGTATACTGCTTGTCTGAGACCTTCAAGGGTACCTGATGATAGGCGCTTTTCAGATCATAAGTCGAGAACACCGTGTACTCAGCCAATTTATTAACCATATCATCGATGCGCGGCAATGGGTATGCGTCCAAGTCCGTATACTGATTGATGGTCTGTGAATAGTCAATGCACAGCCGTTTCTTGTGAGGTTGTAGAGGGTTCTTAACAATAACGACCTGGGCGCGCCATGGCGACGAACAAGGCTCGATGATATCCTCTGCTAAAAGCCGAGAAATCTCAGCCGCAATAAAAGACTGGTCTTCCTGACTGAAACGGCGTGACTTTGTTATAATCGGTTTGCATCGAGGAGGGATACTGGCAAACAGTGAGGGTTCATCCAGTGAAGCTGCTGACAAGGCACAGAACGGTAATCGAGGTCGTATATTAGAAATAGTGAGTTCAGGTTTGGATCCGCCGAACTCAATGGTAAGCTTCTTATGCTGCTTTTGAAAATCCAGCCCTAAGATAAGATCACTACATAAGTCCTTGAGCACCGAAAGCCGGGTGGAGGGATACCTGTGACCTTTAAGCATTATTTCAACTACACAGAAGCCAGAAATTCTGGTATTAAGTGATGACTGAGCCATCGCAACTGCCTGGTCCGATGGAAAAACATGTAGCTTTAACTGTGCAACAGTCTGTTCCCTAATGAAACTATCAGTGCTACCTGAGTCAATTAAGGCATCTAAAGTATGTCCCTTAATTGATGCTTTTGTAGCTGCATGGAATAGATTCTGAGGACAAGCAGCTGTAATTGGTGTCGTTGCACAAAGAGTGGCTGAAATTCTAGGTGTGTTTCTTCGAGAAAAAACCCGAGAGGAAGCACGATAGTTTTTAGTTGGAACATCCTGATAGGCCCTTACTGGGGCAGTTCGGTAGGACTTAGCTTGATAAGCCCTCGTAGAGGCTCTTGATAGGCAAACCTTTACAAAATGACCCTTTTTGTTGCAATGACTGCAAAACGCATTGCGAGCAGGGCAGAATCTCCGAGGGTGAAACTCATCCCCACAAAAAAAGCATTTCTTAGATTGCCAAGAGGCTGCCACAGTGGGGTCATCATCCTCTTCATCGGTGAAGTCATCAGATCGATCGTCAGGGATAAAGTCCTCCCTAATAGAGTTCACCTGTGGCCTCTTAAATTGCCTGACTGTAGTTAAGGCAGCAGACCGAGGTCTGGGCACTGTAAAAAGGTCTGCATTTCGTTTTGCTAGATCTAGAGAGCAAGCCAGGTCACAAGCTCTCTGCAGCTCAAGTGTCTTACTTTCCAGTAGACGCTGGCGTATAAATGGGGAGGCAAGCCCGCAGATGAACGCATCACGGATCATTTCTTCACGGTATAGCTCAGCTGAGGCTGCCCGAAAGTTACAGTCCATACTAAGTCTGCGAAGCTCTTGGAGGAATTTATCAATGGATTCCTCCGGCCCTTGTTGGGCTGTAGCTAGTAGATGTCTAGCATAGACCTCATTCGGTGTCTTAGTATATAGTCTCTTAAGCGTCTGAATTGCCTCCTCATAACTGTCCCAGTCTTCCACATACTGAAATACATTCGGGGTGACACAGTTGATGAGTATCCGCAACTTTGAGTTATCATCCGCTTTGCAATACTCAAGAAAATTCTCAAACGTGCGATACCAGTGTTTCCACACCTTACCGGCTGCTGGGGTGTTTGGGTCCAAGTCAAGACGCGATGGTTTAAGGATGTTTTCCATGATGGGTGATTCCCTGGATCCTTAGCTCCGAGTTCGTCCAAAAAGTTTGAGTGCGAAGTTTTTCAAAAGTTGATTAAATTGTCGTAAGAATGAGCCTTACGCGTGGTAAACTTAATGTAAGCTTTAATCAACTTAAAACGGTGCTGCATACAAAAGAGGTCTTACCCTATGCCTCTTCCAGAGCTAACTGATCAGTCCAGTATTTATCCTGGACTGATTACAGGAAGTGATGTCATACAGGAAGCTGAAAAGTGTTACCACAGGAAGTGTAACAGAGAAACTGGGAGAGTAACAGAGACAAAGAGAGTAACAGAGACACTGAAAGAGTGACAGAGACACTGGGAGAGTGACAGGGACACTGGGAGTGTAACAGAGACATTGAGAGAGTAACCGAGACACTGAGAGAGTAACAGAGACACTGAGGGAGTAACAGAGACACTGGGAGAGTGAGAGAGTCACTGAGAGAGTAACAGAGACACTGGGAGAGTAACAGAGACATTGGGAGAGTAACAGAGACACTGAGAGAGTAACAGAGATACTGGGAGAGTAACAGAGACACTGAGAGAGTAACAGAGACACTGGGAGAGTAACAGAGACACTGAGAGAGTAACAGAGATACTGGGTGAGTAACAGAGACACTGGGACAGCAACAGAGACAGTGAGAGAGTGAGAGAGACACTGAGAGAGTAACAGAGACACTGACAGTGTAACGGAGACACCGGGAGAGTAACAGAGACACTGAGAGAGTAACAGAGATACTGGGAGAGTAACAGAGACACTGAGAGAGTAACAGAGACACTGGGAGAGTAACAGAGACACTGAGAGAGTAACAGAGATACTGGGTGAGTAACAGAGACACTGGGACAGCAACAGAGACAGTGAGAGAGTGAGAGAGACACTGAGAGAGTAACAGAGACACTGAGAGAGTAACGGAGACACCGGGAGAGTAACAGAGACACTGAGAGTGATTCAGAGCCACCGGGAGAGTAACAGAGACACTGAGAGAGTAACAGAGACACAGAGAATAACAGAGACAATGGGAGTATTACAGAGACACTGGGAGAGTAACAGAGACACAGAGAGTAACAGAGACACTGGGAGAGTTACAGAGACACTGGGAGAGTAACAGAGACATTGAGAGGTTAAAAGAGACACTGGGAGAGTAACAGAGACACTGAGAGAGTAACAGCGACACTGGGAGAGTAACAGAGACACTGAGAGAGTAACTGAGACATTGAGAGAGTAACAGAGACACTGAGAGAGTAACAGAGACACTGAGAGAGCAAAAGAGACACTGAGAGAGTAACAGAGACACTGTGAGATTAACAGAAAGACTGAGAGAGTAACAGAGTCACTGAGAGAGTAACACAGACACTGAAAGAGTGACAGAGACACTGGGAGAGTGAGAGGGACACTGGGAGAGTAACAGAGACATTGAGAGAGTAACAGAGACACTGAGAGTGTAACAGAGACACTGAGAAAGTAACAGAGACACTGGGAGAGTAACAGAGACACTGGGAGAGTAACATAGACACTGGGAGAGTGAGAGAGACATTGGGAGAGTAACAGAGACATTGAGAGAGTAACAGAGACACTGAGAGAGTAACAGAGAAACTGGGAGAGTAACAGAGACACTGAGAGAGTAACAGAGACACAGAGAGTAACAGAGACACTGAAAGAGTGACAGAGACACTGAGAGAGTAACAGATACACTGAGAGAGAAGCAGAGACACTGAGAGAGTAACAGAGACACTGAGCGAGTGAGAGAGACACAGAGAGTAACAGAGACACTGGGAGAGTGAGAGAGACACTGAGAGAGTGAGAGAGACACTGGGAGAGTGAGAGAGAAATTGAGAGAGTAACAGAGACTCTGGGAGAGTAACAGAGACACTGGGAGAGTGAGAGAGACACTGAGAGAGCGAGAGAGACATTGAGAGAGTAAAAGAGACACTGAGAGAGTAACAGAGACACAGAGAGTAACAGAGACACAGAGAGAAACAGAGACACTGGGAGAGTAACATAGACACTGGGAGAGTGAGAGAGACACTGGGAGAGTAACAGAGACATTGAGAGAGTAACAGAGACACTGGGAGAGTAACAGAGACACTGAGAGAGTAACAGAGACACTGAGAGAGTAACAGAGACACTGAGAGAGTGAGAGAGACACTGAGAGAGTAAAAGAGACACTGGGAGAGTAACAGAGACATTGAGAGAGTAACAGAAACACTGGGAGAGTAACAGAGACACTGGGAGAGTAACAGAGACACTGAGAGAGTAACAGAGACTCTGAGAGAGTAACAGAGACACTGAGAGAGTAACAGAGACACTGGGAGAGTAACAGAGACACTGAGAGAGTAACAGAGACACTGGGAGAGTAACAGAGACATTGAGAGAGTAACAGAAACACTGGGAGAGTAACAGAGACACTGGGAGAGTAACAGAGACACTGAGAGAGTAACAGAGACTCTGAGAGAGTAACAGAGACACTGAGAGAGTAACAGAGACACTGGGAGAGTAACAGAGACACTGAGAGAGTAACAGAGACACTGGGAGAGTAACAGAGACACTGGGAGAGCAACAGAGACACTGGGAGAGTAACAGAGACACTGAGAGAGTAACAGAGACACTGAGAGAGTAACAGAGACACTGGGAGAGTAACAGAGACACTGGGAGTGTAACAGAGACACTGGGAGTGTAACAGAGACGCTGAGAGAGTAACAGAGACACTGAGAGAGTAACAGAGACACTGAGAGAGTAACAGAGATACTGGGAGAGTAACAGAGACACTGGGAGAGTAACAGAGAAACTGGAAGTGTAACAGAGACACTGGGAGAGTAACAGAGACAAAGAGAGTAACAGAGACACTGAAAGAGTGACAGAGTCACTGGGAGAGTGACAGGGACACTGGGAGAGTAACAGAGACATTGAGAGAGTAACCGAGACACTGAGAGAGTAACAGAGACACTGAGGGAGTAACAGAGACACTGGGAGAGTGAGAGAGTCACTAAGAGAGTAACAGAGACAGTGGGAGAGTAAGAGAGACATTGGGAGAGTAACAGAGACACTGAGAGAGTAACAGAGATACTGGGAGAGTAACAGAGACACTGAGAGAGTAACAGAGACACTGAGAGAGTAGCAGAGACACTGAGAGAGTAACAGAGACACTGAGAGTGTAACAGAGACACTCGGAGAGTAACAGAGACACTGGGAGAGTAACAGAGACACTGAGAGAGTAACAGAGATACTGGGAGAGTAACAGGGAGACTGGGAGTGTAACAGAGACACTGAGAGAGTAACAGAGAAACTGAGAGAGTAACAGAGATACTGGAAGAGTAACAGAGACACTGGGAGAGTAACAGAGACACTGAGAGAGTAACAGAGACACTGAGAGAGTAACAGAGACACTGAGAGAGTAACAGAGACACTGGGAGAGTAACAGAGACACTGAGAGAGTAACACAGACACTGGGAGAGTAACAGAGACACTGGGAGTGTAACAGAGACACTGAGAGAGTAACAGAGACACTGAAAGAGTAACAGAGACGCTGAGAGAGTAACAGAGACACTGGGAGTGTAACAGAGACCCTAAGAGAGTAACAGAGACACTGGGGGAGTAACAGAGACACTGAGAGAGTAACAGAGACAGTGGGAGTGTAACAGAGACACTGAGAGAGTAACAGAGACAATGGGAAAGTAACAGAGACACTGAGAGAGTAGCAGAGACACTGGGAGAGTAACAGAGATACTGGGTGAGTAACAGAGACACTGTGACAGCAACAGAGACAGTGAGAGAGTGAGAGAGACACTGAGAGAGTAACAGAGACACAGAGAGAGTAAAAGAGACACTGAGAGAGTAACAGAGACACTGAGAGAGTAACGGAGACACCGGGAGAGTAACAGAGACACTGAGGGAGATTCAGAGCCACCGGGAGAGTAACAGAGACACTGAGAGAGTAAGAGAGACACAGAGAGTAACAGAGACGATGGGAGTGTAACAGAGACACTGGGAGAGTAACAGAGACACAGAGAGTAACAGAGACACTGAGAGAGTAACAGAAACATTGAGAGAGTAACAGAGACACTGGGAGAGTAACAGAGACACTAAGAGAGTAACAGAGACACTGGGAGTGTAACAGAGACGCTGAGAGAGTAACAGAGACACTGAGAGAGTAACAGAGATACTGGGAGAGAAACAGAGACACTGAAAGAGTGACAGAGACACTGAGAGAGTAACAGAGACACTGAGAGAGTAGCAGAGACACTGAGAGAGTAGCAGAGACACTGAGAGTGTAACAGAGACACTGGGAGAGTAACAGAGACACTGGGAGAGTAACAGAGACACTGAGAGAGTAACGGAGATACTGGGAGAGTAACAGAGAGACTGGGAGTGTAACA
This sequence comes from Squalus acanthias, assembly GCA_030390025.1. Taxonomy (NCBI): domain Eukaryota; kingdom Metazoa; phylum Chordata; class Chondrichthyes; order Squaliformes; family Squalidae; genus Squalus; species Squalus acanthias. The sequence continues at coordinate 42,919 of JASTWF010001214.1, read as the reverse complement.
GAGACACTGAGAGAGTAACAGAGAAACTGAGAGAGTAACAGAGATACTGGAAGAGTAACAGAGACACTGGGAGAGTAACGGAGACACTGAGAGAGTAACAGAGACACTGAGAGAGTAACAGAGACACTGGGGGAGTAACAGAGACACTGGGAGAGTAACAGAGACACTGGGAGAGTAACAGAGACACCGGGAGAGTAACAGAGACACTGAGAGAGTAACAGAGACACTGAGAGAGTAACAGAGACACTGGGAGAGTAACAGAGACACTGGGAGTGTAACAGAGACACTGGGAGTGTAACAGAGACATTGAGAGAGTAACAGAGACACTGAAAGAGTAACAGAGACGCTGAGAGAGTAACAGAGACACTGGGAGTGTAACAGAGACCCTAAGAGAGTAACAGAGACACTGGGGGAGTAACAGAGACACTGAGAGAGTAACAGAGACAGTGGGAGTGTAACAGAGACACTGAGAGAGTAACGGAGACAATGGGAAAGTAACAGAGACACTGAGAGAGTAGCAGAGACACTGGGAGAGTAACAGAGACACTGGGAGAGTAACAGAGACACTGGGAGTGTAACAGAGACACTGAGAGAGTAACAGAGACACTGGGAGTGTAACAGAGACACTGAGATAGTAACAGAGACACTGAGAGAGTAACAGAGACACTGGGAGAGTAACATAGACACTGGGAGAGTGAGAGAGACATTGAGAGAGTAAAAGAGACACTGAGAGAGTAACAGAGACACAGAGAGTAACAGAGATACTGGGAGAGTAACAGAGAGACTGGGAGTGTAACAGAGACACTGAGAGAGTAACAGAGACACTGAGAGACTAACAGAGATACTGGGAGAGTAACAGAGACACTGAGAGAGTAACAGAGACACTGAGAGACTAACAGAGATACTGGGAGAGTAACAGAGACACTGGGAGAGTAACAGAGAAACTGGAAGTGTAACAGAGACACTGGGAGAGTAACAGAGACAAAGAGAGTAACAGAGACACTGAAAGAGTGACAGAGTCACTGGGAGAGTGACAGGGACACTGGGAGAGTAACAGAGACACCGGGAGAGTAACAGAGACATTGAGAGGTTAAAAGAGACACTGGGAGAGTTACAGAGACACAGAGAGTAACAGAGACACTGGGAGAGTTACAGAGACGCTGGGAGAGTAACAGAGACATTGAGAGGTTAAAAGAGACACTGGGAGAGTAACAGAGACACTGAGAGAGTAACAGCGACACTGGGAGAGTAACAGAGACACTGAGAGAGTAACAGAGACATTGAGAGAGTAACAGAGACACTGAGAGAGTAACAGAGACACTGAGAGAGTAAAAGAGACACTGAGAGAGTAACAGAGACACGGTGAGATTAACAGAAAGACTGAGAGAGTAACAGAGACACTGAGAGAGTAACAGAGACACTGGGAGAGTAACAGAGACACTGGGAGAGTAACAGAGGCACTGGGAGAGTAACAGAGACACTGGGGGAGTAACAGAGACACTGAGAGAGTAACAGAGACACTGAGAGAGTAACAGAGACACTGGGAGAGTAACAGAGACAATGGGAGAGTAACAGAGACACTGGGGGAGTAACAGAGACATTGAGAGAGTAACAGACACACTGAGAGAGTAACAGAGACACTGAGAGAGTAACATAGACATTGAGAGAGTAAAAGAGACACTGAGAGAGCAACAGAGACACAGAGAGATTAACAGAGATACTGAGAGAGTAACAGAGATACTGGAAGAGTAACAGAGACACTGGGAGAGTAACAGAGACACTGAGAGAGTAACAGAGACACTGAGAGAGTAACAGAGACACAGAGAGTAACAGGGACACGGGGAGACTAACAGAGACACTGGGAGAGTAACAGAAACACTGAGAGAGTAAAAGAGACACTGAGAGTGTAACACAGACATTGTGAGATTAACAGAAACACTGAGAGAGTAACAGAGACACAGAGAGAGTAACAGAGACACTGGGAGAGTAACAGAGACACTGGGAGAGTAACAGAGGCACTGGGAGAGTAACAGAGACACTGGGGGAGTAACAGAGACACTGAGAGAGTAACAGAGACACTGAGAGAGTAACAGAGACACTGGGAGAGTAACAGAGACAATGGGAGAGTAACAGAGACACTGGGGGAGTAACAGAGACACTGAGAGAGTAACAGAGACACTGAGAGAGTAACAGAGACACTGGATGAGTAACAGAGACACTGAGAGAGTAACAGAAACATTGAGAGAGTAACAGAGATACTGGGAGAGTAACAGAGCGGCTGGGAGTGTAACAGAGACACTGAGAGAGTAACAGAGAAACTGAGAGAGTAACAGAGAAACTGGAAGAGTAACAGAGACACTGGGAGAGTAACAGAGACACTGAGAGAGTAACAGAGACACTGAGAGAGTAACAGAGACACTGGGAGAGTAACAGAGACACTGGGAGAGTAACAGAGACACTGGGAGAGTTACAGAGACACCGGGAGAGTAACAGAGACACTGAGAGAGTAACAGAGACACTGAGAGAGTAACAGAGACACTGGGAGAGTAACAGAGACACTGGGAGTGTAACAGAGACACTGGGAGTGTAACAGAGACACTGAGAGAGTAACAGAGACACTGAAAGAGTAACAGAGACGCTGAGAGAGTAACAGAGACACTGGGAGTGTAACAGAGACCCTAAGAGAGTAACAGAGACACTGGGGGAGTAACAGAGACACTGAGAGAGTAACAGAGACAGTGGGAGTGTAACAGAGACACTGAGAGAGTAACAGAGACAATGGGAAAGTAACAGAGACACTGAGAGAGTAGCAGAGACACTGGGAGAGTAACAGAGATACTGGGTGAGTAACAGAGACACTGGGAAAGTAACAGAGACACTGAGAGAGTAACAGAGACACAGAGAGAGTAAAAGAGACACTGAGAGAGTAACAGAGACACTGAGAGAGTAACGGAGACACCGGGAGAGTAAGAGAGACACTGAGAGAGATTCAGAGCCACCGGGAGAGTAACAGAGACACTGAGAGAGTAAGAGAGACACAGAGATTAACAGAGACGATGGGAGTGTAACAGAGACACTGGGAGAGTAACAGAGACACAGAGAGTAACAGAGACACTGGGAGAGTTACAGAGACACAGAGAGTAACAGAGACACTGGGAGAGTTACAGAGACACTGGGAGAGTAACAGAGACATTGAGAGGTTAAAAGAGACACTGGGAGAGTAACAGAGACACTGAGAGAGTAACAGCGACACTGGGAGAGTAACAGAGACACTGAGAGAGTAACAGAGACATTGAGAGAGTAACAGAGACACTGAGAGAGTAACAGAGACACTGAGAGAGTAAAAGAGACACTGAGAGAGTAACAGAGACACTGTGAGATTAACAGAAAGACTGAGAGAGTAACAGAGACACTGAGAGAGTAACAGAGACACTGAGAGAGTAACAGAGACACAGAGAGTAACAGAGACACTGAGAGAATAACAGAGACATTGAGAGAGTAACAGACAAACTGAGAGAGTAACAGAGACACTGAGAGAGTAACATAGACATTGAGAGAGTAAAAGAGACACTGAGAGAGCAACAGAGACACAGAGAGATTAACAGAGATACTGAGAGAGTAACAGAGAAACTAAGAGAGTAACAGAGACACTGGACGAGTAACAGAGACACTGAGAGAGTAACAGAAACACTGAGAGAGTAAAAGAGACACTGAGAGTGTAACACAGACATTGTGAGATTAACAGAAACACTGAGAGAGTAACAGAGACACAGAGAGAGTAACAGAGACACTGGGAGAGTAACAGAGACACTGGGAGAGTAACAGAGGCACTGGGAGAGTAACAGAGACACTGGGGGAGTAACAGAGACACTGAGAGAGTAACAGAGACACTGAGAGAGTAACAGAGACACTGGGAGAGTAACAGAGACACTGGGGGCGTAACAGAGACACTGAGAGAGTAACAGAGACACTGAGAGAGTAACAGAGACACTGGGTGAGTAACAGAGACACTGAGAGAGTAACAGAGACACTGGGTGAGTAACAGAGACACTGGGAGAGTAACAGAGACACTGAGAGAGTAACAGAAACATTGAGAGAGTAACAGAGATACTGGGAGAGTAACAGAGCGGTTGGGAGTGTAACAGAGACACTGAGAGAGTAACAGAGAAACTGAGAGAGTAACAGAGATACTGGAAGAGTAACAGAGACACTGGGAGAGTAACAGAGACACTGAGAGAGTAACAGAGACACTGAGAGAGTAACAGAGACACTGGGAGAGTAACAGAGACACTGGGAGAGTAACAGAGACACTGGGAGAGTAACAGAGACACCGGGAGAGTAACAGAGACACTGAGAGAGTAACAGAGACACTGAGAGAGTAACAGAGACACTGGGAGAGTAACAGAGACACTGGGAGTGTAACAGAGACACTGGGAGTGTAACAGAGACACTGAGAGAGTAACATAGACACTGAAAGAGTAACAGAGACGCTGAGAGAGTAACAGAGACACTGGGAGTGTAACAGAGACCCTAAGAGAGTAACAGAGACACTGGGGGAGTAACAGAGACACTGAGAGAGTAACAGAGACAGCGGGAGTGTAACAGAGACACTGAGAGAGTAACAGAGACAATGGGAAAGTAACAGAGACACTGAGAGAGTAGCAGAGACACTGGGAGAGTAACAGAGATACTGGGTGAGTAACAGAGACACTGTGACAGCAGCAGAGACATTGAGAGAGTGAGAGAGACACTGAGAGAGTAACAGAGACACAGAGAGAGTAAAAGAGACACTGAGAGAGTAACAGAGACACTGAGAGAGTAACGGAGACACCGGGAGAGTAAGAGAGACACTGAGAGAGATTCAGAGCCACCGGGAGAGTAACAGAGACACTGAGAGAGTAAGAGAGACACAGAGATTAACAGAGACGATGGGAGTGTAACAGAGACACTGGGAGAGTAACAGAGACACAGAGAGTAACAGACACACTGGGAGAGTTACAGAGACACAGAGTGTAACAGAGACACTGGGAGAGTTACAGAGACACTGGGAGAGTAACAGAGACATTGAGAGGTTAAAAGAGACACTGGGAGAGTAACAGAGACACTGAGAGAGTAACAGCGACACTGGGAGAGTAACAGAGACACTGAGAGAGTAACAGAGACATTGAGAGAGTAACAGAGACACTGAGAGAGTAACAGAGACACTGAGAGAGTAAAAGAGACACTGAGAAATTAACAGAGACACTGTGAGATTAACAGAAAGACTGAGAGAGTAACAGAGACACTGAGAGAGTAACAGAGACACTGAGAGAGTAACAGAGACACAGAGAGTAACAGAGACACTGAGAGAATAACAGAGACATTGAGAGAGTAACAGACACACTGAGAGAGTAACAGAGACACTGAGAGAGTAACATTGACATTGAGAGAGTAAAAGAGACACTGAGAGAGCAACAGAGACACAGAGAGATTAACAGAGATACTGAGAGAGTAACAGAGAAACTAAGAGAGTAACAGAGACACTGGACGAGTAACAGAGACACTAGGAGAGTAACAGAGACACTGAGAGAGTAACAGAAACATTGAGAGAGTAACAGAGACACTGGGAGAGTAACAGAGACACTAAGAGAGTAACAGAGACACTGGGAGTGTAACAGAGACGCTGAGAGAGTAACAGAGACACTGAGAGAGTAACAGAGACACTGGGAGAGAAACAGAGACACTGAAAGAGTGACAGAGACACTGAGAGAGTAACGGAGACACTGAGAGAGTAGCAGAGACACTGAGAGAGTAACAGAGACACTGAGAGTGTAACAGAGTCACTGGGAGAGTAACAGAGACACTGGGAGAGTAACAGAGACACAGAGAGTAACAGAGATACTGGGAGAGTAACAGAGAGACTGGGAGTGTAACAGAGACACTGAGAGAGTAACAGAGAAACTGAGAGAGTAACAGAGATACTGGAAGAGTAACAGAGACACTGGGAGAGTAACAGAGACACTGAGAGAGTAACAGAGACACTGAGAGAGTAACAGAGACACTGGGAGAGTAACAGAGACACTGGGAGAGTAACAGAGACACTGGGAGAGTAACAGAGACACCGGGAGAGTAACAGAGACACTGGGAGAGTAACAGAGACACTAAGAGAGTAACAGAGACACTGGGAGTGTAACAGAGAGGCTGAGAGAGTAACAGAGACACTGAGAGAGTAACAGAGACACTGGGTGAGAAACAGAGACACTGAAAGAGTGACAGAAACACTGGGAGAGTAACAGAGACACTGGGAGAGTAACAGAGACACTGAGAGAGTAACAGAGATACTGGGAGAGTAACAGAGAGACTGAGAGAGTAGCAGAGACACTGAGAGAGTAACAGAGACACTGAGAGTGTAACAGAGACACTGGGAGAGTAACAGAGACACTGGGAGAGTAACAGAGACACCGAGAGAGTAACAGAGATACTGGGAGAGTAACAGAGACACTGGGAGTGTAACAGAGACACTGAGAGAGTAACAGAGAAACTGAGAGAGTAACAGAGATATTGGAAGAGTAACAGAGACACTGGGAGAGTAACAGTGACACTGAGAGAGTGAGAGAGACACTGAGAGAGTAACAGAGACACTGGGAGAGTAACAGAGACACTGGGAGAGTAACAGAGACACTGGGAGAGTAACAGAGACACCGGGAGAGTAACAGAGACACTGAGAGAGTAACAGAGACACTGAGAGAGTAACAGAGACACTGGGAGAGTAACAGAGACACTGGGAGTGTAACAGAGACACTGGGAGTGTAACAGAGACACTGAGAGAGTAACAGAGACACTGAAAGAGTAACAGAGACGCTGAGAGAGTAACAGAGACACTGGGAGTGTAACAGAGACCCTAAGAGAGTAACAGAGACACTGGGGGAGTTACAGAGACACTGAGAGAGTAACAGAGACAGTGGGAGTGTAACAGAGACACTGAGAGAGTAACAGAGACAATGGGAAAGTAACAGAGACACTGGGAGAGTAACAGAGACACTGGGAGTGTAACAGCGACACTGAGAGAGTAACAGAGACACTGGGAGTGTAACAGAGACACTGAGATAGTAACGGAGACACTGAGAGAGTAACAGAGACACTGGGAGAGTAACATAGACACTGGGAGAGTGAGAGAGACATTGAGAGAATAAAAGAGACACTGAGAGAGTAACAGAGACACAGAGAGTAACAGAGATACTGGGAGAGTAACAGAGAGACTGGGAGTGTAACAGAGACACTGAGAGAGTAACAGAGACACTGAGAGACTAACAGAGATACTGGGAGAGTAACAGAGACACTGAGAGAGTAACAGAGAAACTGGAAGTGTAACAGAGACACTGGGGGAGTAACAGAGACAAAGAGAGTAACAGAGACACTGAAAGAGTGACAGAGACACTGGGAGAGTGACAGGGACACTGGGAGAGTAACAGAGACATTGACAGAGTAACTGAGACACTGAGAGAGTAACAGAGACACTGAGGGAGTAACAGAGATACTGGGAGAGTAACAGAGACACCGAGAGAGTAACAGAGACACTGGGAGAGTAACAGAGACACTGAGAGAGTAACAGAGATACTGGGTGAGTAACAGAGATACTGGGACAGCAACAGAGACAGTGAGAGAGTGAGAGAGACACTGAGAGAGTAACAGAGACACTGAGAGAGTAACGGAGACACCGGGAGAGTAACAGAGACACTGAGAGAGATTCAGAGCCACCGGGAGAGTAACAGAGACACTGAGAGAGTAACAGAGACACAGAGAGTAACAGAGACAATGGGAGTGTAACAGAGACACTGGGAGAGTAACAGAGACACAGAGAGTAACAAAGACACTGGGAGAGTTACAGAGACACTGGGAGAGTAACAGAGACATTGAGAGGTTAAAAGAGACACTGGGAGAGTAACAGAGACACTGAGAGAGTAACAGCGACACTGGGAGAGTAACAGAGACACTGAGAGAGTAACTGAGACATTGAGAGAGTAACAGAGACACTGAGAGAGTAACGGAGACACTGAGAGAGTAAAAGAGACACTGAGAGAGTAACAGAGACACTGTGAGATTAACAGAAAAACTGAGAGAGTAACAGAGACACTGAGAGAGTAACACAGACACTGAAAGAGTGACAGAGACACTGGGAGAGTGAGAGGGACACTGGGAGAGTAACAGAGACACTGAGAGAGTAACAGAGACACTGGGAGAGTAACAGAGACACTGGGAGAGTAACATAGACACTGGGAGAGTGAGAGGGACATTGGGAGAGTAACAGAGACACTGAGAGAGTAACAGAGACACTGAGAGAGTAACAGAGAAACTGGGAGAGTAACAGAGACACTGAGAGAGTAACAGAGACACAGAGAGTAACAGAGACACTGAAAGAGTGACAGAGACACTGAGAGAGTAACAGAGACACTGAGAGAGAAGCAGAGACACTGAGAGAGTAACAGAGACACTGGGAGAGTGAGAGAGACACTGGCAGAGTGAGAGAGAAATTGAGAGAGTAACAGAGACACTGGGAGAGTAAAAGAGACACTGGGAGAGTAACAGAGACACTGAGAGAGTAACAGAGACACTGGGAGAGTGAGAGAGACACTGAGAGTGTGAGAGAGACACTGGGAGAGTAAAAGAGACACAGAGAGTAACAGAGACACAGAGAGAACAGAGACACTGGGAGAGTAACATAGACACTGGGAAACTGAGAGAGACACTGGGAGAGTAACAGAGACATTGAGAGAGTAACAGAGACACTGGGAGAGTAACAGAGACACTGAGAGAGTAACAGAGACACTGAGAGAGTAACAGAGACACTGAGAGAGTGAGAGAGACACTGAGAGAGTAAAAGAGACACTGGGAGAGTGAGAGAGACACCGAGAGAGTAACAGAGACACTGAGAGAGTAACAGAGACACTGAGAGAGTAACAGAGACACAGAGAGTAACAGAGACACTGAGAGAGTAACAGAGACACTGAGAGAGTAACAGAGACACTGAGAGAGTAACAGTGACACTGGGAGAGTAATAGAGACATTGAGAGAGTAACAGAGACACTGAGAGAGTAACAGAGACACTGAGAGAGTAACAGAGACACTGGGAGAGTAACAGAGACATTGAGAGAGTAACAGAGACACTGAGAGAGTAACAGAGACACTGGGAGAGTAACATAGACACTGGGAGAGTGAGAGGGACATTGGGAGAGTAACAGAGACACTGAGAGAATAACAGAGACATTGAGAGAGTAACAGACACACTGAGAGAGTAACAGAGACACTGAGAGAGTAACATAGACATTGAGAGAGTAAAAGAGACACTGAGAGAGCAACAGAGACACAGAGAGATTAACAGAGATACTGAGAGAGTAACAGAGAAACTAAGAGAGTAACAGAGACACTGGACGAGTAACAGAGACACTAGGAGAGTAACAGAGACACTGAGAGAGTAACAGAAACATTGAGAGAGTAACAGAGACACTGGGAGAGTAACAGAGACACTAAGAGAGTAACAGAGACACTGGGAGTGTAACAGAGACGCTGAGAGAGTAACAGAGACACTGAGAGAGTAACAGAGACACTGGGAGAGAAACAGAGACACTGAAAGAGTGACAGAGACACTGAGAGAGTAACGGAGACACTGAGAGAGTAGCAGAGACACTGAGAGAGTAACAGAGACACTGAGAGTGTAACAGAGTCACTGGGAGAGTAACAGAGACACTGGGAGAGTAACAGAGACACAGAGAGTAACAGAGATACTGGGAGAGTAACAGAGAGACTGGGAGTGTAACAGAGACACTGAGAGAGTAACAGAGAAACTGAGAGAGTAACAGAGATACTGGAAGAGTAACAGAGACACTGGGAGAGTAACAGAGACACTGAGAGAGTAACAGAGACACTGAGAGAGTAACAGAGACACTGGGAGAGTAACAGAGACACTGGGAGAGTAACAGAGACACTGGGAGAGTAACAGAGACACCGGGAGAGTAACAGAGACACTGGGAGAGTAACAGAGACACTAAGAGAGTAACAGAGACACTGGGAGTGTAACAGAGAGGCTGAGAGAGTAACAGAGACACTGAGAGAGTAACAGAGACACTGGGTGAGAAACAGAGACACTGAAAGAGTGACAGAAACACTGGGAGAGTAACAGAGACACTGGGAGAGTAACAGAGACACTGAGAGAGTAACAGAGATACTGGGAGAGTAACAGAGAGACTGAGAGAGTAGCAGAGACACTGAGAGAGTAACAGAGACACTGAGAGTGTAACAGAGACACTGGGAGAGTAACAGAGACACTGGGAGAGTAACAGAGACACCGAGAGAGTAACAGAGATACTGGGAGAGTAACAGAGACACTGGGAGTGTAACAGAGACACTGAGAGAGTAACAGAGAAACTGAGAGAGTAACAGAGATATTGGAAGAGTAACAGAGACACTGGGAGAGTAACAGTGACACTGAGAGAGTGAGAGAGACACTGAGAGAGTAACAGAGACACTGGGAGAGTAACAGAGACACTGGGAGAGTAACTGAGACACTGGGAGAGTAACAGAGACACCGGGAGAGTAACAGAGACACTGAGAGAGTAACAGAGACACTGAGAGAGTAACAGAGACACTGGGAGAGTAACAGAGACACTGGGAGTGTAACAGAGACACTGGGAGTGTAACAGAGACACTGAGAGAGTAACAGAGACACTGAAAGAGTAACAGAGACGCTGAGAGAGTAACAGAGACACTGGGAGTGTAACAGAGACCCTAAGAGAGTAACAGAGACACTGGGGGAGTTACAGAGACACTGAGAGAGTAACAGAGACAGTGGGAGTAAAACAGAGACACTGAGAGAGTAACAGAGACAATGGGAAAGTAACAGAGACACTGGGAGAGTAACAGAGACACTGGGAGTGTAACAGCGACACTGAGAGAGTAACAGAGACACTGGGAGTGTAACAGAGACACTGAGATAGTAACGGAGACACTGAGAGAGTAACAGAGACACTGGGAGAGTAACATAGACACTGGGAGAGTGAGAGAGACATTGAGAGAATAAAAGAGACACTGAGAGAGTAACAGAGACACAGAGAGTAACAGAGATACTGGGAGAGTAACAGAGAGACTGGGAGTGTAACAGAGACACTGAGAGAGTAACAGAGACACTGAGAGACTAACAGAGATACTGGGAGAGTAACAGAGACACTGAGAGAGTAACAGAGAAACTGGAAGTGTAACAGAGACACTGGGGGAGTAACAGAGACAAAGAGAGTAACAGAGACACTGAAAGAGTGACAGAGACACTGGGAGAGTGACAGGGACACTGGGAGAGTAACAGAGACATTGACAGAGTAACCGAGACACTGAGAGAGTAACAGAGACACTGAGGGAGTAACAGAGATACTGGGAGAGTAACAGAGACACCGAGAGAGTAACAGAGACACTGGGAGAGTAACAGAGACACTGAGAGAGTAACAGAGATACTGGGTGAGTAACAGAGATACTGGGACAGCAACAGAGACAGTGAGAGAGTGAGAGAGACACTGAGAGAGTAACAGAGACACTGAGAGAGTAACGGAGACACCGGGAGAGTAACAGAGACACTGAGAGAGATTCAGAGCCACCGGGAGAGTAACAGAGACACTGAGAGAGTAACAGAGACACAGAGAGTAACAGAGACAATGGGAGTGTAACAGAGACACTGGGAGAGTAACAGAGACACAGAGAGTAACAAAGACACTGGGAGAGTTACAGAGACACTGGGAGAGTAACAGAGACATTGAGAGGTTAAAAGAGACACTGGGAGAGTAACAGAGACACTGAGAGAGTAACAGCGACACTGGGAGAGTAACAGAGACACTGAGAGAGTAACTGAGACATTGAGAGAGTAACAGAGACACTGAGAGAGTAACGGAGACACTGAGAGAGTAAAAGAGACACTGAGAGAGTAACAGAGACACTGTGAGATTAACAGAAAAACTGAGAGAGTAACAGAGACACTGAGAGAGTAACACAGACACTGAAAGAGTGACAGAGACACTGGGAGAGTGAGAGGGACACTGGGAGAGTAACAGAGACACTGAGAGAGTAACAGAGACACTGGGAGAGTAACAGAGACACTGGGAGAGTAACATAGACACTGGGAGAGTGAGAGGGACATTGGGAGAGTAACAGAGACACTGAGAGAGTAACAGAGACACTGAGAGAGTAACAGAGAAACTGGGAGAGTAACAGAGACACTGAGAGAGTAACAGAGACACAGAGAGTAACAGAGACACTGAAAGAGTGACAGAGACACTGAGAGAGTAACAGAGACACTGAGAGAGAAGCAGAGACACTGAGAGAGTAACAGAGACACTGGGAGAGTGAGAGAGACACTGAGAGAGTAACAGAGACAATGGGAGAGTGAGAGAGACACTGAGAGAGTGAGAGAGACACTGGCAGAGTGAGAGAGAAATTGAGAGAGTAACAGAGACACTGGGAGAGTAAAAGAGACACTGGGAGAGTAACAGAGACACTGAGAGAGTAACAGAGACACTGGGAGAGTGAGAGAGACACTGAGAGTGTGAGAGAGACACTGGGAGAGTAAAAGAGACACAGAGAGTAACAGAGACACAGAGAGAACAGAGACACTGGGAGAGTAACATAGACACTGGGAAACTGAGAGAGACACTGGGAGAGTAACAGAGACATTGAGAGAGTAACAGAGACACTGGGAGAGTAACAGAGACACTGAGAGAGTAACAGAGACACTGAGAGAGTAACAGAGACACTGAGAGAGTGAGAGAGACACTGAGAGAGTAAAAGAGACACTGGGAGAGTGAGAGAGACACCGAGAGAGTAACAGAGACACTGAGAGAGTAACAGAGACACTGAGAGAGTAACAGAGACACAGAGAGTAACAGAGACACTGAGAGAGTAACAGAGACACTGAGAGAGTAACAGAGACACTGAGAGAGTAACAGTGACACTGGGAGAGTAATAGAGACATTGAGAGAGTAACAGAGACACTGAGAGAGTAACAGAGACACTGAGAGAGTAACAGAGACACTGGGAGAGTAACAGAGACATTGAGAGAGTAACAGAGACACTGAGAGAGTAACAGAGACACTGGGAGAGTAACATAGACACTGGGAGAGTGAGAGGGACATTGGGAGAGTAACAGAGACACTGAGAGAATAACAGAGACATTGAGAGAGTAACAGACACACTGAGAGAGTAACAGAGACACTGAGAGAGTAACATAGACATTGAGAGAGTAAAAGAGACACTGAGAGAGCAACAGAGACACAGAGAGATTAACAGAGATACTGAGAGAGTAACAGAGAAACTAAGAGAGTAACAGAGACACTGGACGAGTAACAGAGACACTGAGAGAGTAACAGAGACACAGAGAGTAACAGGGACACGGGGAGACTAACAGAGACACTGGGAGAGTAACAGAAACACTGGGAGAGTAACAGAGGCACTGGGAGAGTAACAGAGACACTGAGAGAGAAACAGAGACACTGAGAGAGTAACACAAACACAGGGAGAGTAACAGAGACACTGGGTGAGTAACAGAGACACTGGGAGAGTAACAGGGACACTGAGAGAGTAACAGAGACACTGAGAGATTAACAAAGAAACTGAGAGAGAAACAGAGACACTGAGAGAGTAACACAGACACTGGGAGAGTAACAGAGACACTGGGAGAGTAACAGAGACACTGGGAGAGTAACAGAGACACTGGGAGAGTAACAGAAACACTGGGAGAGTAAAAGAGACACTGGGAGAGTAACAGAGAAACAGAGAGTAACAGAGACACTGAGAGAGTAACAGAGACACTGGGAGATAAAAGAGACACTGAGAGAGTAACAGAGAAACGGAGAGAGTAACAGAGACACTGAGAGATTGAGAAAGACACTAAGGGGTAAAAATTAGGTCGCGCCCCATTTGGGGCGCAAATATCGTCTGGACGCAAATATTAGCGCCTGGCGCTAATTATCGGCACTGACTGGAAACTTCACTTTTACCGCCCCGGGAGGTGAGTGGAGCGCTAAATCAGGCGCTGCACACCTGTCTTCAGGCGCAAAGGCCAAGGAGTGAGGCGCTAACTCAGAGCGCTGGCGAAGCTCATGTAATGTCAGTCAGCAATGGAACACACACACAATGGCACGGGCCAGTTCTTAAAGGGGATGGTTAATCTTGCTTTCCATCCACATCCTGTTCATTGCAGCCTTGAATCTCGGCCTGGAGAGACTTGCACATCAAATGTGCTGGAAAGAACAATGGAGAGTACCAGGCAAAGAGCTCAGAGTGCAGCTCCCACAGTCTCTGCTAAATCGATACAAGGAATGGCAAATCAAAATGAACCTGCAAAGTGCTGCTCAGTACCCAAAACTCCTTCACACAACGTTGAATCTCTCCAGAAGTCTCTCCCTCTCTCTCTCAGAATGCGTCGTTCAAAAATGCCACCAACAATAAAAGACAGGAAGAGGCCTCCTTTAAATAGCGCCCCCCCCAGCCCCACAGCGATTGATAGCGTTCCAGTCTTCTGGTCGTTGGATGCGCCAGGCGGTAAGGCAGGGGGCGCCACTCAATTTCCGCTCCGGGGCGCCACAAGGGCGTTGCACCATGGAATGACATCACAATCTGCGCACGCAGGTGGTCGCAGCGGTAAGTTTTAGCGCCGCCGCACAATGTCAAGTTAAGTTCCCGAGCGGCGCAAACATCGCTGCGCCCGGGCGTTAGCGGCTTTGCGCCCCATTAGCGCCCTCTTATGGCGCTAACAGGAGGCGCAACCAACTGAATTTTTACCCCTAAGAGAGTAACACAGAGAAACTGAGAGAGTAAAAGAGACACTGAAAGAGTGAGAGAGACACTGAGAGAGTAACAGAGACACTGAGAGAGTAACAGAGACACTGAGAGAGTAACAGAGAAACTGAGAGAGTAACAGAGACACTGAGAGAGTAACAGAGACACTGAGAGAGTAACAGAGACACTGAGAGAGTAACAGAGACACTGGGAGAGTAACAGAGACACTGAGAGAATGAGAGACACACTGAGAGAGTAACAGAGAAACTGAGAGAGTAACAGAAACACTGGGAGAGTAACAGAAATACTGGGAGACTAACAGAAACACTGGGAGAGTAACAGAGACACAGAGAGTGTAACAGAGACACTGAGAGAGTAACAGAGACATTCAGAGAGTAAAACAGACACTGTGAGAGTAAAACAGACACTGAGAGAGCAACAGAGGCACTGGAAGAGTAACAGAGACACTGGGAGAGTAACAGAGACACTGAGAGAGTAAAAGACACACTGAGAGAGTAACAGAGACACTGGGAGAGTAACAGAGACACTGCGAGAGTAACAGAGACACTGGGAGAGTAACAGAGACACTGAGAGAGTAACAGAGACACTGAGAGAGTAACAGAGACACTGGGAGAGTAACAGAGACACTGAGAAAGTAACAGAGACACTGAGAGAGTAACAGAGACACTGGGAGAGTAACAGAGACAGTGGGAGAGTAACAGAGACATTGAGAGAGTTACAGAGAAACTGATAGAGTAACAGCGACTCTGAGAGAGTAACAGAGACACTGAGAGAGTAACAGAGAAACTGAGAGAGTAACAGAGACACTGAGAGAGTAACAGAGACACTGAGAGAGTAACAGAGACACTGAGAGAGTAACAGAGACACTGGGAGAGTAACAGAGACACTGAGAGAATGAGAGACACACTGAGAGAGTAACAGAGAAACTGAGAGAGTAACAGAAACACTGGGAGAGTAACAGAAATACTGGGAGACTAACAGAAACACTGGGAGAGTAACAGAGACACAGAGAGTGTAACAGAGACACTGAGAGAGTAACAGAGACATTCAGAGAGTAAAACAGACACTGTGAGAGTAAAACAGACACTGAGAGAGCAACAGAGGCACTGGAAGAGTAACAGAGACACTGGGAGAGTAACAGAGACACTGAGAGAGTAAAAGACACACTGAGAGAGTAACAGAGACACTGGGAGAGTAACAGAGACACTGTGAGAGTAACAGAGACACTGGGAGAGTAACAGAGACACTGAGAGAGTAACAGAGACACTGAGAGAGTAACAGAGACACTGGGAGAGTAACAGAGACACTGAGAAAGTAACAGAGACACTGAGAGAGTAACAGAGACACTGGGAGAGTAACATAGACACTGGGAGAGTGAGAGGGACATTGGGAGAGTAACAGAGACACTGAGAGAGTAACAGAGACACTGAGAGAGTAACAGAGAAACTGGGAGAGTAACAGAGACACTGAGAGAGTAACAGAGACACAGAGAGTAACAGAGACTGAAAGAGTGACAGAGACACTGAGAGAGTAACAGAGACACTGAGAGAGAAGCAGAGACACTGAGAGAGTAACAGAGACACTGGGAGAGTGAGAGAGACACTGAGAGAGTAACAGAGACAATGGGAGAGTGTGAGAGACACTGAGAGAGTGAGAGAGACACTGGCAGAGTGAGAGAGAAATTGAGAGAGTAACAGAGACACTGGGAGAGTAAAAGAGACACTGGGAGAGTAACAGAGACACTGAGAGAGTAACAGAGACACTGGGAGAGTGAGAGAGACACTGAGAGTGTGAGAGAGACACTGGGAGAGTAAAAGAGACACAGAGAGTAACAGAGACACAGAGAGAACAGAGACACTGGGAGAGTAACATAGACACTGGGAGACTGAGAGAGACACTGGGAGAGTAACAGAGACATTGAGAGAGTAACAGAGACACTGGGAGAGTAACAGAGACACTGAGAGAGTAACAGAGACACTGAGAGAGTAACAGAGACACTGAGAGAGTGAGAGAGACACTGAGAGAGTAAAAGAGACACTGGGAGAGTGAGAGAGACACCGAGAGAGTAACAGAGACACTGAGAGAGTAACAGAGACACTGAGAGAGTAACAGAGACACAGAGAGTAACAGAGACACTGAGAGAGTAACAGAGACACTGAGAGAGTAACAGAGACACTGAGAGAGTAACAGTGACACTGGGAGAGTAATAGAGACATTGAGAGAGTAACAGAGACACTGAGAGAGTAACAGAGACACTGAGAGAGTAACAGAGACACTGGGAGAGTAACAGAGACATTGAGAGAGTAACAGAGACACTGAGAGAGTAACAGAGACACTGGGAGAGTAACATAGACACTGGGAGAGTGAGAGGGACATTGGGAGAGTAACAGAGACACTGAGAGAATAACAGAGACATTGAGAGAGTAACAGACACACTGAGAGAGTAACAGAGACACTGAGAGAGTAACATAGACATTGAGAGAGTAAAAGAGACACTGAGAGAGCAACAGAGACACAGAGAGATTAACAGAGATACTGAGAGAGTAACAGAGAAACTAAGAGAGTAACAGAGACACTGGACGAGTAACAGAGACACTGAGAGAGTAACAGAGACACAGAGAGTAACAGGGACACGGGGAGACTAACAGAGACACTGGGAGAGTAACAGAAACACTGGGAGAGTAACAGAGGCACTGGGAGAGTAACAGAGACACTGAGAGAGAAACAGAGACACTGAGAGAGTAACACAAACACAGGGAGAGTAACAGAGACACTGGGTGAGTAACAGAGACACTGGGAGAGTAACAGGGACACTGAGAGAGTAACAGAGACACTGAGAGATTAACAAAGAAACTGAGAGAGAAACAGAGACACTGAGAGAGTAACACAGACACTGGGAGAGTAACAGAGACACTGGGAGAGTAACAGAGACACTGGGAGAGTAACAGAGACACTGGGAGAGTAACAGAAACACTGGGAGAGTAAAAGAGACACTGGGAGAGTAACAGAGAAACAGAGAGTAACAGAGACACTGAGAGAGTAACAGAGACACTGGGAGATAAAAGAGACACTGAGAGAGTAACAGAGAAACGGAGAGAGTAACAGAGACACTGAGAGATTGAGAAAGACACTAAGGGGTAAAAATTAGGTCGCGCCCCATTTGGGGCGCAAATATCGTCTGGACGCAAATATTAGCGCCTGGCGCTAATTATCGGCACTGACTGGAAACTTCACTTTTACCGCCCCGGGAGGTGAGTGGAGCGCTAAATCAGGCGCTGCACACCTGTCTTCAGGCGCAAAGGCCAAGGAGTGAGGCGCTAACTCAGAGCGCTGGCGAAGCTCATGTAATGTCAGTCAGCAATGGAACACACACACAATGGCACGGGCCAGTTCTTAAAGGGGATGGTTAATCTTGCTTTCCATCCACATCCTGTTCATTGCAGCCTTGAATCTCGGCCTGGAGAGACTTGCACATCAAATGTGCTGGAAAGAACAATGGAGAGTACCAGGCAAAGAGCTCAGAGTGCAGCTCCCACAGTCTCTGCTAAATCGATACAAGGAATGGCAAATCAAAATGAACCTGCAAAGTGCTGCTCAGTACCCAAAACTCCTTCACACAACGTTGAATCTCTCCAGAAGTCTCTCCCTCTCTCTCTCAGAATGCGTCGTTCAAAAATGCCACCAACAATAAAAGACAGGAAGAGGCCTCCTTTAAATAGCGCCCCCCCCAGCCCCACAGCGATTGATAGCGTTCCAGTCTTCTGGTCGTTGGATGCGCCAGGCGGTAAGGCAGGGGGCGCCACTCAATTTCCGCTCCGGGGCGCCACAAGGGCGTTGCACCATGGAATGACATCACAATCTGCGCACGCAGGTGGTCGCAGCGGTAAGTTTTAGCGCCGCCGCACAATGTCAAGTTAAGTTCCCGAGCGGCGCAAACATCGCTGCGCCCGGGCGTTAGCGGCTTTGCGCCCCATTAGCGCCCTCTTATGGCGCTAACAGGAGGCGCAACCAACTGAATTTTTACCCCTAAGAGAGTAACACAGAGAAACTGAGAGAGTAAAAGAGACACTGAAAGAGTGAGAGAGACACTGAGAGAGTAACAGAGACACTGAGAGAGTAACAGAGACACTGAGAGAGTAACAGAGAAACTGAGAGAGTAACAGAGACACTGAGAGAGTAACAGAGACACTGAGAGAGTAACAGAGACACTGAGAGAGTAACAGAGACACTGGGAGAGTAACAGAGACACTGAGAGAATGAGAGACACACTGAGAGAGTAACAGAGAAACTGAGAGAGTAACAGAAACACTGGGAGAGTAACAGAAATACTGGGAGACTAACAGAAACACTGGGAGAGTAACAGAGACACAGAGAGTGTAACAGAGACACTGAGAGAGTAACAGAGACATTCAGAGAGTAAAACAGACACTGTGAGAGTAAAACAGACACTGAGAGAGCAACAGAGGCACTGGAAGAGTAACAGAGACACTGGGAGAGTAACAGAGACACTGAGAGAGTAAAAGACACACTGAGAGAGTAACAGAGACACTGGGAGAGTAACAGAGACACTGCGAGAGTAACAGAGACACTGGGAGAGTAACAGAGACACTGAGAGAGTAACAGAGACACTGAGAGAGTAACAGAGACACTGGGAGAGTAACAGAGACACTGAGAAAGTAACAGAGACACTGAGAGAGTAACAGAGACACTGGGAGAGTAACAGAGACAGTGGGAGAGTAACAGAGACATTGAGAGAGTTACAGAGAAACTGATAGAGTAACAGCGACTCTGAGAGAGTAACAGAGACACTGAGAGAGTAACAGAGAAACTGAGAGAGTAACAGAGACACTGAGAGAGTAACAGAGACACTGAGAGAGTAACAGAGACACTGAGAGAGTAACAGAGACACTGGGAGAGTAACAGAGACACTGAGAGAATGAGAGACACACTGAGAGAGTAACAGAGAAACTGAGAGAGTAACAGAAACACTGGGAGAGTAACAGAAATACTGGGAGACTAACAGAAACACTGGGAGAGTAACAGAGACACAGAGAGTGTAACAGAGACACTGAGAGAGTAACAGAGACATTCAGAGAGTAAAACAGACACTGTGAGAGTAAAACAGACACTGAGAGAGCAACAGAGGCACTGGAAGAGTAACAGAGACACTGGGAGAGTAACAGAGACACTGAGAGAGTAAAAGACACACTGAGAGAGTAACAGAGACACTGGGAGAGTAACAGAGACACTGTGAGAGTAACAGAGACACTGGGAGAGTAACAGAGACACTGAGAGAGTAACAGAGACACTGAGAGAGTAACAGAGACACTGGGAGAGTAACAGAGACACTGAGAAAGTAACAGAGACACTGAGAGAGTAACAGAGACACTGGGAGAGTAACATAGACACTGGGAGAGTGAGAGGGACATTGGGAGAGTAACAGAGACACTGAGAGAGTAACAGAGACACTGAGAGAGTAACAGAGAAACTGGGAGAGTAACAGAGACACTGAGAGAGTAACAGAGACACAGAGAGTAACAGAGACTGAAAGAGTGACAGAGACACTGAGAGAGTAACAGAGACACTGAGAGAGAAGCAGAGACACTGAGAGAGTAACAGAGACACTGGGAGAGTGAGAGAGACACTGAGAGAGTAACAGAGACAATGGGAGAGTGTGAGAGACACTGAGAGAGTGAGAGAGACACTGGCAGAGTGAGAGAGAAATTGAGAGAGTAACAGAGACACTGGGAGAGTAAAAGAGACACTGGGAGAGTAACAGAGACACTGAGAGAGTAACAGAGACACTGGGAGAGTGAGAGAGACACTGAGAGTGTGAGAGAGACACTGGGAGAGTAAAAGAGACACAGAGAGTAACAGAGACACAGAGAGAACAGAGACACTGGGAGAGTAACATAGACACTGGGAGACTGAGAGAGACACTGGGAGAGTAACAGAGACATTGAGAGAGTAACAGAGACACTGGGAGAGTAACAGAGACACTGAGAGAGTAACAGAGACACTGAGAGAGTAACAGAGACACTGAGAGAGTGAGAGAGACACTGAGAGAGTAAAAGAGACACTGGGAGAGTGAGAGAGACACCGAGAGAGTAACAGAGACACTGAGAGAGTAACAGAGACACTGAGAGAGTAACAGAGACACAGAGAGTAACAGAGACACTGAGAGAGTAACAGAGACACTGAGAGAGTAACAGAGACACTGAGAGAGTAACAGTGACACTGGGAGAGTAATAGAGACATTGAGAGAGTAACAGAGACACTGAGAGAGTAACAGAGACACTGAGAGAGTAACAGAGACACTGGGAGAGTAACAGAGACATTGAGAGAGTAACAGAGACACTGAGAGAGTAACAGAGACACTGGGAGAGTAACATAGACACTGGGAGAGTGAGAGGGACATTGGGTGAGTAACAGAGACACTGAGAGAATAACAGAGACATTGAGAGAGTAACAGACACACTGAGAGAGTAACAGAGACACTGAGAGAGTAACATAGACATTGAGAGAGTAAAAGAGACACTGAGAGAGCAACAGAGACACAGAGAGATTAACAGAGATACTGAGAGAGTAACAGAGAAACTAAGAGAGTAACAGAGACACTGGACGAGTAACAGAGACACTGAGAGAGTAACAGAGACACAGAGAGTAACAGGGACACGGGGAGACTAACAGAGACACTGGGAGAGTAACAGAAACACTGGGAGAGTAACAGAGGCACTGGGAGAGTAACAGAGACACTGAGAGAGAAACAGAGACACTGAGAGAGTAACACAAACACAGGGAGAGTAACAGAGACACTGGGTGAGTAACAGAGACACTGGGAGAGTAACAGGGACACTGAGAGAGTAACAGAGACACTGAGAGATTAACAAAGAAACTGAGAGAGAAACAGAGACACTGAGAGAGTAACACAGACACTGGGAGAGTAACAGAGACACTGGGAGAGTAACAGAGACACTGGGAGAGTAACAGAGACACTGGGAGAGTAACAGAAACACTGGGAGAGTAAAAGAGACACTGGGAGAGTAACAGAGAAACAGAGAGTAACAGAGACACTGAGAGAGTAACAGAGACACTGGGAGATAAAAGAGACACTGAGAGAGTAACAGAGAAACGGAGAGAGTAACAGAGACACTGAGAGATTGAGAAAGACACTAAGGGGTAAAAATTAGGTCGCGCCCCATTTGGGGCGCAAATATCGTCTGGACGCAAATATTAGCGCCTGGCGCTAATTATCGGCACTGACTGGAAACTTCACTTTTACCGCCCCGGGAGGTGAGTGGAGCGCTAAATCAGGCGCTGCACACCTGTCTTCAGGCGCAAAGGCCAAGGAGTGAGGCGCTAACTCAGAGCGCTGGCGAAGCTCATGTAATGTCAGTCAGCAATGGAACACACACACAATGGCACGGGCCAGTTCTTAAAGGGGATGGTTAATCTTGCTTTCCATCCACATCCTGTTCATTGCAGCCTTGAATCTCGGCCTGGAGAGACTTGCACATCAAATGTGCTGGAAAGAACAATGGAGAGTACCAGGCAAAGAGCTCAGAGTGCAGCTCCCACAGTCTCTGCTAAATCGATACAAGGAATGGCAAATCAAAATGAACCTGCAAAGTGCTGCTCAGTACCCAAAACTCCTTCACACAACGTTGAATCTCTCCAGAAGTCTCTCCCTCTCTCTCTCAGAATGCGTCGTTCAAAAATGCCACCAACAATAAAAGACAGGAAGAGGCCTCCTTTAAATAGCGCCCCCCCCAGCCCCACAGCGATTGATAGCGTTCCAGTCTTCTGGTCGTTGGATGCGCCAGGCGGTAAGGCAGGGGGCGCCACTCAATTTCCGCTCCGGGGCGCCACAAGGGCGTTGCACCATGGAATGACATCACAATCTGCGCACGCAGGTGGTCGCAGCGGTAAGTTTTAGCGCCGCCGCACAATGTCAAGTTAAGTTCCCGAGCGGCGCAAACATCGCTGCGCCCGGGCGTTAGCGGCTTTGCGCCCCATTAGCGCCCTCTTAAGGCGCTAACAGGAGGCGCAACCAACTGAATTTTTACCCCTAAGAGAGTAACACAGAGAAACTGAGAGAGTAAAAGAGACACTGAAAGAGTGAGAGAGACACTGAGAGAGTAACAGAGACACTGAGAGAGTGAGAGAGACACTGGGAGAGTAACAGAGACAGTGGGAGAGTAACAGAGACATTGAGAGAGTTACAGAGAAACTGATAGAGTAACAGCGACTCTGAGAGAATAACAGAGACACTGAGAGAGTAACAGAGAAACTGAGAGAGTAACAGAGACACTGAGAGAGTAACAGAGACACTGAGAGAGTAACAGAGACACTGAGAGAGTAACAGAGACACTGGGAGAGTAACAGAGACACTGAGAGAATGAGAGACACACTGAGAGAGTAACAGAGAAACTGAGAGAGTAACAGAAACACTGGGAGAGTAACAGAAATACTGGGAGACTAACAGAAACACTGGGAGAGTAACAGAGACACAGAGAGTGTAACAGAGACACTGAGAGAGTAACAGAGACATTCAGAGAGTAAAACAGACACTGTGAGAGTAAAACAGACACTGAGAGAGCAACAGAGGCACTGGAAGAGTAACAGAGACACTGGGAGAGTAACAGAGACACTGAGAGAGTAAAAGACACACTGAGAGAGTAACAGAGACACTGGGAGAGTAACAGAGACACTGCGAGAGTAACAGAGACACTGGGAGAGTAACAGAGACACTGAGAGAGTAACAGAGACACTGAGAGAGTAACAGAGACACTGGGAGAGTAACAGAGACACTGAGAAAGTAACAGAGACACTGGGAGTGTAACAGAGACACTGAGAGAACAACAGAGACACTGAGAAATTAACAGAGACACGGAGGGATTAACAAAGAGACTGGGAGAGTGAGAGAGACACTGAGAGATTAACAGAGTCACTGGGAGAGTAACAGAGACACTGAGAGAGTAACAGAGACATTCAGAGAGAAACAGAGACACTGAGAGAGTAACACAGACACTGGGAGAGTAACAGAGACACTGGGAGAGTAACAGAGACACTGGGAGAGTAACAGGGACACTGAGAGATTAAGAAAGAAACTGAGAGAGAAACAGAGACACTGAGAGAGTAACACAGACACTGGGAGAGTAACAGAGACACTGGGAGAGTAACAGAGACACTGGGAGAGTAACAGAGACACTGTGAGAGTAACAGAGACACTGAGAGAGTAACAGAGACACTGGGAGAGTAACAGAAACACTGGGAGAGTAAAATAGACACTGGGAGAGTAACAGAGAAACAGAGAGTAACAGAGACACTGAGAGAGTAACAGAGACACTGGGAGCTAAAAGAGACACTGAGAGAGTAACAGAGCAACGGAGAGAGTAACAGAGACACTGAGAGATTGAGAAAGACACTAAGAGAGTAACAGAGAAACTGAGATAGTAACAGAGACGCTGAGAGAGTGACAGAGACACTGGGAGAGTAACAGAGACAGTGGGAGAGTAACAGAGACATTGAGAGAGTTACAGAGAAACTGAGAGAGTAACAGAGACTCTGAGAGAGTAACAGAGACACTGAGAGAGTAACAGAGACAATGAGAGAGTAACAGACACAGAGAGAGTAACAGAGACACTGAGAGAGTAACAGAGACACTGGGAGAGTAACAGAGAACCTGAGAGAATGAGAGACACACTGAGAGAGTAACAGAGAAACTCAGAGAGTAACAGAGACATTGGGAGAGTAACAGAGACACTGGGAGAGTAACAGAGACACTGGGAGAGTAACAGAGACACTGAGAGAGTAACAGACACTGAGAGAGTGAGAGAGACAGTGAGAGAGTAACAGAGACACTGAGAGAGTAACAAAGAAACAGAGAGTAACAGAGACACTGAGAGAGTAACAGAGACACTCAGAGTGTAACAGAGACACTGAGAGAGCAACAGAGACACTGGCAGTGTAACAGAGACACTGAGAGAGCAACAGAGACACTGGGAGAGTAACAGAGACACTGGGAGAGTAACAGAGACACTGGGAGAGTAACAGAGACACTGGGAGAGTAACTGAGACACTGAGAGAGTAACAGAGACACTGAGAGAGTAACAGAAACACTGGGAGAGTAACAGAAATACTGGGAGACTAACAGAAGCACTGGGAGAGTAACAGAGACACTGATAGTGTAACAGAGACACTGAGAGAGTAACAGAGACATTCAGAGAGTAAAACAGACACTGAGAGAGTAAAACAGACACTGAGAGAGTAACAGAGGCACTGGAAGGGTAACAGAGACACTGGGAGAGTAACAGAGTCACTGAGAGAGTAAAAGACACACTGAGAGAGTAACACAGACACTGGGAGAGTAACAGAGACATTGGGAGAGCAACAGAGACACTGTGAGAGTAACAGAGACACTGAGAGAGTAACAGAGACACTGGGAGAGTAACAGAGACACTGAGAGAACAACAGAGACACTGAGAGATTAACAGAGACACTGAGGGATTAACAGAGAGACTGGGAGAGTGAGAGAGACACTGAGAGAGTAACAGAGATACTGAGAGAGTAACAGTGACACTGAGAGAGTAACAGAGACACTGGGAGAGTAACAGAGACACTGAGAGAGTAACAGAGACACTGAGAGAGAAACAGAGACACTGAGAGAGTAACGCAGACACTGAGAGAGTAACAGAGACACTGAGAGAGAAACAGAGACACTGGGAGAGTAACAGAGAAACAGAGAGTAACAGAGACACTGAGAGAGTAACAGAGACACTGAGAGAGTAACAGAGACACTGGGAGAGTAACATAGACACTGAGAGAGTAACAGAGACACTGAGAGAGTAACAGAGACACTCAGAGTGTAACAGAGACACTGAGAGAGCAACAGAGACACTGGGAGTGTAACAGAGACACTGAGAGAGCAACAGAGACACTGGGAGAGTAACAGAGACACTGGGAGAGTAACAGAGACACTGGGAGAGTAACAGAGACACAGAGAGTAACAGAGACACTGAGAGAGTAACAGAGACACTGAGAGAGTAACAGAAACATTGGGAGAGTAACAGAGACATTGGGAGAGTAACAGAGACACTGGGAGAGTAACAGAGACACTGAGAGAGTAACAGAGACACTGGGAGAGTAACAGAGACACTGAGAGAGTAACAGAGACACTGGGAGTGTAACAGAGACACTGAGAGAACAACAGAGACACTGAGAGATTAACAGAGACACTGAGGGATTAACAGAGAGACTGGGAGAGTGAGAGAGACACTGAGAGAGTAACAGAGAAACGGAGAGAGTAACAGAGACACTGAGAGATTGAGAAAGACACTAAGAGAGTAACAGAGAAACTGAGAGAGTAACAGAGACGTTGAGAGAGTGACAGAGACACTGGGAGAGTAACAGAGACAGTGGGAGAGTAACAGAGACATTGAGAGAGTTACAGAGAAACTGAGAGAGTAACAGAGACTCTGAGAGAGTAACAGAGACACTGAGAGAGTAACAGAGACAATGAGAGAGTAACAGAGACAGAGAGAGTAACAGAGACACTGAGAGAGTAACAGAGACACTGGGAGAGTAACAGAGACACTGAGAGAATGAGAGACACTCTGAGAGAGTAACAGAGAAACTGAGAGAGTAACAGAGACATTGGGAGAGTAACACAGACACTGGGAGAGTAACAGAGACACTGGGAGAGTAACAGAGACACTGGGAGAGTAACAGAGACACTGGGAGAGTAACAGAGACACTGCGAGAGTAACAGAGACACTGAGAGAGTAACAGAGACACTGGGAGAGTAACAGAAACACTGCGAGAGTAACAGAGACACTGAGGGAGTGAGAGAGACACTGGGAGAGTAACAGAGACACTGAGAGAGTTACAGAGAAACTGATAGAGTAACAGCGACTCTGAGAGAGTAACAGAGACACTGAGAGAGTAACAGAGAAACTGAGAGAGTAACAGAGACACTGAGAGAGTATCAGAGACACTGAGAGAGTAACAGAGAAACTGAGAGAGTAACAGAGACACTGGGAGAGTAACAGAGACACTGAGAGAATGAGAGACACACTGAGAGAGTAACAGAGAAACTGAGAGAGTAACAGAAACACTGGGAGAGTAACAGAAATACTGGGAGACTAACAGAAACACTGGGAGAGTAACAGAGACACAGAGAGTGTAACAGAGACACTGAGAGAGTAACAGAGACATTCAGAGAGTATAACAGACACTGTGAGAGTAAAACAGACACTGAGAGAGCAACAGAGGCACTGGAAGAGTAACAGAGACACTGGGAGAGTAACAGAGACACTGAGGGATTAACAGAGAGACTGGGAGAGTGAGAGAGACACTGAGAGATTAACAGAGTCACTGGCAGAGTAACAGAGACACTGAGAGAGTAACAGAGACACTGAGAGAGAAACAGAGACACTGAGAGAGTAACACAGACACTGGGAGAGTAACAGAGACACTGGGAGAGTAACAGAGACACTGGGAGAGTAACAGGGACACTGAGAGATTAAGAAAGAAACTGAGAGAGAAACAGAGACACTGAGAGAGTAACACAGACACTGGGAGAGTAACAGAGACACTGGGAGAGTAACAGAGACACTGGGAGAGTAACAGAGACACTGTGAGAGTAACAGAGACACTGAGAGAGTAACATAGACACTGGGAGAGTAACAGAAACACTGGGAGAGTAAAATAGAAACTGGGAGAGTAACAGAGAAACAGAGAGTAACAGAGACACTGAGAGAGTAACAGAGACACTGGGAGAGTAACAGAAACACTGGGAGAGTAAAATAGACACTGGGAGAGTAACAGAGAAACAGAGAGTAACAGACACTGAGAGAGTAACAGAGACACTTAGAGATAAAAGAGACACTGAGAGAGTAACAGAGCAACGGAGAGAGTAACAGAGACACTGAGAGATTGAGAAAGACACTAAGAGAGTAACAGAGAAACTGAGAGAGTAACAGAGACGCTGAGAGAGTGACAGAGACACTGGGAGAGTAACAAAGACACTGGGAGAGTAACAGAGACACTGGGAGAATAACAGAGACAGTGGGAGAGTAACAGAGACATTGAGAGAGTTACAGAGAAACTGAGAGCGTAACAGAGACTCTGAGAGAGTAACAGAGACACTGAGAGAGTAACAGAGACAATGAGAGAGTAACAGACACAGAGAGAGTAACATAGACACCGAGAGAGTAACAGAGACACTGGGAGAGTAACAGAGACACTGAGAGAATGAGAGACACACTGAGAGAGTAACAGAGAAACTGAGAGAGTAACAGAGACATTGGGAGAGTAACAGAGACACTGGGAGAGTAACAGAGACACTGGGAGAGTAACAGAGAAACTGAGAGAGTAACAGACACTGAGAGAGTGAGAGAGACAGTGAGAGAGTAACAGAGACACTGAGAGAGTAACAAAGAAACAGAGAGTAACAGAGACACTGAGAGAGTAACAGAGACACTCAGAGTGTAACAGAGACACTAAGAGAGCAACAGAGACACTGGCAGTGTAACAGAGACACTGAGAGAGCAACAGAGACACTGGGAGAGTAACAGAGACACTGCGAGAGTAACAGACACACTGGGAGAGTAACAGAGACACTGAGAGAGTAAGTGAGACACTGAGAGAGTAACAGAGGCACTGAGAGAGTAACAGAAACACTGGGAGAGTAACAGAAATACTGGGAGACTAACAGAAACACTGGGAGAGTAACAGAGACACTGATAGTGTAACAGAGACACTGAGAGAGGAACAGAGACATTCAAAGAGTAAAACAGACACTGAGAGAGTAAAACAGACACTGAGAGAGTAACAGAGGCACTGGGAGAGTAACAGAGACACTGAGAGAGTAAAAGACACACTGAGAGAGTAACAGAGACACTGAGAGAGTAACAGAGACACTGGGAGAGTAACAGAGACACTGGGAGAGTAACAGAGACACTGAGAGAGTAACAGAGACATTGGGAGAGTAACAGAGACACTGGGAGAGTAACAGAGACACTGAGAGAGTAACAGAGACACTGGGAGAGTAACAGAGACACTGAGAGAGTAACAGAGACACTGGGAGTGTAACAGAGACACTGAGAGAACAACAGAGACACTGAGAGATTAACAGAGACACTGAGGGATTAACAGAGAGACTGGGAGAGTGAGAGAGACACTGAGAGAGTAACAGAGATACTGAGAGAGTAACAGTGACACTGAGAGAGTAACAGAGACACTGGGAGAGTAACAGAGACACTGAGAGAGTAACAGAGACACTGAGAGAACAACAGAGACACTGAGAGATTAACAGAGACACTGAGGGATTAACAGAGAGACTGGGAGAGTGAGAGAGACACTGAGAGAGTAACAGAGATACTGAGAGAGTAACAGTGACACTGAGAGAGTAACAGAGACACTGAGAGATTAACAGAGACACTGAGGGATTAACAGAGAGACTGGGAGAGTGAGAGAGAAACTGAGAGAGTAACAGAAACGGAGAGAGTAACAGAGACACTGAGAGATTGAGAAAGACACTAAGAGAGTAACAGAGAAACTGAGAGAGTAACAGAGACGTTGAGAGAGTGACAGAGACACTGGGAGAGTAACAGAGACAGTGGGAGAGTAACAGAGACATTGAGAGAGTTACAGAGAAACTGAGAGAGTAACAGAGACTCTGAGAGAGTAACAGAGACACTGAGAGAGTAACAGAGACAATGAGAGAGTAACAGAGACAGAGAGAGTAACAGAGACACTGAGAGAGTAACAGAGACACTGGGAGAGTAACAGAGACACTGAGAGAATGAGAGACACTCTGAGAGAGTAACAGAGAAACTGAGAGAGTAACAGAGACATTGGGAGAGTAACACAGACACTGGGAGAGTAACAGAGACACTGGGAGAGTAACAGAGACACTGGGAGAGTAACAGAGACACTGCGAGAGTAACAGAGACACTGAGAGAGTAACAGAGACACTGGGAGAGTAACAGAAACACTGCGAGAGTAACAGAGACACTGAGAGAGTGAGAGAGACACTGGGAGAGTAACAGAGACACTGAGAGAGTTACAGAGAAACTGATAGAGTAACAGCGACTCTGAGAGAGTAACAGAGACACTGAGAGAGTAACAGAGAAACTGAGAGAGTAACAGAGACACTGAGAGAGTATCAGAGACACTGAGAGAGTAACAGAGAAACTGAGAGAGTAACAGAGACACTGGGAGAGTAACAGAGACACTGAGAGAATGAGAGACACACTGAGAGAGTAACAGAGAAACTGAGAGAGTAACAGAAACACTGGGAGAGTAACAGAAATACTGGGAGACTAACAGAAACACTGGGAGAGTAACAGAGACACAGAGAGTGTAACAGAGACACTGAGAGAGTAACAGAGACATTCAGAGAGTAAAACAGACACTGTGAGAGTAAAACAGACACTGAGAGAGCAACAGAGGCACTGGAAGAGTAACAGAGACACTGGGAGAGTAACAGAGACACTGAGAGAGTAAAAGACACACTGAGAGAGTAACAGAGACACTGGGAGAGTAACAGAGACACTGAGAGAGTAACAGAGACACTGGGAGAGTAACAGAGACACTGGGAGAGTAACAGAGACACTGGGAGAGTAACAGAGACACTGAGAGAGTAACAGAGACACTGGGAGTGTAACAGAGACACTGAGAGAACAACAGAGACACTGAGAAATTAACAGAGACACTGAGGGATTAACAGAGAGACTGGGAGAGTGAGAGAGACACTGAGAGATTAACAGAGTCACTGGGAGAGTAACAGAGACACTGAGAGAGTAACAGAGACACTGAGAGAGAAACAGAGACACTGAGAGAGTAACACAGACACTGGGAGAGTAACAGAGACACTGGGAGAGTAACAGAGACACTGGGAGAGTAACAGGGACACTGAGAGATTAAGAAAGAAACTGAGAGAGAAACAGAGACACTGAGAGAGTAACACAGACACTGGGAGAGTAACAGAGACACTGGGAGAGTAACAGAGACACTGGGAGAGTAACAGAGACACTGGGAGAGTAACAGAGACACTGTGAGAGTAACAGAGACACTGAGAGAGTAACAGAGACACTGGGAGAGTAACAGAAACACTGGGAGAGTAAAATAGACACTGGGAGAGTAACAGAGAAACAGAGAGTAACAGAGACACTGAGAGAGTAACAGAGACACTGGGAGATAAAAGAGACACTGAGAGAGTAACAGAGCAACGGAGAGAGTAACAGAGACCCTGAGAGATTGAGAAAGACACTAAGAGAGTAACAGAGAAACTGAGAGAGTAACAGAGACGCTGAGAGAGTGACAGAGACACTGGGAGAGTAACAGAGACAGTGGGAGAGTAACAGAGACATTGAGAGAGTTACAGAGAAACTGAGAGAGTAACAGAGACTCTGAGAGAGTAACAGAGACACTGAGAGAGTAACAGAGACAATGAGAGAGTAACAGACACAGAGAGAGTAACAGAGACACTGAGAGAGTAAAAGAGACACTGGGAGAGTAACAGAGACACTGAGAGAA
The DNA here is from genome assembly GCA_030390025.1 of Squalus acanthias. Classification (NCBI taxonomy): domain Eukaryota; kingdom Metazoa; phylum Chordata; class Chondrichthyes; order Squaliformes; family Squalidae; genus Squalus; species Squalus acanthias. The sequence goes on along the minus strand of JASTWF010001214.1, from coordinate 11,566 downwards.
TGAGAGACTTACTGAGAGAGTAACAGAGAAACTGAGAGAGTAACAGAGACATTGGGAGAGTAACAGAGACACTGGGAGAGTAACAGAGACACTGGGAGAGTAACAGAGACACTGAGAGAGTAACAGAGACACTGAGAGAGCAACAGAGACACTGGGAGAGTAACAGAGACACTGGGAGAGTAACAGACACACTGGGAGAGTAACAGAAATACTGGGAGACTAACAGAAACACTGGGAGAGTAACAGAGACATTCAGAAAGTAAAACAGACACTGAGAGAGTAAAACAGACACTGAGAGAGTGAGAGAGACAGTGAGAGAGTAACAGAGACACTGAGAGAGTAACAAAGAAACAGAGAGTAACAGAGACACTGAGAGAGTAGCAGAGACACTCAGAGTGTAACAGAGACACTGAGAGAGCAACAGAGACACTGGCAGTGTAACAGAGACACTGAGAGAGCAACAGAGACACTGGCAGTGTAACAGAGACACTGAGAGAGCAACAGAGACACTGGGAGAGTAACAGACACACTGGGAGAGTAACAGAAATACTGGGAGACTAACAGAAACACTGGGAGAGTAACAGAGACACTGATAGTGTAACAGAGACACTGAGAGAGTAACAGAGACATTCAGAGAGTAAAACAGACACTGAGAGAGTAAAACAGACACTGAGAGAGTAACAGAGGCACTGGGAGAGTAACAGAGACACTGGGAGAGTAACAGACACACTGGGAGAGTAACAGAAATACTGGGAGACTATCAGAAACACTGGGAGAGTAACAGAGACACTGATAGTGTAACAGAGACACTGAGAGAGTAACAGAGACATTCAGAGAGTAAAACAGACACTGAGAGAGTAAAACAGACACTGAGAGAGTAACAGAGGCACTGGGAGAGTAACAGAGACACTGAGAGAGTAAAAGACACACTGGGAGAGTAACAGAGACACTGAGAGAGTAACAGAGACACTGGGAGAGTAACAGAGACACTGGGAGAGTAACAGAGACATTGGGAGAGTAACAGAGACACTGGGAGAGTAACAGAGACACTGAGAGAGTAACAGAGACACTGGGAGAGTAACAGAGACACTGACAGAGTAACAGAGACACTGAGAGAGTAACAGAGACACTGGGAGTGTAACAGAGACACTGAGAGAGTAACAGAGAAACTGAGAGAGTAACAGAGACACTGAGAGAACAACAGAGACACTGAGAAATTAACAGAGACACTGAGGGATTAACAGAGAGACTGGGAGAGTGAGAGAGACACTGAGAGATTAACAGAGTCACTGGGAGTGTAACAGAGACACTGAGAGAACAACAGAGACACTGAGAAATTAACAGAGACACTGAGGGATTAACAGAGAGACTGGGAGAGTGAGAGAGACACTGAGAGATTAACAGAGTCACTGGGAGAGTAACAGAGACACTGAGAGAGTAACAGAGACACTGAGAGAGAAACAGAGACACTGAGAGAGTAACACAGACACTGGGAGAGTAACAGAGACACTGGGAGAGTAACAGAGACACTGGGAGAGTAACAGGGACACTGAGAGATTAAGAAAGAAACTGAGAGAGAAACAGAGACACTGAGAGAGTAACACAGACACTGGGAGAGTAACAGAGACACTGGGAGAGTAACAGAGACACTGGGAGAGTAACAGAGACACTGGGAGAGTAACGGAGACACTGTGAGAGTAACAGAGACACTGAGAGAGTAACAGAGACACTGGGAGAGTAACAGAAACACTGGGAGAGTAAAATAGACACTGGGAGAGTAACAGAGAAACAGAGAGTAACAGACACTGAGAGAGTAACAGAGACACTGGGAGATTAAAGAGACACTGAGAGAGTAACAGAGCAACGGAGAGAGTAACAGAGACACTGAGAGATTGAGAAAGACACTAAGAGAGTAACAGAGAAACTGAGAGAGTAACAGTGACGCTGAGAGAGTGACAGAGACACTGGGAGAGTAACAGAGACACTGGGAGAGTAACAGAGACACTGGGAGAGTAACAGAGACAGTGGGAGAGTAACAGAGACATTGAGAGAGTTACAGAGAAACTGAGAGAGTAACAGAGACTCTGAGAGAGTAACAGAGACACTGAGAGAGTAACAGAGACAATGAGAGAGTAACAGACACAGAGAGAGTAACATAGACACCGAGAGAGTAACAGAGACACTGGGAGAGTAACAGAGCCACTGAGAGAATGAGAGACACACTGAGAGAGTAACAGAGAAACTGAGAGAGTAACAGAGACATTGGGAGAGTAACAGAGACACTGGGAGAGTAACAGAGACACTGGGAGAGTAACAGAGACACTGAGAGAGTAACAGACACTGAGAGAGTGAGAGAGACAGTGAGAGAGTAACAGAGACACTGAGAGAGTAACAAAGAAACAGAGAGTGACAGAGACACTGAGAGAGTAACAGAGACACTCAGAGTGTAACAGAGACACTAAGAGAGCAACAGAGACACTGGCAGTGTAACAGAGACACTGAGAGAGCAACAGAGACACTGGGAGAGTAACAGAGACACTGGGAGAGTAACAGACACACTGGGAGAGTAACAGAGACACTGAGAGAGTAAGTGAGACACTGAGAGAGTAACAGAGGCACTGAGAGAGTAACAGAAACACTGGGAGAGTAACAGAAATACTGGGAGACTAACAGAAACACTGGGAGAGTAACAGAGACACTGATAGTGTAACAGAGACACTGAGAGAGGAACAGAGACATTCAGAGAGTAAAACAGACACTGAGAGAGTAAAACAGACACTGAGAGAGTAACAGAGGCACTGGGAGAGTAACAGAGACACTGAGAGAGTAAAAGACACACTGAGAGAGTAACAGAGACACTGAGAGAGTAACAGAGACACTGGGAGAGTAACAGAAACACTGGGAGAGTAACAGAGACACTGGGAGAGTAACAGAGACATTGGGAGAGTAACAGAGACACTGGGAGAGTAACAGAGACACTGAGAGAGTAACAGAGACACTGGGAGAGTAACAGAGACACTGAGAGAGTAACAGAGACACTGGGAGTGTAACAGTAACACTGAGAGAACAACAGAGACACTGAGAGATTAACAGAGACACTGAGGGATTAACAGAGAGACTGGGAAAGTGAGAGAGACACTGAGAGAGTAACAGAGATACTGAGAGAGTAACAGTGACACTGAGAGAGTAACAGAGACACTGGGAGAGTAACAGAGACACTGAGAGAGTAACAGAGACACTGAGAGACAAACAGAGACACTGAGAGAGTAACACAGACACTGGGAGAGTAACAGAGACACTGGGAGAGTAACGGAGACACTGGGAGAGTAACAGAGACACTGAGAGAGTAACAGAGACACTGAGAGAGTAACAGAGACACTGGGAGTGTAACAGAGACACTGAGAGAGTAACAGAGACACTGAGAGAGTAACGGAGACACTGGGAGAGTAACAGAGACACTGAGAGAGTAACAGAGACACTGAGAGAGTAACAGAGACACTGGGAGTGTAACAGAGACACTGAAAGAGCTACAGAGACACTGGGAGAGTAACAGAGACACTGGGAGAGTAACAGAGACACTGGGAGAGTAACAGAGACACAGAGAGTAACAGAGACACTGAGAGAGTAACAGAGACACTGAGAGAGTAACAGAAACATTGGGAGAGTAACAGAGACACTGGGAGAGTAACAGAGACACTGGGAGAGTAACAGACACTGAGAGAGTAACAGACACTGAGAGAGTGAGAGAGACAGTGAGAGAGTAACAGAGACACTGAGAGAGTAACAAAGAAACAGAGAGTAACAGAGACACTGAGAGAGTAACAGAGACACTCAGAGTGTAACAGAGACACTGAGAGAGCAACAGAGACACTGGGAGTGTAACAGAGACACTAAGAGAGTAAAAGACACACTGAGAGAGTAACAGAGACACTGGGAGAGTAACAGAGACACTGGGAGAGTAACAGAGACATTGGGAGAGTAACAGAGACACTGGGAGAGTAACAGAGACACTGAGAGAGTAACAGAGACACTGAGAGAGTAACAGAGACACTGGGAGAGTAACAGAGACACTGAGAGAGTAACAGAGACACTGGGAGTGTAACAGAGACACTGAGAGAACAACAGAGACACTGAGAAATTAACAGAGACACTGAGGGATTAACAGAGAGACTGGTAGAGTGAGAGAGACACTGAGAGAGTAACAGAGTCACTGGGAGAGTAACAGAGACACTGAGAGACTAACAGAGACACTGAGAGAGAAACAGAGACACTGAGAGAGTAACACAGACACTGGGAGAGTAACAGAGACACTGGGAGAGTAACAGAGACACTGGGAGAGTAACAGGGACACTGGGAGAGTAACAGAGACACTGTGAGAGTAACAGAGACACTGAGAGAGTAACAGAGACACTGGGAGAGTAACAGAAACACTGGGAGAGTAAAAGAGACACTGGGAGAGTAACAGAGAAACAGAGAGTAACAGAGACACTGAGAGAGTAACAGAGACACTGGGAGATAAAAGAGACACTGAGAGAGTAACAGAGAAACGGAGAGAGTAACAGAGACACTGAGAGATTGAGAAAGACACTAAGAGAGTAACAGAGAAACTGAGAGAGTAACAGAGACGCTGAGAGAGTGACAGAGACACTGGGAGAGTAACAGAGACAGTGGGAGAGTAACAGAGACATTGAGAGAGTTGCAGAGAAACTGAGAGAGTAACAGAGACTCTGAGAGAGTAACAGAGACACTGAGAGAGTAACAGAGACAATGAGAGAGTAACAGAGACAGAGAGAGTAACAGAGACACTGAGAGAGTAACAGAGACACTGGGAGAGTAACAGAGACACTGAGAGAATGAGAGACACTCTGAGAGAGTAACAGAGAAACTGAGAGAGTAACAGAGACATTGGGAGAGTAACACAGACACTGGGAGAGTAACAGAGACACTGGGAGAGTAACAGAGACACTGGGAGAGTAACAGACACACTGGGAGAGTAACAGAGACACTGCGAGAGTAACAGAGACACTGAGAGAGTAACAGAGACACTGGGAGAGTAACAGAAACACTGCGAGAGTAACAGAGACACTGAGAGAGTAACAGAGACACTGGGAGAGTAACAGAAACACTGGGAGAGTAAAAGAGACACTGGGAGAGTAACAGAAACACTGCGAGAGTAACAGAGACACTGAGAGAGTAACAGAGACACTGGGAGAGTAACAGAAACACTGGGAGAGTAAAAGAGACACTGGGAGAGTAACAGAGACACTGAGAGAACAACAGAGACACTGAGAAATTAACAGAGACACTGAGGGATTAACAGAGAGACTGGGAGAGTGAGAGAGACACTGAGAGATTAACAGAGTCACTGGGAGTGTAACAGAGACACTGAGAGAACAACAGAGACACTGAGAAATTAACAGAGACACTGAGGGATTAACAGAGAGACTGGGAGAGTGAGAGAGACACTGAGAGATTAACAGAGTCACTGGGAGAGTAACAGAGACACTGAGAGAGTAACAGAGACACTGAGAGAGAAACAGAGACACTGAGAGAGTAACACAGACACTGGGAGAGTAACAGAGACACTGGGAGAGTAACAGAGACACTGGGAGAGTAACAGGGACACTGAGAGATTAAGAAAGAAACTGAGAGAGAAACAGAGACACTGAGAGAGTAACACAGACACTGGGAGAGTAACAGAGACACTGGGAGAGTAACAGAGACACTGGGAGAGTAACAGAGACACTGGGAGAGTAACAGAGACACTGTGAGAGTAACAGAGACACTGAGAGAGTAACAGAGACACTGGGAGAGTAACAGAAACACTGGGAGAGTAAAATAGACACTGGGAGAGTAACAGAGAAACAGAGAGTAACAGACACTGAGAGAGTAACAGAGCAACGGAGAGAGTAACAGAGACACTGAGAGATTGAGAAAGACACTAAGAGAGTAACAGAGAAACTGAGAGAGTAACAGTGATGCTGAGAGAGTGACAGAGACACTGGGAGAGTAACAGAGACACTGGGAGAGTAACAGAGACACTGGGAGAGTAACAGAGACAGTGGGAGAGTAACAGAGACATTGAGAGAGTTACAGAGAAACTGAGAGAGTAACAGAGACTCTGAGAGAGTAACAGAGACACTGAGAGAGTAACAGAGACAATGAGAGAGTAACAGACACAGAGAGAGTAACATAGACACCGAGAGAGTAACAGAGACACTGGGAGAGTAACAGAGCCACTGAGAGAATGAGAGACACACTGAGAGAGTAACAGAGAAACTGAGAGAGTAACAGAGACATTGGGAGAGTAACAGAGACACTGGGAGAGTAACAGAGACACTGGGAGAGTAACAGAGACACTGAGAGAGTAACAGACACTGAGAGAGTGAGAGAGACAGTGAGAGAGTAACAGAGACACTGAGAGAGTAACAAAGAAACAGAGAGTGACAGAGACACTGAGAGAGTAACAGAGACACTCAGAGTGTAACAGAGACACTAAGAGAGCAACAGAGACACTGGCAGTGTAACAGAGACACTGAGAGAGCAACAGAGACACTGGGAGAGTAACAGAGACACTGGGAGAGTAACAGACACACTGGGAGAGTAACAGAGACACTGAGAGAGTAAGTGAGACACTGAGAGAGTAACAGAGGCACTGAGAGAGTAACAGAAACACTGGGAGAGTAACAGAAATACTGGGAGACTAACAGAAACACTGGGAGAGTAACAGAGACACTGATAGTGTAACAGAGACACTGAGAGAGGAACAGAGACATTCAGAGAGTAAAACAGACACTGAGAGAGTAAAACAGACACTGAGAGAGTAACAGAGGCACTGGGAGAGTAACAGAGACACTGAGAGAGTAAAAGACACACTGAGAGAGTAACAGAGACACTGAGAGAGTAACAGAGACACTGGGAGAGTAACAGAAACACTGGGAGAGTAACAGAGACACTGGGAGAGTAACAGAGACATTGGGAGAGTAACAGAGACACTGGGAGAGTAACAGAGACACTGAGAGAGTAACAGAGACACTGGGAGAGTAACAGAGACACTGAGAGAGTAACAGAGACACTGGGAGTGTAACAGTAACACTGAGAGAACAACAGAGACACTGAGAGATTAACAGAGACACTGAGGGATTAACAGAGAGACTGGGAAAGTGAGAGAGACACTGAGAGAGTAACAGAGATACTGAGAGAGTAACAGTGACACTGAGAGAGTAACAGAGACACTGGGAGAGTAACAGAGACACTGAGAGAGTAACAGAGACACTGAGAGACAAACAGAGACACTGAGAGAGTAACACAGACACTGGGAGAGTAACAGAGACACTGGGAGAGTAACGGAGACACTGGGAGAGTAACAGAGACACTGAGAGAGTAACAGAGACACTGAGAGAGTAACAGAGACACTGGGAGTGTAACAGAGACACTGAGAGAGTAACAGAGACACTGAGAGAGTAACGGAGACACTGGGAGAGTAACAGAGACACTGAGAGAGTAACAGAGACACTGAGAGAGTAACAGAGACACTGGGAGTGTAACAGAGACACTGAGAGAGCTACAGAGACACTGGGAGAGTAACAGAGACACTGGGAGAGTAACAGAGACACTGGGAGAGTAACAGAGACACAGAGAGTAACAGAGACACTGAGAGAGTAACAGAGACACTGAGAGAGTAACAGAAACATTGGGAGAGTAACAGAGACACTGGGAGAGTAACAGAGACACTGGGAGAGTAACAGACACTGAGAGAGTAACAGACACTGAGAGAGTGAGAGAGACAGTGAGAGAGTAACAGAGACACTGAGAGAGTAACAAAGAAACAGAGAGTAACAGAGACACTGAGAGAGTAACAGAGACACTCAGAGTGTAACAGAGACACTGAGAGAGCAACAGAGACACTGGGAGTGTAACAGAGACACTAAGAGAGTAAAAGACACACTGAGAGAGTAACAGAGACACTGGGAGAGTAACAGAGACACTGGGAGAGTAACAGAGACATTGGGAGAGTAACAGAGACACTGGGAGAGTAACAGAGACACTGAGAGAGTAACAGAGACACTGAGAGAGTAACAGAGACACTGGGAGAGTAACAGAGACACTGAGAGAGTAACAGAGACACTGGGAGTGTAACAGAGACACTGAGAGAACAACAGAGACACTGAGAAATTAACAGAGACACTGAGGGATTAACAGAGAGACTGGTAGAGTGAGAGAGACACTGAGAGAGTAACAGAGTCACTGGGAGAGTAACAGAGACACTGAGAGACTAACAGAGACACTGAGAGAGAAACAGAGACACTGAGAGAGTAACACAGACACTGGGAGAGTAACAGAGACACTGGGAGAGTAACAGAGACACTGGGAGAGTAACAGAGACACTGGGAGAGTAACAGAGACACTGTGAGAGTAACAGAGACACTGAGAGAGTAACAGAGACACTGGGAGAGTAACAGAAACACTGGGAGAGTAAAAGAGACACTGGGAGAGTAACAGAGAAACAGAGAGTAACAGAGACACTGAGAGAGTAACAGAGACACTGGGAGATAAAAGAGACACTGAGAGAGTAACAGAGAAACGGAGAGAGTAACAGAGACACTGAGAGATTGAGAAAGACACTAAGAGAGTAACAGAGAAACTGAGAGAGTAACAGAGACGCTGAGAGAGTGACAGAGACACTGGGAGAGTAACAGAGACAGTGGGAGAGTAACAGAGACATTGAGAGAGTTGCAGAGAAACTGAGAGAGTAACAGAGACTCTGAGAGAGTAACAGAGACACTGAGAGAGTAACAGAGACAATGAGAGAGTAACAGAGACAGAGAGAGTAACAGAGACACTGAGAGAATAACAGAGTCACTGGGAGAGTAACAGAGACACTGAGAGAATGAGAGACACTCTGAGAGAGTAACAGAGAAACTGAGAGAGTAACAGAGACATTGGGAGAGTAACACAGACACTGGGAGAGTAACAGAGACACTGGGAGAGTAACAGAGACACTGGGAGAGTAACAGACACACTGGGAGAGTAACAGAGACACTGCGAGAGTAACAGAGACACTGAGAGAGTAACAGAGACACTGGGAGAGTAACAGAAACACTGCGAGAGTAACAGAGACACTGAGAGAGTAACAGAGACACTGGGAGAGTAACAGAAACACTGGGAGAGTAAAAGAGACACTGGGAGAGTAACAGAAACACTGCGAGAGTAACAGAGACACTGAGAGAGTAACAGAGACACTGGGAGAGTAACAGAAACACTGGGAGAGTAAAAGAGACACTGGGAGAGTAACAGAGACACTGCGAGAGTAACAGAGACACTGCGAGAGTAACAGAGACACTGAGAGAGTAACAGAGACAGTGAGAGAGTAACAGAGACACTGAGAGAGTAACAGAAACACTGGGATCAAATTGACCTTTGGATGCCCCAATTTATGCTGCCGATCTGCTGAAACCTCCCTCCTCAGTCGCCCTCTCACTGACCTGCCCCCGCACCGCGAGTTCCTGAGCATTGTCCTTGAAGAGATGGGGAAAATTGGGTCGCGCCCACTTTGGGGCAATTACTTTTAGCGCCCCGAAAAAGCTAGCACCCCCGCGCCCGAAATTGAATGGTAGCGCCCCAAGCAGGAGGCGGGTTGCTACTGGAAGCGCTCCCCCTCCCTCTTGGGGCGCTCCGATTGAATATCGCAGCGTTACGTGGAACAGCGCCTCGCGGGCCAGCACGTAGCGTCGCGGTACTACAGGCCTCACTCCCCTGATTAAAGGAGGGGCCTAGCGCAGCGCGCAACGGGATCCTGCTGGGCCACCGGGGAGCGGGGTGCCGGCAAAAGAGCCCTCAAGAGGAGCGCCAGGCTGAGCGATCGTGGCCGGCACCCCGCCTGAGGAGGCCAGAGGGGGCAGGTGATGGCAGACGGCCCAAAAAAAATCGCCACCCGGCACCTGCCCTTTAATTATCGCCGCCCCGGCCACGAGAACGCCCCTAACCCTGTCGGACATGGCGCCCAGCGGTAGGTCAGGGGGCACGAGCCAAGTTTGCGGCCGGGGCGCTACGCACGGCGATGACATCATCGCTGGAGGCGCAGCGTCACGGGATGCTACCAACTACCGCTGCCGCTAACATCCCGCTGAATTTCACGGGAGGCGTTAGCGGTGCCGTGCCCGGGCGCTAGGGGCTTTGCGCCTCCTCAGGGCGCTAACGGGAGGCGCAACGCAACTGAAATTTTCCCCCATATGGCGCTTTAAAACCAGCTCAACCTGAACTGTGCACCAGACCCCAGACCACCGTCAAGCAATAGCACAGGGAATCAGCTCGCTCAATAATAACGGTAATACTCATAGTGCGCTCTTCACAGAATCGAAAGCTCCTGTCTATAATTCACCCGCTCTCGATACCAAGCTGTGCAGTGGGGTTACTGAAGGCAAAGGCGGTCCATTGGAATAAATCCACTTCTCACTGCTGTCCGTGTGATTCTCTCTCTTGTTTTCTCGGTCGATTTGTTTTTTGATGCAGCAGAGAAGGATTAAAACTGATCAGTGTGCTCACTGAAGCTGCTGATGCTGGTGTGAGGAAGTGGGTTTGCTCTGACGGACTTGGCTCACGGTTGCCCCAGTGGAACAGTTTGCGTATTGGTCCACTTACAATGCAAGCTCTGTAAATGAAGATAAGAATAAAAGAACTTGCATTTCTATAGCGCCTTTCACCAGCTCACGACGTCCCAAAGTGCTTCACAACCAATGAAGTGAAGTCACTGTTGTAATGTAAGTCAACTTGCGCACAGCAAGATCCCACAAACAGCAATGTGATAATGACCAGACCATCTGCTTTTAGTGATGGTGATTGAGGGATAAATATTGGCCCCAGGACACCGGGGATAACTCCCACTGCTCTTCTTCGAAATAGTGCCATGGGATCTTTTACATCCATCTGAGAGAGCAGACGGGGCCTCGGTTTAACGTCACATCCAAAAGTCAGCACCTCCGACAGCGCAGCACTCCCTCAGTACGGCAGTACTGAGGGAGCGCCGCACTGTCGGAGGGGCAGTACTGAGGGAGCGCCGCACTGTCGGAGGGGCAGTACTGAGGGAGCGCTGCACTGTCGGAGGGGCAGTACTGAGGGAGCGCCGCACTGTCGGAGGGGCAGTACTGAGGGAGCGCTGCACTGTCGGAGGGGTAGTACTGAGGGAGCCCTGCACTGTCAGAGGGGCAGTACTGAGGGAGTGCGGCACTGTCGGAGGGGTAGTACTGAGGGAGCCCTGCACTGTCGGAGGGGCAGTACTGAGGGAGCGCCGCACTGTCGGAGGGGCAGTACTGAGGGAGAGCCGCACTGTCAGAGGGGCAGTTCTGAGGGAGCGCTGCACTGTCGGAGGGGCAGTACTGAGGGAGCGCCGCACTGTCGGAGGGGCAGTACTGAGGGAGCGCCGCACTGTCGGAGGGGCAGTACTGAGGGAGCGCCGCACTGTCGGAGGGGCAGTACTGAGGGAGCGCCGCACTGTCGGAGGGGCAGTACTGAGGGAGCGCCGCACTGTCGGAGGGGCAGTACTGAGGGAGCGCTGCACTGTCGGAGG
>JASTWF010001213.1:0-103897 GCA_030390025.1 Squalus acanthias | reverse complement strand
TAACACTGGGGTACAGTACTGGTGGGTACAGGTCTGTCACTGTATAACACTGGGGTACAGTACTGGTGGGTACAGGTCTGTCACTGTATAACACTGGGGTACAGTACTGGTGGGTACAGGTCTGTCACTGTATAACACTGGGGTACAGTACTGGTGGGTACAGGTCTGTCACTGTATAACACTGGGGTACAGTACTGGTGGGTACAGGTCTGTCACTGTATAACACTGGGGTACAGTACTGGTGGGTACAGGTCTGTCACTGTATAACACTGGGGTACAGTACTGGTGGGTACAGGTCTGTCACTGTATAACACTGGGGTACAGTACTGGTGGGTACAGGTCTGTCACTGTATAACACTGGGTACAGTACTGGTGGGTACAGGTCTGTCACTGTATAACACTGGGGTACAGTACTGGTGGGTACAGGTCTGTCACTGTATAACACTGGGGTACAGTACTGGTGGGTACAGGTCTGTCACTGTATAACACTGGGTACAGTACTGGTGGGTACAGGTCTGTCACTGTATAACACTGGGGTACAGTACTGGTGGGTACAGGTCTGTCACTGTATAACACTGGGGTACAGTACTGGTGGGTACAGGTCTGTCACTGTATAACACTGGGTACAGTACTGGTGGGTACAGGTCTGTCACTGTATAACACTGGGTACAGTACTGGTGGGTACAGGTCTGTCACTGTATAACACTGGGGTACAGTACTGGTGGGTACAGGTCTGTCACTGTATAACACTGGGGTACAGTACTGGTGGGTACAGGTCTGACTGTATAACACTGCGGTACAATACTGGTGGGTACAGGTCTGTCACTGTATAACACTGGGGTACAGTACTGTGGGTACAGGTCTGTCACTGTATAACACTGGGTACAGTACTGGTGGGTACAGGTCTGTCACTGTATAACACTGGGGTACAGTACTGGTGGGTACAGGTCTGTCACTGTATAACACTGGGGTACAGTACTGGTGGGTACAGGTCTGTCACTGTATAACACTGGGGTACAGTACTGGTGGGTACAGGTCTGTCACTGTATAACACTGGGGTACAGTACTGGTGGTACAGGTCTGTCACTGTATAACACTGGGGTACAGTACTGGTGGGTACAGGTCTGTCACTGTATAACACTGGGGTACAGTACTGGTGGGTACAGGTCTGTCACTGTATAACACTGGGGTACAGTACTGGTGGGTACAGGTCTGTCACTGTATAACACTGGGGTACAGTACTGGTGGGTACAGGTCTGTCACTGTATAACACTGGGGTACAGTACTGGTGGGTACAGGTCTGTCACTGTATAACACTGGGGTACAGTACTGGTGGTACAGGTCTGTCACTGTATAACACACTGGGTACAGTACTGGTGGGTACAGGTCTGTCACTGTATAACACTGGGGTACAGTACTGGTGGGTACAGGTCTGTCACTGTATAACACTGGGGTACAGTACTGGTGGGTACAGGTCTGTCACTGTATAACACTGGGGTACAGTACTGGTGGGTACAGGTCTGTCACTGTATAACACTGGGGTACAGTACTGGTGGGTACAGGTCTGTCACTGTATAACACTGGGGTACAGTACTGGTGGGTACAGGTCTGTCACTGTATAACACTGGGGTACAGTACTGGTGGGTACAGGTCTGTCACTGTATAACACTGGGGTACAGTACTGGTGGGTACAGGTCTGTCACTGTATAACACTGGGGTACAGTACTGGTGGGTACAGGTCTGTCACTGTATAACACTGGGTACAGTACTGGTGGGTACAGGTCTGTCACTGTATAACACTGGGGTACAGTACTGGTGGGTACAGGTCTGTCACTGTATAACACTGGGTACAGTACTGGTGGGTACAGGTCTGTCACTGTATAACACTGGGTACAGTACTGGTGGGTACAGGTCTGTCACTGTATAACACTGGGGTACAGTACTGGTGGGTACAGGTCTGTCACTGTATAACACTGGGGTACAGTACTGGTGGTACAGGTCTGTCACTGTATAACACTGGGTACAGTACTGGTGGGTACAGGTCTGTCACTGTATAACACTGGGGTACAGTACTGGTGGGTACAGGTCTGTCACTGTATAACACTGGGGTAAGTACTGGTCTGTTTTAACACTGGGGTACAGTACTGGTGGGTACAGGTCTGTCACTGTATAACACTGGGGTACAGTACTGGTGGGTACAGGTCTGTCACTGTATAACACTGGGTACAGTACTGGTGGGTACAGGTCTGTCACTGTATAACACTGGGTACAGTACTAATGGGTAAAGGTCTGTCACTGTATAACACTGGGGTACAGTACTGGTGGGTACAGGTCTGTCACTGTATAACACTGGGGTACAGTACTGGTGGGTACAGGTCTGTCACTGTATAACACTGGGGTACAGTACTGGTGGGTACAGGTCTGTCACTGTATAACACTGGGGTACAGTACTGGTGGGTACAGGTCTGTCACTGTATAACACTGGGGTACAGTACTGGTGGGTACAGGTCTGTCACTGTATAACACTGGGTACAGTACTGGTGGGTACAGGTCTGTCACTATACACTGGGGTACAGTACTGGTGGGTACAGGTCTGTCACTGTATACTGGGGTACAGTACTGGTGGGTACAGGTCTGTCACTGTATAACACTGGGGTACAGTACTGGTGGGTACAGGTCTGTCACTGTATAACACTGGGTACAGTACTGGTGGGTACAGGTCTGTCACTGTATAACACTGGGGTACAGTACTGGTGGGTACAGGTCTGTCACTGTATAACACTGGGGTACAGTACTGGTGGGTACAGGTCTGTCACTGTATAACACTGGGGTACAGTACTGGTGGGTACAGGTCTGTCACTGTATAACACTGGGGTACAGTACTGGTGGGTACAGGTCTGTCACTGTATAACACTGGGGTACAGTACTGGTGGGTACAGGTCTGTCACTGTATAACACTGGGGTACAGTACTGGTGGGTACAGGTCTGTCACTGTATAACACTGGGGTACAGTACTGGTGGGTACAGGTCTGTCACTGTATAACACTGGGGTACAGTACTGGTGGGTACAGGTCTGTCACTGTATAACACTGGGGGTACAGTACTGGTGGGTACAGGTCTGTCACTGTATAACACTGGGGTACAGTACTGGTGGGTACAGGTCTGTCACTGTATAACACTGGGGTACAGTACTGGTGGGTACAGGTCTGTCACTGTATAACACTGGGGTACAGTACTGGTGGGTACAGGTCTGTCACTGTATAACACTGGGGTACAGTACTGGTGGGTACAGGTCTGTCACTGTATAACACTGGGGTACAGTACTGGTGGGTACAGGTCTGTCACTGTATAACACTGGGGTACAGTACTGGTGGGTACAGGTCTGTCACTGTATAACACTGGGTACAGTACTGGTGGGTACAGGTCTGTCACTGTATAACACTGGGGTACAGTACTGGTGGGTACAGGTCTGTCACTGTATAACACTGGGGTACAGTACTGGTGGGTACAGGTCTGTCACTGTATAACACTGGGGTACAGTACTGGTGGGTACAGGTCTGTCACTGTATAACACTGGGGTACAGTACTGGTGGGTACAGGTCTGTCACTGTATAACACTGGGGTACAGTACTGGTGGGTACAGGTCTGTCACTGTATAACACTGGGGTACAGTACTGGTGGGTACAGGTCTGTCACTGTATACACTGGGGTACAGTACTGGTGGGTACAGGTCTGTCACTGTATAACACTGGGGTACAGTACTGGTGGGTACAGGTCTGTCACTGTATAACACTGGGGTACAGTACTGGTGTACAGGTCTGTCACTGTATAACACTGGGGTACAGTACTGGTGGGTACAGGTCTGTCACTGTATAACACTGGGGTACAGTACTGGTGGGTACAGGTCTGTCACTGTATAACACTGGGGTACAGTGCTGGTGGGTACAGGTCTGTCACTGTATAACACTGGGGTACAGTACTGGTGGGTACAGGTCTGTCACTGTATAACACTGGGGTACAGTACTGGTGGGTACAGGTCTGTCACTGTATAACACTGGGGTACAGTACTGGTGGGTACAGGTCTGTCACTGTATAACACTGGGGTACAGTACTGGTGGGTACAGGTCTGTCACTGTATAACACTGGGGTACAGTACTGGTGGGTACAGGTCTGTCACTGTATAACACTGGGGTACAGTACTGGTGGGTACAGGTCTGTCACTGTATAACACTGGGGTACAGTACTGGTGGGTACAGGTCTGTCACTGTATAACACTGGGGTACAGTACTGGTGGGTACAGGTCTGTCACTGTATAACACTGGGGTACAGTACTGGTGGGTACAGGTCTGTCACTGTATAACACTGGGTACAGTACTGGTGGGTACAGGTCTGTCACTGTATAACACTGGGGTACAGTACTGGTGGGTACAGGTCTGTCACTGTATAACACTGGGGTACAGTACTGGTGGGTACAGGTCTGTCACTGTATAACACTGGGGTACAGTACTGGTGGGTACAGGTCTGTCACTGTATAACACTGGGGTACAGTACTGGTGGGTACAGGTCTGTCACTGTATAACACTGGGGTACAGTACTGGTGGGTACAGGTCTGTCACTGTATAACACTGGGGTACAGTACTGGTGGGTACAGGTCTGTCACTGTATAACACTGGGGTACAGTACTGGTGGGTACAGGTCTGTCACTGTATACACTGGGGTACAGTACTGGTGGGTACAGGTCTGTCACTGTATAACACTGGGGTACAGTACTGGTGGGTACAGGTCTGTCACTGTATAACACTGGGGTACAGTACTGGTGGGTACAGGTCTGTCACTGTATAACACTGGGTACAGTACTGGTGGGTACAGGTCTGTCACTGTATAACACTGGGGTACAGTACTGGTGGGTACAGGTCTGTCACTGTATAACACTGGGGTACAGTACTGGTGGGTACAGGTCTGTCACTGTATAACACTGGGGTACAGTACTGGTGGGTACAGGTCTGTCACTGTATAACACTGGGGTACAGTACTGGTGGGTACAGGTCTGTCACTGTATAACACTGGGGTACAGTACTGGTGGGTACAGGTCTGTCACTGTATAACACTGGGGTACAGTACTGGTGGGTACAGGTCTGTCACTGTATAACACTGGGGTACAGTACTGGTGGGTACAGGTCTGTCACTGTATAACACTGGGGTACAGTACTGGTGGGTACAGGTCTGTCACTGTATAACACTGGGGTACAGTACTGGTGGGTACAGGTCTGTCACTGTATAACACTGGGGTACAGTACTGGTGGGTACAGGTCTGTCACTGTATAACACTGGGGTACAGTACTGGTGGGTACAGGTCTGTCACTGTATAACACTGGGGTACAGTACTGGTGGGTACAGGTCTGTCACTGTATAACACTGGGGTACAGTACTGGTGGGTACAGGTCTGTCACTGTATAACACTGGGGTACAGTACTGGTGGGTACAGGTCTGTCACTGTATAACACTGGGTACAGTACTGGTGGGTACAGGTCTGTCACTGTATAACACTGGGGTACAGTACTGGTGGGTACAGGTCTGTCACTGTATAACACTGGGGTACAGTACTGGTGGGTACAGGTCTGTCACTGTATAACACTGGGGTACAGTACTGGTGGGTACAGGTCTGTCACTGTATAACACTGGGGTACAGTACTGGTGGGTACAGGTCTGTCACTGTATAACACTGGGGTACAGTACTGGTGGGTACAGGTCTGTCACTGTATAACACTGGGGTACAGTACTGGTGGGTACAGGTCTGTCACTGTATAACACTGGGGTACAGTACTGGTGGGTACAGGTCTGTCACTGTATAACACTGGGGTACAGTACTGGTGGGTACAGGTCTGTCACTGTATAACACTGGGGTACAGTACTGGTGGGTACAGGTCTGTCACTGTATAACACTGGGGTACAGTACTGGTGGGTACAGGTCTGTCACTGTATAACACTGGGGTACAGTACTGGTGGGTACAGGTCTGTCACTGTATAACACTGGGTACAGTACTGGTGGGTACAGGTCTGTCACTGTATAACACTGGGGTACAGTACTGGTGGGTACAGGTCTGTCACTGTATAACACTGGGGTACAGTACTGGTGGGTACAGGTCTGTCACTGTATAACACTGGGGTACAGTACTGGTGGGTACAGGTCTGTCACTGTATAACACTGGGGTACAGTACTGGTGGGTACAGGTCTGTCACTGTATAACACTGGGTACAGTACTGGTGGGTACAGGTCTGTCACTGTATAACACTGGGGTACAGTACTGGTGGGTACAGGTCTGTCACTGTATAACACTGGGGTACAGTACTGGTGGGTACAGGTCTGTCACTGTATAACACTGGGGTACAGTACTGGTGGGTACAGGTCTGTCACTGTATAACACTGGGTACAGTACTGGTGGGTACAGGTCTGTCACTGTATAACACTGGGTACAGTACTGGTGGGTACAGGTCTGTCACTGTATAACACTGGGGTACAGTACTGGTGGGTACAGGTCTGTCACTGTATAACACTGTACAGTACTGGTGGTACAGGTCTGTCACTGTATAACACTGGGGTACAGTACTGGTGGGTACAGGTCTGTCACTGTATAACACTGGGGTACAGTACTGGTGGGTACAGGTCTGTCACTGTATAACACTGGGGTACAGTACTGGTGGGTACAGGTCTGTCACTGTATAACACTGGGGTACAGTACTGGTGGGTACAGGTCTGTCACTGTATAACACTGGGTACAGTACTGGTGGGTACAGGTCTGTCACTGTATAACACTGGTACAGTACTGGTGGGTACAGGTCTGTCACTGTATAACACTGGGGTACAGTACTGGTGGGTACAGGTCTGTCACTGTATAACACTGGGGTACAGTACTGGTGGTACAGGTCTGTCACTGTATAACACTGGGTACAGTACTGGTGGGTACAGGTCTGTCACTGTATAACACTGGGGTACAGTACTGGTGGGTACAGGTCTGTCACTGTATAACACTGGGGTACAGTACTGGTGGGTACAGGTCTGTCACTGTATAACACTGGGTACAGTACTGGTGGGTACAGGTCTGTCACTGTATAACACTGGGGTACAGTACTGGTGGGTACAGGTCTGTCACTGTATAACACTGGGGTACAGTACTGGTGGGTACAGGTCTGTCACTGTATAACACTGGGGTACAGTACTGGTGGGTACAGGTCTGTCACTGTATAACACTGGGGTACAGTACTGGTGGGTACAGGTCTGTCACTATACACTGGGGTACAGTACTGGTGGGTACAGGTCTGTCACTGTATACACTGGGGTACAGTACTGGTGGGTACAGGTCTGTCACTGTATAACACTGGGGTACAGTACTGGTGGGTACAGGTCTGTCACTGTATAACACTGGGGTACAGTACTGGTGGGTACAGGTCTGTCACTGTATAACACTGGGTACAGTACTGGTGGGTACAGGTCTGTCACTGTATAACACTGGGGTACAGTACTGGTGGGTACAGGTCTGTCACTGTATAACACTGGGGTACAGTACTGGTGGGTACAGGTCTGTCACTGTAAACACTGGGGTACAGTACTGGTGGGTACAGGTCTGTCACTGTATAACACTGGGGTACAGTACTGGTGGGTACAGGTCTGTCACTGTATAACACTGGGTACAGTACTGGTGGGTACAGGTCTGTCACTGTATAACACTGGGGTACAGTACTGGTGGGTACAGGTCTGTCACTGTATAACACTGGGGTACAGTACTGGTGGGTACAGGTCTGTCACTGTATAACACTGGGGTACAGTACTGGTGGGTACAGGTCTGTCACTGTATAACACTGGGGTACAGTACTGGTGGGTACAGGTCTGTCACTGTAACACTGGGGTACAGTACTGGTGGGTACAGGTCTGTCACTGTATAACACTGGGGTACAGTACTGGTGGGTACAGGTCTGTCACTGTATAACACTGGGTACAGTACTGGTGGGTACAGGTCTGTCACTGTATAACACTGGGGTACAGTACTGGTGGGTACAGGTCTGTCACTGTATAACACTGGGGTACAGTACTGGTGGGTACAGGTCTGTCACTGTATAACACTGGGGTACAGTACTGGTGGGTACAGGTCTGTCACTGTATAACACTGGGGTACAGTACTGGTGGGTACAGGTCTGTCACTGTATAACACTGGGGTACAGTACTGGTGGGTACAGGTCTGTCACTGTATAACACTGGGGTACAGTACTGGTGGGTACAGGTCTGTCACTGTATAACACTGGGGTACAGTACTGGTGGGTACAGGTCTGTCACTGTATAACACTGGGGTACAGTACTGGTGGGTACAGGTCTGTCACTTATAACACTGGGGTACAGTACTGGTGGGTACAGGTCTGTCACTGTATAACACTGGGGTACAGTACTGGTGGGTACAGGTCTGTCACTGTATAACACTGGGGTACAGTACTGGTGGGTACAGGTCTGTCACTGTATAACACTGGGGTACAGTACTGGTGGGTACAGGTCTGTCACTGTATAACACTGGGGTACAGTACTGGTGGGTACAGGTCTGTCACTGTATAACACTGGGGTACAGTACTGGTGGGTACAGGTCTGTCACTGTATAACACTGGGGTACAGTACTGGTGGGTACAGGTCTGTCACTGTATAACACTGGGGTACAGTACTGGTGGGTACAGGTCTGTCACTGTATAACACTGGGGTACAGTACTGGTGGGTACAGGTCTGTCACTGTATAACACTGGGTACAGTACTGGTGGGTACAGGTCTGTCACTGTATAACACTGGGGGTACAGTACTGGTGGGTACAGGTCTGTCACTGTATAACACTGGGGTACAGTACTGGTGGGTACAGGTCTGTCACTGTATAACACTGGGGTACAGTACTGGTGGGTACAGGTCTGTCACTGTATAACACTGGGGTACAGTACTGGTGGGTACAGGTCTGTCACTGTATAACACTGGGGTACAGTACTGGTGGGTACAGGTCTGTCACTGTATAACACTGGGGTACAGTACTGGTGGGTACAGGTCTGTCACTGTATAACACTGGGGTACAGTACTGGTGGGTACAGGTCTGTCACTGTATAACACTGGGGTACAGTACTGGTGGGTACAGGTCTGTCACTGTATAACACTGGGGTACAGTACTGGTGGGTACAGGTCTGTCACTGTATAACACTGGGGTACAGTACTGGTGGGTACAGGTCTGTCACTGTATAACACTGGGGTACAGTACTGGTGGGTACAGGTCTGTCACTGTATAACACTGGGGTACAGTACTGGTGGGTACAGGTCTGTCACTGTATAACACTGGGGTACAGTACTGGTGGGTACAGGTCTGTCACTGTATAACACGGGTACAGTACTGGTGGGTACAGGTCTGTCACTGTATAACACTGGGGTACAGTACTGGTGGGTACAGGTCTGTCACTGTATAACACTGGGGTACAGTACTGGTGGGTACAGGTCTGTCACTGTATAACACTGGGGTACAGTACTGGTGGGTACAGGTCTGTCACTGTATAACACTGGGGTACAGTACTGGTGGGTACAGGTCTGTCACTGTATAACACTGGGGTACAGTACTGGTGGGTACAGGTCTGTCACTGTATAACACTGGGGTACAGTACTGGTGGGTACAGGTCTGTCACTGTATAACACTGGGGTACAGTACTGGTGGGTACAGTCTGTCACTGTATAACACTGGGGTACAGTACTGGTGGGTACAGGTCTGTCACTGTATAACACTGGGGTACAGTACTGGTGGGTACAGGTCTGTCACTGTATAACACTGGGGTACAGTACTGGTGGGTACAGGTCTGTCACTGTATAACACTGGGGTACAGTACTGGTGGGTACAGGTCTGTCACTGTATAACACTGGGGTACAGTACTGGTGGGTACAGGTCTGTCACTGTATAACACTGGGGTACAGTACTGGTGGGTACAGGTCTGTCACTGTATAACACTGGGGTACAGTACTGGTGGGTACAGGTCTGTCACTGTATAACACTGGGTACAGTACTGGTGGGTACAGGTCTGTCACTGTATAACACTGGGGTACAGTACTGGTGGGTACAGGTCTGTCACTGTATAACACTGGGGTACAGTACTGGTGGGTACAGGTCTGTCACTGTATAACACTGGGGTACAGTACTGGTGGGTACAGGTCTGTCACTGTATAACACTGGGGTACAGTACTGGTGGGTACAGGTCTGTCACTGTATAACACTGGGGTACAGTACTGGTGGGTACAGGTCTGTCACTGTATAACACTGGGGTACAGTACTGGTGGGTACAGGTCTGTCACTGTATAACACTGGGGTACAGTACTGGTGGGTACAGGTCTGTCACTGTATAACACTGGGTACAGTACTGGTGGGTACAGGTCTGTCACTGTATAACACTGGGGTACAGTACTGGTGGGTACAGGTCTGTCACTGTATAACACTGGGGTACAGTACTGGTGGGTACAGGTCTGTCACTGTATAACACTGGGTACAGTACTGGTGGGTACAGGTCTGTCACTGTATAACACTGGGGTACAGTACTGGTGGGTACAGGTCTGTCACTGTATAACACTGGGGTACAGTACTGGTGGGTACAGGTCTGTCACTGTATAACACTGGGGTACAGTACTGGTGGGTACAGGTCTGTCACTGTATAACACTGGGGTACAGTACTGGTGGGTACAGGTCTGTCACTGTATAACACTGGGGTACAGTACTGGTGGGTACAGGTCTGTCACTGTATAACACTGGGGTACAGTACTGGTGGGTACAGGTCTGTCACTGTATAACACTGGGGTACAGTACTGGTGGGTACAGGTCTGTCACTGTATAACACTGGGGTACAGTACTGGTGGGTACAGGTCTGTCACTGTATAACACTGGGGTACAGTACTGGTGGGTACAGGTCTGTCACTGTATAACACTGGGGTACAGTACTGGTGGGTACAGGTCTGTCACTGTATAACACTGGGTACAGTACTGGTGGGTACAGGTCTGTCACTGTATAACACTGGGTACAGTACTGGTGGGTACAGGTCTGTCACTGTATAACACTGGGGTACAGTACTGGTGGGTACAGGTCTGTCACTGTATAACACTGGGTACAGTACTGGTGGGTACAGGTCTGTCACTGTATAACACTGGGGTACAGTACTGGTGGGTACAGGTCTGTCACTGTATAACACTGGGGTACAGTACTGGTGGGTACAGGTCTGTCACTGTATAACACTGGGGTACAGTACTGGTGGGTACAGGTCTGTCACTGTATAACACTGGGGTACAGTACTGGTGGGTACAGGTCTGTCACTGTATAACACTGGGGTACAGTACTGGTGGGTACAGGTCTGTCACTGTATAACACTGGGGTACAGTACTGGTGGGTACAGGTCTGTCACTGTATAACACTGGGGTACAGTACTGGTGGGTACAGGTCTGTCACTGTATAACACTGGGGTACAGTACTGGTGGGTACAGGTCTGTCACTGTATAACACTGGGGTACAGTACTGGTGGGTACAGGTCTGTCACTGTATAACACTGGGGTACAGTACTGGTGGGTACAGGTCTGTCACTGTATAACACTGGGGTACAGTACTGGTGGGTACAGGTCTGTCACTGTATAACACTGGGGTACAGTACTGGTGGGTACAGGTCTGTCACTGTATAACACTGGGGTACAGTACTGGTGGGTACAGGTCTGTCACTGTATAACACTGGGGTACAGTACTGGTGGGTACAGGTCTGTCACTGTATAACACTGGGTACAGTACTGGTGGGTACAGGTCTGTCACTGTATAACACTGGGGTACAGTACTGGTGGGTACAGGTCTGTCACTGTATAACACTGGGGTACAGTACTGGTGGGTACAGGTCTGTCACTGTATAACACTGGGGTACAGTACTGGTGGGTACAGGTCTGTCACTGTATAACACTGGGGTACAGTACTGGTGGGTACAGGTCTGTCACTGTATAACACTGGGGTACAGTACTGGTGGGTACAGGTCTGTCACTGTATAACACTGGGGTACAGTACTGGTGGGTACAGGTCTGTCACTGTATAACACTGGGGTACAGTACTGGTGGGTACAGGTCTGTCACTGTATAACACTGGGGTACAGTACTGGTGGGTACAGGTCTGTCACTGTATAACACTGGGGTACAGTACTGGTGGGTACAGGTCTGTCACTGTATAACACTGGGGTACAGTACTGGTGGGTACAGGTCTGTCACTGTATAACACTGGGGTACAGTACTGGTGGGTACAGGTCTGTCACTGTATAACACTGGGGTACAGTACTGGTGGGTACAGGTCTGTCACTGTATAACACTGGGGTACAGTACTGGTGGGTACAGGTCTGTCACTGTATAACACTGGGGTACAGTACTGGTGGGTACAGGTCTGTCACTGTATAACACTGGGGTACAGTACTGGTGGGTACAGGTCTGTCACTGTATAACACTGGGGTACAGTACTGGTGGGTACAGGTCTGTCACTGTATAACACTGGGGTACAGTACTGGTGGGTACAGGTCTGTCACTGTATAACACTGGGGTACAGTACTGGTGGGTACAGGTCTGTCACTGTATAACACTGGGGTACAGTACTGGTGGGTACAGGTCTGTCACTGTATAACACTGGGGTACAGTACTGGTGGGTACAGGTCTGTCACTGTATAACACTGGGGTACAGTACTGGTGGGTACAGGTCTGTCACTGTATAACACTGGGTACAGTACTGGTGGGTACAGGTCTGTCACTGTATAACACTGGGGTACAGTACTGGTGGGTACAGGTCTGTCACTGTATAACACTGGGGTACAGTACTGGTGGGTACAGGTCTGTCACTGTATAACACTGGGGTACAGTACTGGTGGGTACAGGTCTGTCACTGTATAACACTGGGGTACAGTACTGGTGGGTACAGGTCTGTCACTGTATAACACTGGGGTACAGTACTGGTGGGTACAGGTCTGTCACTGTATAACACTGGGGTACAGTACTGGTGGGTACAGGTCTGTCACTGTATAACACTGGGGTACAGTACTGGTGGGTACAGGTCTGTCACTGTATAACACTGGGGTACAGTACTGGTGGGTACAGGTCTGTCACTGTATAACACTGGGGTACAGTACTGGTGGGTACAGGTCTGTCACTGTATAACACTGGGGTACAGTACTGGTGGGTACAGGTCTGTCACTGTATAACACTGGGGTACAGTACTGGTGGGTACAGGTCTGTCACTGTATAACACTGGGGTACAGTACTGGTGGGTACAGGTCTGTCACTGTATAACACTGGGTACAGTACTGGTGGGTACAGGTCTGTCACTGTATAACACTGGGGTACAGTACTGGTGGGTACAGGTCTGTCACTGTATAACACTGGGGTACAGTACTGGTGGGTACAGGTCTGTCACTGTATAACACTGGGGTACAGTACTGGTGGGTACAGGTCTGTCACTGTATAACACTGGGGTACAGTACTGGTGGGTACAGGTCTGTCACTGTATAACACTGGGGTACAGTACTGGTGGGTACAGGTCTGTCACAGTATAACACTGGGGTACAGTACTGGTGGGTACAGGTCTGTCACTGTATAACACTGGGGTACAGTACTGTGTGTTCATGACTGTCACTGTATAACACTGGGGTACAGTACTGGTGGTACAGGTCTGTCACTGTATAACACTGGGGTACAGTACTGGTGCGTACAGGTCTGTCACAGTATAACACTGGGGTGCAGTACTGGTGGGTACAGGTCTGTCAATGTATAACACTGGGGTACAGTACTGGTGGGTACAGGTCTGTCACTGTATAACACTGGGGTACAGTACTGGTGGGTACAGGTCTGTCACTGTATAACACTGGGGTACAGTACTGGTGGGTTCAGGTCTGTCACTGTATAACACTGGGGTACAGTACTGGTGGGTACGAGTCTGTCACTGTATAACACTGGGGTACAGTACTGGTGGGTACTTGTCTGTCACTGTATAACACTGGGGTACAGTACTGGTGGGTACAGGTCTGTCACAGTATAACACTGGGTACAATACTGGTGGGCACAGGTCTGTCATTGTATAACTGTGGGGTACAGTACTGATGGGTACAGGTCTGTCACTGTATAAAACTGGGGTGCAGTACTGGTGGGTACAGGTCTGTCACTGTATAACACTGGGGTACAGTACAGGTGGGTACAGGTCTGTCACTGTATAACACTGGTGTACAGTACTGGTGGGTACGGGTCTGTCACTGTATAACACTGGGGTACAGTACTGGTGAGTACTGATCTGTCACTGTATAACACGGGTACAGTACTGGTGGGTTACATGTCTGTCCCGTATAACACTGGGGTACAGTACTGGTGGGTACAGGTCTGTCACTGCATAACACTGGGGTACATACTGGTGTTTTCATGTCTGTCACTGTATAACACTGGGGTACAGTACTGGTGGGGAGAGGTCTGTGTCTGTATAACACTGTGGTACAGTACTGGTGGGTACAGGTCTGTCACTGTATAACACTGGGGTACAGTACTGGTGGGTACAGGTCTGTCACTGTATAACACTGGGGTACAGTACTGGTGGGTACAGGTCTGTCACTGTTTCACACTGTGGTACAGTTCTGGTGGTACAGTCTGTCACTGTATAACACTGGGGTACAGTAACTGGCAGGTACAGGACTGTCATTATATAACACGGATACAATACTGGTGGTACAGGTCTGTCACTGTATAACACTGAGGTACAGTACTGGTGGGTACAGGTCTGTCACTGTATAACACTGGGGTACAGTACTAGTGGGTACAGGTCTGTCATTGTATAACACTGGGGTACAGTACTGGTGGGTACAGGTCTGTCACTGTCTAACACTGGGGTACAGTACTGGTGGGTACAGGTCTGTCACTGTTTAACACTGGGGTACAGTACTGGTGGGTACAGATCTGTCACTGTATAACACTGGGGTACAGTACTGGTGGGAGAGGTCTGTCACTGTATAACACTGGGGTACAGTACTGGTGGGTACAGGTCTGTCACTGTTTTACACTGGGGTACAGTACTGGTGGGAACAGGTCTGTCACTGTATAACACTGGGGTACAGTACTGGTGGGTACAGGTCTGTCACTGTTTTGCACTGGGGTACAGTACTGGTGGGTACAGGTCTGTCACTGTATAACACTGGGGTACAGTACTGGTGGGTACAGGTCTGTCACTGTTTACACTGGGGTACAGTACTGGTGGGTACGAGTCTGTCACTGTTTACACTGGGGTACAGTACTAGTGGGTACAGGTCTGTCACTGTACTACACTGGGGTACAGTACTGGTGGGTACTGGCTCTGTCACTGTATACACTGGGGTACAGTACTGTGGGTACAGATCTCTCACTGTATAACACTGGGGTACAGTACTGGTGGGTTCAGGTCTGTCACTGTATAACACTGGGGTACAGTACTGGTGGGGAGAGGTCTGTCACTGTATAACACTGGGGTACAGTACTGGTGAGTACAGGTCTGTCACCTGTATAACACTGGGGTACAGTACTGGTGGGTACAGGTCTGTCACTGTATAACACTGGGGTACAGTACCGGTGTGTACAGGTCTGTCACAGTATAACACTGGGGTACAGTACTGGTGGGTACAGGTCTGTCACTGTATAACACTGGGGTACAGTACTGGTGCGTACAGGTCTGTCACAGTATAACACTGGGGTGCAGTACTGGTGGGTACAGGTCTGTCACTGTATAACACTGGGGTACAGTACTGGTGGGTACAGGTCTGTCACTGTATAACACTGGGGTACAGTTCTGATGGGTACAGGTCTGTCACTGTATAACACTGGGGTACGGTACTGGTGGGTTCAGGTCTGTCACTGTATAACACTGGGGTACAGTACTGGTGGGTACGAGTCTGTCACTGTATAACACTGGGGTACAGTACTGATGGGTACAGGTCTGTCACTGTATAAAACTGGGGTGCAGTACTGGTGGGTACAGGTCTGTCACTGTATAACACTGGGGTACAGTACAGGTGGGTACAGGTCTGTCACTGTATAACACTGGTGTACAGTACTGGTGGGTACAGGTCTGTCGCTGTATAACAATGGGGTACAGTACTGGTGTGTACAGATATGTCACTGTATAACACGGGTACAGTACTGGTGGGTACATGTCTGTCACTGTATAACACTGGGGTACAGTACTGGTGGGTACAGGTCTGTCACTGTATAACACTGGGGTACAGTACTGGTGTTTTCATGTCTGTCACTGTATAACACTGGGGTACAGTACTGGTGGGGAGAGGTCTGTGTCTGTATAACACTGTGGTACAGTACTGGTGGGTACAGGTCTGTCACTGTATAACACTGGGGTACAGTACTGGTGGGTACAGGTCTGTCACTGTATAACACTGGGGTACAGTACTGGTGGTTACAGGTCTGTCACTGTATAACACTGGGGTACAGTACTGGTGGGTACAGGTCTGTCACTGTTTCACACTGTGGTACAGTTCTGGTGGGTACAGGTCTGTCACTGTATAACACTGGGGTACAGTACTGGTGGGTACAGGACTGTCATTATATAACACTGGATACAATACTGGTGGGTACAGGTCTGTCACTGTATAACACTGGGTACAGTACTGGTGGGTAAAGGTCTGTCACTGTATAACACTGGGGTACAGTACTAGTGGGTACAGGTCTGTCATTGTATAACACTGGGGTACAGTACTGGTGGGTACAGGTCTGTCACTGTCTAACACTGGGTTACAGTACTGGTGGGTACAGGTCTGTCACTGTTTAACACTGGGGTACAGTACTGGTGGGTACAGATCTGTCACTGTATAACACTGGGGTACAGTACTGGTGGGGAGAGGTCTGTCACTGTATAACACTGGGGTACAGTACTGGTGGGTACAGGTCTGTCACTGTTTAACACTGGGGTACAGTACTGGTGGGAACAGGTCTGTCACTGTATAACACTGGGGTACAGTACTGGTGGGTACAGGTCTGTCACTGTTTACACTGGGGTACAGTACTGGTGGGTACAGGTCTGTCACTGTATAACACCGGGGTACAGTACTGGTGGGTACAGGTCTGTCACTGTTTAACACTGGGGTACAGTACTGGTGGGTACAGGTCTGTCACTGTTTAACACTGGGGTACAGTACTGGTGGGTACAGGTCTGTCACTGTACAACACTGTGGTACAGTACTGGTGGGTACAGATCTGTCACTAACAGTGGGGTACAGTACTGGTGGGTACAGGTCTGTCACTGTAACACTGGGTTACAGTACTGGTGGGTACAGGTCTGTCACTGTATAACACTGGGGTACAGTACTGGTGGGTACAGGTCTGTCACTGTAACACTGGGGTACAGTACTGGTGGGTACAGGTGTGTCACTGTATAACACTGGGGTACAGTACTGGTAGGTACAGGTCTGTCACTGTATAACACTGGGGTACAGTACTGGTGGGTACAGATCTGTCACTGTATAACACTGGGGTACAGTACTGGTGGGAGAGGTCTGTCACTGTATAACACTGGGGTACAGTACTGGTGGGTACAGGTCTGTCACTGTTTACACTGGGGTACAGTACTGGTGGGAACAGGTCTGTCACTGTATAACACTGGGGTACAGTACTGGTGGGTACAGGTCTGTCACTGTTTAACACTGGGGTACAGTACTGGTGGGTACAGGTCTGTCACTGTATAACACTGGGGTACAGTACTGGTGGGTACAGGTCTGTCACTGTTTTAACACTGGGGTACAGTACTGGTGGGTACAGGTCTGTCACTGTTTTACACTGGGGTACAGTACTGGTGGGTACATGTCTGTCACTGTACAACACTGTGGTACAGTACTGGTGGGTACAGATCTGTCACTAACAGTGGGGTACAGTACTGGTGGGTACAGGTCTGTCACTGAACACTGGGTTACAGTACTGGTGGGTACAGGTCTGTCACTGTATAACACTGGGTACAGTACTGGTGGGTAGAGGTCTGTCACTGTAACACTGGGGTACAGTACTGGTGGGTACAGGTGTGTCACTGTATTACACTGGGGTACAGTACTGGTGGGTACAGGCCTGTCACTGTATAACACTGGGGTACAGTACTGGTAGGTACAGGTCTGTCACTGTATAACACCGGGGTACAGTACTGGTAGGTACAGGTCTGTCACTGTATAACACTGGGGTACAATACTGGTGGGTACAGGTCTGTCACTGTATAACACTGGGGTACAATACTGGTGGGTACAGGTCTGTCACTGTATAACACTGGGGTACAATACTGGTGGGTACAGGACTGTCGCCGTAAAACACTGGGGTACAGTACTGGTGGGTACAGGACTGTCGCTGTACAACACTGGGGTACAGTACTGGTGGGTACAGGTATGTCGCTGTAAAACACTGGGGTACAGTACTGGTGGGTACAGGTCTGTCGCTGTATAACACTGGGGTACAGTACTGGTGGGTACTGGTCTGTCACTGTAAAACACTGGGGTACAGTACTGGTAGGTACAGGTCTGTCACTGTATAACACTGGGGTACAATACTGGTGGGTACAGGACTGTCACTGTATAACACTGGGGTACAGTACTGGTGGGTACAGGTCTGTCACTGTATAACACTGGGGTACAGTACTGGTGGATACAGGACTGTCACTATATAACACTGGGGTACAGTACTGATGGATACAGGTCTGTCACTGTAATTAATGAGCTGTTACCCTCAGACTGACCTCAGGATGTTGCTTGTCGCAATTACCCTCATACTGACCTCAGGATGTTGCTTGTCGCAATTACGCTCTGACTGACCTCAGGATGTTGCTTGTAGGAATTACCCTCTGACTGACCCCTGGATGTTACTTGTAGCAATTACCCTCTGACTGACCTCAGGATGTGCTTTAGACAATCACCCTGTGTGACCTCAGGACCTGCCTTGGGGCAGTCACCTCCTACGATTAACCTCAGGGCATCATCTGACCTCAGGATGTGTCGGTGTGCAGCAAGAAGACCCTGTCAGCTTTAAAGGGGCAGGTCAGGCTCAATACCCGCAGTACTGCACTGGGAATGACTGCCTAGATTATGGACTCCTCAACTGACTGACTGGATGGAGCCTGGGCCTTTCCTACTCTGAGTGTGTGTGGGGCTCAGTACCACACCGGGTGTGAGATCAGCGAATTCAGCACAGGCCTTGGATAGAAACATAGAAAAATAGGAGCAGGAGTAGGCCATTCGGCCCTTCGAGCCTGTTCCACCATTCAATATGAGCATGGCTGAAACTCGAGTGAATACAGGCCTAGTCGACCCAATCTCTCCTCATACGACAGTCCTGCCATCCCAGGAATCAGTCTGGTGAACCTTCGCTGCACTCCCTCTGTGGCAAGTATATCCTTTCTTAGATAAGGAGACCAAAACTGCACACAGTACTCCAGGTGTGGTCTCACCAAGACCCTGTATAACTGTAGTAAGACATCCTTGCTCCTTTACCCAAATCCTCTTGCAATGAAGGCCAACATACCATTTGCCTTCCTAACTGCTTGCTGCACCTGCATGTTTGCTTTCAGTGACTGGTGTACAAGGACACCCAGGTCCCTTTGTACATCAACATTTCCCAATCTATCACCATTTAAACAATACTCTGCCTTTCTGTTTTTCCTACCGAAGTGCATCTGCCATGTATTTGCCCACTCACTCAACTTGTCTAAATCACCTTGAAGCCTCTTTGCATCCTCCTCACAACTCACAATCCCACCTAGTTTCGTGTCGTCAGCAAACTTGGAAATATTACATTTGGTTCCCTCATCCAAATCATTGATATATATTGTGAATAGCTGGGGCCCAAGCACTGATCCCTGCGGTACACCACTAGTCACCGCCTGCCACCCCAAAAAAGACCCATTTATTCCTACTCTCTGTTTCCTGTCTGTTCCCCAAATTTCAATCCATGCCAGTATATTACCCCCAATCCCATGTGCTTTAATTTTGCACATTAACCTCTTATGTGGGACTTTATCAAAGGCCTTCTGAAAATCCAAATACACCACATCTACTGGTTCTCCCTTATCTATTCTACCAGTTACATCCTCAAAAAACTCCAGTTGGTTTGTCAAACACGATTTCCCTTTCATAAATCCATGTTGACTTTGTCTCATCCCGTGGATATTTCCTGAGTGTCCTGTTACCACATCCTTTGTAATAGACTCTAGCATTTTTCCTACCACTGATGTTAGGCTAACCGGTCTGTAGTTCCCTGTTTTCTCTCTCCCTCCTTTTTTAATGGATTGAGCCTGGGCCTTTCCTGCTCTGTGTGTGTGTGAGGCTCAGTACCACACCGGGTGTGAGGTCAGCAATCTCAGCACAGGCCGGGGATTGAGCCTGGGCCTTTCCTGCTCTGTGTGTACCACATCGGAGGGTGAATTTACCCCCTCAGTCCTGCGATTGAGAGCCATATCAAGGCCGAGGGACCTTCTGAGGCACTTGAGCCTGCAGGGCTCGATTTTCAAAATTAAACACCAGGCCGGAATTAATTGGCCCTTTAATCTTCAAGACGGAAACTCCCAACTCACCGGCATGGACTGGTTGGGCCGAATGGCCTGTTTCTGTCCTGTAAGCTCTGTGTAACCAGGTAAAGAATTAGCCAGACAGACAGACGGGGTGTCGGGGAAGATAGACGGGGAGACAAAACGAACTAACTCGCATTTCTACAGCGCCTATCACGACCTCAGGACGTCTCGAAGCGCTTCACAGAAAATGAGTTACATTTTTTGACGTGCGGTCACTGTTGAAATGTAGGAAAACTCGGCAGGCAAATTTTGCACAGCAAGCTCCCACAAACAGCAATGTGACAATGACCAGGTCATCTGTTTTAGTGATGTTGGTTGAGGGATAAATATTGGGCCCCAGGACACCGGGGAGAGCTCCCCCCCCACCCCCTGCTCTTCTTCCAATAGTGGCCGTGGGAATGCCTCAGTACTGACCCTCCGACAGTGCGGCGCTCCCTCAGTACCGCCCCTCCAACAGTGCGGCGCTCCCTCAGTACTGACCCTCCGACAGTGCAGCGCTCCCTCAGTACCGCCCCTCCGACAGTGCGGCGCTCCCTCAGTACCGCCCCTCCGACAGTGCGGCGCTCCCTCAGTACTGCCCCTCCGACAGTGCGGCGCTCCCTCAGTACCGCCCCTCCGACAGTGCGGCGCTCCCTCAGTACCGCCCCTCCGACAGTGCAGCGCTCCCTCAGTACCGCCCCTCCGACAGTGCGGCGCTCCCTCAGTACTGTCCCTCCGACAGTGCCGTGCTCCCTCAGTACTGCCTCTCCGACAGTGCGGTGCTCCCTCAGTACCGCCCCTCCGACAGTGCGGCGCTCCCTCAGTACCGCCCCTCCGACAGTGCAGCGCTCCCTCAGTACCGCCCCTCCGACAGTGCGGCGCTCCCTCAGTACTGCCCCTCCGACAGTGCCGTGCTCCCTCAGTACCGCCTCTCCGACAGTGCGACATTCCCTCAGTACTGTCCCTCCGACAGTGCGGCGCTCCCTCAGTACCGCCCCTCCGACAGTGCGGCGCTCCCTCAGTACCGCCCCTCCGACAGTGCGGTGCTCCCTCAGTACTGGCACCGGGGGAGTGTCGGTCTGGATTACGGGGCTCGAGTCTCTGGAGTGGGGCCTCGCACCCACGACCTGCTGACTCTGAGGGGAGAGTTCGACCCACTGAGACACGGAAGACAATATAAATACACATTCATCTTTCGCTGGAACACAAAGACTTCAACTTGGTGCCAGCATCATTGAAGCTTTATTGCTTTTCATAGCATGCGGGCTGGGTTATTAACAATCAGCTGGTTGAGCTGGACGGATGTAGTGAACTGATTCAGGCACGTTGTCGAGCCCTCTCCTGTCCTTCAGAAACATGAACTGACTGCTTCGCCAGTTAATTCGACATGTCGTAACCCAGGATTGTAAAAGGGGCTCGGCTGCTGCTGGGCATCAGTGTCAGAGGGTGAGAGACAGAGCAGAGAGAGAGAAGGAGGGAGATGGAGAGAGAGAGAAGGGGAGCAGGAGGCAGAGAGAGAAAGAAAGAGTTGCATTTCTCCGGCGCCTTTCACGACCTCAGGACGTCCCAAAGCGCTTTACTGTCAATGCAGTACTTTTGAAGTGCACAGCAAGCTCCCACAAACAACAATGAGATCATGATGAGAGAATGTGTTTTTGTTATGTTGATTGAGGGATAAATATTGGACCCCGGGAGAACACCCCTACTCTCCTCCGCAACAGTGTCGTGAGATCTTTTACGTCCGCCTGAGAGAGCAGACGGGGCCTCAGTTTAATGCCTCATCCGAAAGACAGCACCTCTGGCAGTGCAGCACGCCCTCAGAACTGGCACCGGGGGAGTACTAGCCTGGATTATGGAGCTCAGGTCTCGGGAGTGCGGCTTGAACCCACATCCTTCTGACTCAGAGGCGAGAGTGCTATCCACTGAGACACGGCTGACATCGATGGAGAGAGACAAGGGGGAGCAGGAGGGAGATAGAGAGAGGAAGAGCAGGAGGGAGATAGAGAGGGAGATGGGGAGCAGGAGGGAGATAGAGAGAAGGGGAAGAACTGGCAGTGGGGGAGAGTTGGGCCTGGTTTATGGAGCTCAAGTCTATGGACTGGGGGCTCGACCCCCCGACCCCCCGACCCCCCGACACCGAGGTCAGAGAGAAACCGACTGATCCGAAAGGAGAGCAAGACCAGTCTGCCCTTAGCAGCAGAATAATACACTGGGCGTTGTCCTCCTGAGAGAAGAGCAATGCCACGGGAGGCCCACTAGCTGAGGTGCCCCATCACTCGTCTCCCAGAATAGGAGACTGGGCCCCCTCCCCCTTGCTCGCTGGGGGCCCGGAGGGTCCCGGTGCCCTCGGGTCAGACCCCCAGTCACTCTGAGTCCATGGATTTTGATAGAATATTTCATTGGTTTTCTTCTCTCTCTCCTCCCCTCTCTCTCTCTCCCTCCCTTTCTCTCTTCCCCCTCCCTCTCTCCCTCCCTCTCTCCCTCCCTCCCCTTCCCTTTCCCTCCCCCCCCTCTCCCCCTCCCTCTCCCCCTCCACTCTCCATCTCCCTCCCCCTCCCTCTCCCCCTCTCTCTCCCTCCCCCCTCTCTCTCCCTCCCCCCCTCTCCCCCTCCCTCTCCCCCTCCACTCTCCATCTCCCTCCCCCTCCCTCCCCCCTCTCTCTCCCTCCCCCCTCTCTCTCCCTCTCCTCCCTTTGGCACCACCTGACCACGCCTGTATGGGCTAGTCACCACCTGGAGACTGTAGACTCCGAGAGCCTGTCCTCGATGGGCCCCAGCTCATAGGAGCTCACCATCGCCGACAGCGCGATGTGAAGGGGCCAGTGGTGAGATCCGCTGATTTTATGCACGATGACTCCCTTCTTAAAGTCAGGCGCTTTGGCACAATTCTAATCGGCAGTTCAGCCCCTGGGCGTCGAACGCACCCATTGAAATGCACTTTATCATCAGCCTGCATTTCTCTCTTGTTGCTGTTTAGTTACTTCCTGCAATCTGTCACACTCCCTTCTGAGATGCTTATTGGACTCGGAGAGAACCTCAAACATGAAGAACACTCCTTGTAATACTGGAACCTTGGTTGCACCCTTCCTCAGGACCCGGGCTAACTCACTCAGGGGCCTGTCTTTCCCATGAGATCACTATCCATTGAAACTCCTAATTATTCTTAGTGCTGTCGCGGTCGCCAATTATGTTGGGTTTATGGGACAGTCAATTACACGTACGCTTAATACAAGTTTGAGGACTGAGACGCCTGATTAATACATTTTATTTCTCAAACAATTGATACAACCCTTCAAATGCTGTGCCCATGAGAGTGGTACCGAAAGTTCTTCATGTGCACCAGACTCATCTGACGCTGTAAGCTTGAACTGCTCACGCCAGCCGAAGTTGTTAAAGGCAAATCGTGTTTGACGAACTTTGATTGAGTTCTTTGACGAAGTTGATGAAGGTCATACGTTTGGTGTTGTGTACATGGACTTTCAAAAGACATTTGACAAAGTACCGCACAGTAGATTTGCAGCAAAATCGAATCCCCATGGTATTAAAGGGACAGTGGCTGCACATAGATACCAAATTGGCTGAGAGACAGAAAGCAGAGAGTATTCGTCAACGGTTGTTATTCAGACTGGAGGGAAGTATACGGTGGCGTCCCTCAGGGGGCAGTGTTGGGACCACCTTGCCTTTATGATATATATCAATGCCCTGGACTTGAGTATACAGGGTATAATGACAAAGTCGTCACAAGGGTTCGAATGTAGTAAAAAGTGAGGAAAGTAGCGAACTTCAGGAGGACATAGACAGACCGGTGAAATGGGCAGAAGCATCACAGTTGAAATGTAATGCAGAGAATTGCGCAGTGAAGCATATTGGAGGTAAAAATGAGGGGAAGCAATATAAACTAAATGGGACACTTTTAAAGGGGCTATAGTAAGACAGAGACCTGTTAACTTCACAGGTCAGAGTCGGTTTGGGGAGATTTAATAGCCCCGTTCAAAATCATGAACGGTTTTGCGAGAGTCGATCATAGAATCATAGAAAGTTACAGCACGGAAGGAGGCCATTTCGACCCATCGTGTCCGCGCCGGCCAACAAAGAGCTCTCCAGCCTAATCCCACTTCCCAGCTCTTGGTCCGTAGCCCTGCAGGTTACAGCATCCCAAGTGCACATCCAAGTACTTTTTAAATGTGGTTCGGGTTCCTGCCTCTACCACCCTTTCAGGCAGTGAGTTCCAGACCCCCACAACCCTCTGGGTGAAGAAATTTCCCCTCAAATCCCCTCTAAACCTTCCACCAATTACTTTAAATCTGTGCCCCCTGGTTTTTGACCCCTCTGCTAAGGGAAATAGGTCCTTTCCATTCACTTTATCCAGGCCCCTCATAATTTTATACACCTCAATAAGGTCTCCTCTCAGCCTCCTCTGTTCCAAGGAAAACAGACCCAGCCTATCCAATCTTTCCTCATAGCTAAGATTCTCTACTCCCGGCAACATCCTTGTAAATCTCCTCTGTACCCTCTCCAGTGCAATCACATCTTTCCTGTAATGTGGTGACCAGAACTGCATGCAGTATTCTAGCTGAGGCCTAACTAGTGTTTTATACAGTTGAAGCATAACCCCCCCTGCTCTTGTATTCTATGCCACGGCTAATAAAGGCAAGCATTCCGTATGCCTTCTTAACCACCTTATCTACCTGGCCTGCTACCTTCAGGGATCTGTGGATAGAGGGAAAGTGTTTCCAGTGGCAGGAGGGTCGGTAACCAGAGGACACAGATTGAAGATACTTGACAGGAAATCGAGTGGGGAAATGAGGAGGTTTTTGTAACACAGCGAATTATTATGGTGAATGACCTGCCTGACAGGGTGGAGGAAGCTGATTCAGAACGAACTGTCAAAATCATTCGAGAAATACCTGAAAGGGAGAAATTTGCAGCACTTTAAAGAACAAAAGACTCGCATTTATATAGCGCCTCTCACGACCACCGGACGTCCCAAAGCGCTTTACAGCCAATGAAGTACTTTTTGGAGTGGAGTCACTGTTGTAATGTGGGAAACGAGGCAGCCAATTTGTGCACAGCAAGCTCCCACAAACAGCAATGTGATAATCACCAGATCATCTGTTTTTGTTATGTTGGTTGAGGGATAAATATTGGCCCAGGACACCGGGGAGAACTCCCCTGGGGAGAAAGCAGCTGAGTGGGACTATTTGGATAGTTCTTTCAAAGAGCTGGCCTTTATTACAAGAGGATTTGAGTATAAGAGTAAAGACCTCACTGCAATTATATAGGGCCCTGGTGAGACCACACCTGGAGTATTCTGTACAGTTTTGGTCTGCTTACCTAAGGAAGGATATACTTGCCATAGAGGGAGTGCAACGAAGGTTCACCAGACTGATTCCTGGGATGGGGGGATTGTCCTATGAGGAGAGATTGAGTAGACTAGGCCTATATTCTCTAGAGTTTAGAAGAATGAGAGATGATCTGATTGAAACATATAAGATTCTGAGGGGGATTGACAGGGTAGATGCCGAGAGGTTGTTTCCCCCTGGCTGGGGAGTCTAGAACCAGGGGTCACAGTCTCAGGATAAGGGGTCGGCCATTTAGGACTGAGATGAGGAGAAATTTATTCACTCAGAGGGTTGTGAATCTTTGGAATTCTCTACCCCAGAGGGCTGTGGAGGCTCAGTCGTTGAGGATATTCAAGACAGAGATCGATAGATTTTTGGATATTAAGGGAATCAAGGGATATGGGGATAGAGCAGGAAGGTGGAGATGAGGTGGAAGATCAGCCATGATCTCATTGAATGGCGGAGCAGGCTCGAGGGGCCGAATGGCCGACTCCTGCTCCTATTTCTTATGTTCTTATGTAAATGTACGATAGGCCAAACGGCTTCTGTGCTGTGTGAGTCTGCAAAAGGTCTCAGTGGGTCTCCTAAGCGTGTCGTCTTGACTGCTCACGCTATCCAGGTCGAAGGTGTGTTGTATATTTTATCAGGTTAATTAGGTCCTCGTAACGTGATACTATTACGTCTGTTTAAGGAGCGAGTGCATTGACCTTCGACGCCACCACGTCAAGTGACTTTCCCTTTCAACGCGTCTGCCATCGATGTTATTTGTTCATTCTGGACGAGAAACCATGGATATCCATCACATCTCCTTTCGGTACATCTTACATGTAGCCCGAGTTGGGTCATTGAGAACATGAAATAGAATTGGGATGGGGTGCTAGAAAGTTTTCAGCCCTTCTCATCATTTAATGAATTTAACAATTAGAGCAAAGGGATATTTCACCACATTCTTCAACTGCTCTCTGAACTTAGTCTGGGTCACGGCATAAATACAGGTGTTTGTGCAGCAACTCAGGAGCTGGAGCATGAATCCTATTTCTTGTATATAAGAAGGTAGAAATACAAAATAATAACCAATGAGCATCATTCGTTTCCAAATAGAATAAACCATAAACACGGCCCACAACAGGATGAAATTCCCCGAGATAACCAGCAGTAAAATGATGGATTTCCTCCGTCGGTCCATCTCTGTGTCACTGGTACTCTCGTCGCTGCTGGGACCCCGGAGTCTCCTGCGGGCTCTGCTGGCCACTAAAATGTGTCTGATGGTGAGAGCATTGAGCAGCAGAATCACAACAAATGGGACGCAGGGGTTTAGAATGACATAAAGAAACTCGGTTGCTGCCCAACCATTTGAA
Source organism: Squalus acanthias (assembly GCA_030390025.1). Taxonomy (NCBI): domain Eukaryota; kingdom Metazoa; phylum Chordata; class Chondrichthyes; order Squaliformes; family Squalidae; genus Squalus; species Squalus acanthias. Next base: position 76,609 of record JASTWF010001213.1, on the reverse strand, counting down.
ACGATAACCAGAACAAGCACGTAACAGAACCAGGGGCTATTGTTCAACGTGTACTGAGGAACATACATAAAGTACCAGAACATGTTCTTCAAACCGCTCAGCACGGGCACTGTTCCCAGAACCACAGCCGCAGTTTTCTCGGTGCAATATTTGGCTTTCAGCTTCTGGCAACAAATGGCCACAAATCGATCAAAGGTGAAACTGACGGTGAACCAGACAGAGCAGTCGGTGGCGGTGTGGATCAGGACGGCGTGGATGTTGCACACATGGATGGACCGCACAAATTTCAGATCATGGGCGATCGGAATCTGCCTCAATATCAGGTCGAGGATAACGACCTGTAGATCTGCCGCTGCCATGGCCACCAGGTAGCGAGTGATACATTTGGAGAGACCGCACTTTCCCCGAGACAGGATCACAATCGTCATTAAGTTCACTGCGGGGAAGGGAAATAATCAGACAAAGGAACACATGAGAGCAAAATCGGCAAGATGATGGAATTGGGGTGAAATTTCGACACTTGTTACTGCTTCCAGTGATGGGAATGAATAACGTTCCTGAGAAAGAGCATTCTGATGGAGACAGGATTTACACTGAAAACTGTCCAACTAATGAATCAGTAATGAATTGTAAACTGAACCCGGGAATGGGATTTTTTTTTAATTCGTTTATGGGATGTGGGCATCGTTGGCAAGGCCAGCATTTATTGCCCATCCCTAATGGCCCTTAAGAAGGTGGTGGTGAGCCACCTTCTTGAACCGCTGCAGTCCGTGTGGTGTAGGTGCTCCCACAGTGCTGTTAGGGAGGGAGTTCCAGGATTTTGACCCAGCGACGATGAAGGAACAGCCGATATATTTCTAAGTCAGGATGGCGTGTACGGCTCGGAGGGGAACTTGGAGGTGATGGTGTTCCCATGCGCCTGCTGCCCTTGTCCTTCTAGGTGGAAGAGGTCGCGGGGTTGGGAGGTGCTGCCGAAGAAGCCTTGGCGAGTTGCTGCAGTGCATCTTGTAGATGGTACACTCTGCAGCCACGGTACGCCGGTGGTGGAGGGAGTGAATGTTTAAGGTGGTGGGATGGGGTGCCAATCAAGCAGGCTGCTTTGTCCTGGGTGGTGTTGAGCTTCTTGAGTGTTGTTGGAGCTGCAACTCATCCAGGCAAGTGGAGAGTATTCCATCACACTCCTTACTTGTGCCTTGTAGATGGTGGAAAGGCTTTGGGGAGTCAGGAGGTGAGACACTCAACACAGAATACCCAGCCTCTGACCTGCTCTTGTTGCCACAGTATTTATGTGGCTGATCCAGTTAAGTTTCTGGTTAATGGTGACCCCCCAGGACGTTGATGGTGGGGGTTTCGGCGATGACAATGCCATTGAATGTCAAGGGGCGGTGATTAGACTCTCGCTTGTTGGAGATAGTCATTCCCTGGCACTTCTGTGGCGCAAATGTTACCTGCCACTTATCAACCCAAGCCTGAACGCTGTCCAGGTCTTGCTGCATGCGGGCATGGTCTGCTTCATTATCTGAGGAGTTGCGAATGGTGCAGACCACTGTGCAGTCATCAGCGAACAACCCCACTACTGACCTTATGATGGGGGGGAAGGTCATTGATGAAGCAGCTGAAGATGGTTGGGCCGAGGACACTGCCCTGAGGAACTCCTGCAGCGATGTCCTGGGGCTTTGATGATTGAACTTCAACCACCACAAGCATCGTCATTTGTGCTAGGTATGAATCTAGCCAGTGGAGCGTTTTCCCCCTGATTCCCATTGACTTCAGTTTTACGAGGGCAAGATTAATGCATGGTCGAACATAATCACCACAGGATCAATAATGAACCCGGAACCAAGCAATCCTCGACCTACTGGGATTACGTTCCCAGTCTGCACTCAATCAGGAGTTAGTTTGGAGACAACTGGACTGTGCCAGAAATCTCAGCAATGGTTCATCGGGGTTTCAGCCAAATGATGCCACATTACAGGAGCATCCCCGGCGGCAATTCCAGACAGTGATCGGGAGAGTGAGTCAGTGAGCGGGGAGAGTGAGTCAGTGAGCGGGGAGAGTGAGTCAGTGAGTGGGGAGAGTGAGTCAGTGACTGGGGAGAGTGAGTCAGTGAGCGGGGAGAGGGAGTCAGTGAGCGGAGAGAGTGAGTCAGTGAGTGGGGAGAGTGAGACAGTGAGCGGGGAGAGTGAGACAGTGAGCGGGGAGAGTGAGTCAGTGAGCGGGGAGAGTCAGTCAGTGAGTGGGGAGAGTGAGTCAGTGACTGGGGAGAGTGAGTCAGTGAGCGGGGAGAGTGAGTCAGTGAGCGGGGAGAGTGAGTCAGTGAGCGGGGAGAGTGAGTCAGTGAGTGGGGAGAGTGAGTCAGTGAGCGGGGAGAGTCAGTCAGTGAGTGGGGAGAGTGAGTCAGTGACTGGGGAGAGTGAGTCAGTGAGCGGGGAGAGTGAGTCAGTGAGCGGGGAGAGTGAGTCAGTGAGCGGGGAGAGTGAGTCAGTGAGTGGGGAAAGTGAGTCAGTGAGCGGGGAGAGTGAGTCAGTGAGCGGGGAGAGTGAGTCAGTGAGCGGGGAGAGTGAGTCAGTGAGTGGGGAGAGTGAGTCAGTGACTGGGGTGAGTGAGTCAGTGAGTGGGGAGAGTGAGTCAGTGAGTGGGGACAGTGAGTCAGTGAGCGGGGAGAGTGAGTCAGTGAGTGGGGAGAGTGAGTCAGTGAGCGGGGAGAGTGAGTCAGTGAGCGGGGAGAGTGAGTCAGTGAGTGGGGAGAGTGAGTCAGTGAGCGGGGAGAGTGAGTCAGTGATCGTGAGAGTGAGTCAGTGACTGGGGAGAGTGAGTCAGTGACTGGGGAGACTGAGTCAGTGACAGGGGAGAGTGAGTCAGTGACCAGGGAGAGTGAGTCAGTGAGCGGGGAGAGTGAGACAGTGAGTGGGGAGAGTGAGTCAGTGAGCGGGGAGAGTGAGTCAGTGAGTGGGGAGAGTGAGTCAGTGAGCGGGGAGAGTGAGTCAGTGAGCGGGGAGAGTGCGTCAGTGACTGGGGAGAGTGAGTCAGTGATCGTGAGAGTGAGTCAGTGAGTGGGGAGAGTGAGTCAGTGAGTGGGGAGAGAGAGTCAGTGAGCGGGGAGAGTGAGTCAGGGAGTGGGGAGAGTGAGTCAGTGACTGGGGAGAGTGAGTCAGTGAGCGGGGAGAGTGAGTCAGTGACTGGGGAGAGTGAGTCAGTGAGCGGGGAGAGTGAGTCAGTGAGTGGGGAGAGTAGGTCAGGGAGTGGGGAGAGTGAGTCAGTGAGCGGGGAGAGAGAGTCAGTGAGCGGGGAGAGTGAGTCAGTGAGCGGGGAGAGTGAGTCAGTGAGTGGGGAGAGTGAGTCAGTGAGCGGGGAGAGTGAGTCAGTGAGTGGGGAGAGTGAGTCAGTGAGCGGGGAGAGTGAGTCAGTGACTGGGGAGAGTGAGTCAGTGAGCGGGGAGAGTGAGTCAGTGAGCGGGGAGAGTGAGTCAGTGAGCGGGGAGAGTGAGTCAGTGAGCGGGGAGAGTGAGTCAGTGAGTGGGGAAAGTGAGTCAGTGAGCGGGGAGAGTGAGTCAGTGAGCGGGGAGAGTGAGTCAGTGAGCGGGGAGAGTGAGTCAGTGAGTGGGGAGAGTGAGTCAGTGACTGGGGTGAGTGAGTCAGTGAGTGGGGAGAGTGAGTCAGTGAGTGGGGAGAGTGAGTCAGTGAGCGGGGAGAGTGAGTCAGTGAGTGGGGAGAGTGAGTCAGTGAGCGGGGAGAGTGAGTCAGTGAGCGGGGAGAGTGAGTCAGTGAGTGGGGAGAGTGAGTCAGTGAGCGGGGAGAGTGAGTCAGTGATCGTGAGAGTGAGTCAGTGACTGGGGACAGTGAGTCAGTGACTGGGGAGACTGAGTCAGTGACAGGGGAGAGTGAGTCAGTGACCAGGGAGAGTGAGTCAGTGAGCGGGGAGAGTGAGACAGTGAGTGGGGAGAGTGAGTCAGTGAGCGGGGAGAGTGAGTCAGTGAGTGGGGAGAGTGAGTCAGTGAGCGGGGAGAGTGAGTCAGTGAGCGGGGAGAGTGCGTCAGTGACTGGGGAGAGTGAGTCAGTGATCGTGAGAGTGAGTCAGTGAGTGGGGAGAGTGAGTCAGTGAGTGGGGAGAGAGAGTCAGTGAGCGGGGAGAGTGAGTCAGGGAGTGGGGAGAGTGAGTCAGTGACTGGGGAGAGTGAGTCAGTGAGCGGGGAGAGTGAGTCAGTGACTGGGGAGAGTGAGTCAGTGAGCGGGGAGAGTGAGTCAGTGAGTGGGGAGAGTAGGTCAGGGAGTGGGGAGAGTGAGTCAGTGAGCGGGGAGAGAGAGTCAGTGAGCGGGGAGAGTGAGTCAGTGAGCGGGGAGAGTGAGTCAGTGAGTGGGGAGAGTGAGTCAGTGAGCGGGGAGAGTGAGTCAGTGAGTGGGGAGAGTGAGTCAGTGAGCGGGGAGAGTGAGTCAGTGACTGGGGAGAGAGAGTCAGTGAGCGGGGAGAGTGAGTCAGTGAGTGGGGAGAGTGAGTCAGTGAGCGGGGAGAGTGAGTCGGTGACTGGGGAGAGTGAGTCAGTGAGCGGGTAGAGTGAGTCAGTGAGTAGGAAGAGTGAGTCAGTGAGTGGGGAGAGTGAGTCAGTGAGTGGGGAGAGTGAGTCAGTGACTGGGGAGAGTGAGTCAGTGACCGGGGAGAGTGAGTCAGTGAGCGGGGAGAGAGAGTCAGTGAGCGGGGAGAGTGAGTCAGTGAGCGGGGAGAGTGAGTCAGTGAGCGGGGAGAGTGAGTCAGTGAGCGGGGAGAGTGAATCAGTGAGCGGGGAGAGTGAGTCAGTGAGTGGGGAGAGTGAGTCAGTGAGCGGGGAGAGTGAGTCAGTGAGCGGGGAGAGTGAGTCAGTGACTGGGGAGAGGGAGTCAGTGAGCGGGGAGAGTGTGTCAGTGACTGGGGAGAGTGAGACAGTGAGCGGGGAGAGTGAGTCAGTGAGCGGGGAGAGTGAGTCAGTGACTGGGGAGAGGGAGTCAGTGAGCGGGGAGAGTGAGTCAGTGAGTGGGGAGAGTGAGTCATAAGTGGGGAGAGTGAGTCAGTGAGAGGGGAGAGTGAGTCAGTGACTGGGGAGAGTGAGTCAGTGAGCGGGGAGAGTGAGTCAGTGAGTGGGGAGAGTGAGTCAGTGAGTGGGGAGAGTGAGTCAGTGAGTGGGGAGAGTGAGTCAGTGAGAGGGGAGAGTGAGTCAGTGACTGGGGAGAGTGAGTCAGTGAGTGGGGAGAGTGAGTCAGTGACTGGGGAGAGTGAGTCAGTGTTGGGGAGAGTGAGTCAGTGAATGGGGAGAGTGAGTCAGTGAGCGGGGAGAGTGAGTCAGTGAGCGGGGAGAGTGAGTCAGTGAGTGGGGAGAGTGAGTCAGTGACCGGGGAGAGTGAGTCAGTGAGCGGGGAGAGTGAGTCAGTGAGCGGGGAGAGTGAGTCAGTGAGCGGGGAGAGTGAGTCAGTGAGCGGGGAGAGTGAGTCAGTCAGTGGGGAGAGTGAGTCAGTGAGCGGGGAGAGTGAGTCAGTGAGTGGGGAGAGTGAGTCAGTGAGCGGGGAGAGTGAGTCAGTGAGCGGGGAGAGTGAGTCAGTGAGCGGGGAGAGTGAGTCAGTGACTGGGGAGAGTGAGTCAGTGAGCGGGGAGAGTGAGACAGTGATCGGGGAGAGTGAGTCAGTGAGCGGGGAGAGTGAGTCAGTGAGCGGGGAGAGTGAGTCAGTGAGTGGGGAGAGTGAGTCAGTGAGTGGGGAGAGTGGGGAGAGTGAGCGGGGAGAGTGAGTCAGTGACTGGGGAGAGTGAGTCAGTGAGCGGGGAGAGTGAGTCAGTGACTGGGGAGAGTTATTCAGTGAGCGGGGAGAGTGAGTCCGTGAGTGGGGAGAGTGAGTCAGTGAGCGGGGAGAGTGAGTCAGTGAGCGGGGAGAGTGAGTCAGTGACTGGGGAGAGTTATTCAGTGAGCGGGGAGAGTGAGTCAGTGACTGGGGAGAGTGAGTCAGTGAGCGGGGAGAGTGAGTCAGTGAGTGGGGAGAGTGAGTCAGTGAGTGGGGAGAGTGAGTCAGTGAGTGGGGAGAGTGAGTCAGTGAGTGGGGAGAGTGAGTCAGTGAGCGGGGAGAGTGAGTCACTGAGCGGGGAGAGTGAGTCAGTTAGTGGGGAGAGTGAGTCAGTGACAAGGGAGAGTGAGTCAGTGAGTGGGGAGAGTGAGTCAGTGAGTGGGGAGAGTAAGTCAGTGACTGGGGAGAGTGAGTCAGTGACCGGGGAGAGTGAGACAGTGAGTGGGGAGAGTGAGTCAGTGAGTGGGGTGAGTGAGTCAGTGACTGGGGATAGTGAGTCAGTGACCGGGGAGAGTGAGTCAGTGAGTGGGGAGAGTAAGTCAGTGAGCGGGGAGATTGAGTCAGTGAGTGGGGAGAGTGAGTCAGTGAGTGGGAGAGTGAGTCAGTGAGTGGGGAGAGTGAGTCAGTGAGTGGGGAGAGTGAGTCAGTGAGTGGGGAGAGTGAGTCAGTGAGCGGGGAGAGTGAGTCAGTGATCGTGAGAGTGAGTCAGTGACTGGGGAGAGTGAGTCAGTGACTGGGGAGACTGAGTCAGTGACAGGGGAGAGTGAGTCAGTGACCAGGGAGAGTGAGTCAGTGAGCGGGGAGAGTGAGACAGTGAGTGGGGAGAGTGAGTCAGTGACTGGGGTGAGTGAGTCAGTGACCAGGGAGAGTGAGTCAGTGAGCGGGGAGAGTGAGTCAGTGAGTGGGGAGAGTGAGTCAGTGAGCGGGGAGAGTGAGTCAGTGAGTGGGGAGAGTGAGTCAGTGAGCGGGGAGAGTGAGTCAGTGAGCGGGGAGAGTGAGTCAGTGAGAGGGGAGAGTGAGTCAGTGAGCGGGGAGAGTGAGTCAGTGATCGTGAGAGTGAGTCAGTGACTGGGGAGAGTGAGTCAGTGACTGGGGAGACTGAGTCAGTGACAGGGGAGAGTGAGTCAGTGACCAGGGAGAGTGAGTCAGTGAGCGGGGAGAGTGAGACAGTGAGTGGGGAGAGTGAGTCAGTGAGCGGGGAGAGTGAGTCAGTGAGCGGGGAGAGTGAGTCAGTGAGCGGGGAGAGTGAGTCAGTGAGCGGGGAGAGTGCGTCAGTGACTGGGGAGAGTGAGTCAGTGATCGTGAGAGTGAGTCAGTGAGTGGGGAGAGTGAGTCAGTGAGCGGGGAGAGAGAGTCAGTGAGCGGGGAGAGTGAGTCAGTAAGTGGGGAGAGTGAGTCAGTGAGTGGGGAGAGTGAGTCAGTGACTGGGGAGAGTGAGTCAGTGACCGGGGAGAGTGAGTCAGTGAGCGGGGAGAGAGAGTCAGTGAGCGGGGAGAGTGAGTCAGTGAGCGGGGAGAGTGAGTCAGTGAGCGGGGAGAGTGATTCAGTGAGCGGGGAGAGTGAATCAGTGAGCGGGGAGAGTGAGTCAGTGAGTGGGGAGAGTGAGTCAGTGAGCGGGGAGAGTGAATCAGTGAGTGGGGAGAGTGAGTCAGTGACTGGGGAGAGGGAGTCAGTGAGCGGGGAGAGTGTGTCAGTGACTGGGGAGAGTGAGACAGTGAGCGGGGAGAGTGAGTCAGTGAGCGGGGAGAGTGAGTCAGTGACTGGGGAGAGGGAGTCAGTGAGCGGGGAGAGTGAGTCAGTGAGTGGGGAGAGTGAGTCAGTGAGTGGGGAGAGTGAGTCAGTGAGAGGGGAGAGTGAGTCAGTGACTGGGGAGAGTGAGTCAGTGAGTGGGGAGAGTGAGTCAGTGAGAGGGGAGAGTCAGTCAGTGACTGGGGAGAGTGAGTCAGTGAGCGGGGAGAGTGAGTCAGTGAGTGGGGAGAGTGAGTCAGTGAGTGGGGAGAGTGAGTCAGTGAGTGGGGAGAGTGAGTCAGTGAGAGGGGAGAGTGAGTCAGTGACTGGGGAGAGTGAGTCAGTGAGTGGGGAGAGTGAGTCAGTGAGCGGGGAGAGTGAGTCACTGAGCGGGGAGAGTGAGTCAGTTAGTGGGGAGAGTGAGTCAGTGACAAGGGAGAGTGAGTCAGTGAGTGGGGAGAGTGAGTCAGTGAGTGGGGAGAGTAAGTCAGTGACTGGGGAGAGTGAGTCAGTGACCGGGGAGAGTGAGACAGTGAGTGGGGAGAGTGAGTCAGTGAGTGGGGTGAGTGAGTCAGTGACTGGGGATAGTGAGTCAGTGACCGGGGAGAGTGAGTCAGTGAGTGGGGAGAGTAAGTCAGTGAGCGGGGAGATTGAGTCAGTGAGTGGGGAGAGTGAGTCAGTGAGTGGGAGAGTGAGTCAGTGAGTGGGGAGAGTGAGTCAGTGAGTGGGGAGAGTGAGTCAGTGAGTGGGGAGAGTGAGTCAGTGAGCGGGGAGAGTGAGTCAGTGATCGTGAGAGTGAGTCAGTGACTGGGGAGAGTGAGTCAGTGACTGGGGAGACTGAGTCAGTGACAGGGGAGAGTGAGTCAGTGACCAGGGAGAGTGAGTCAGTGAGCGGGGAGAGTGAGACAGTGAGTGGGGAGAGTGAGTCAGTGACTGGGGTGAGTGAGTCAGTGACCAGGGAGAGTGAGTCAGTGAGCGGGGAGAGTGAGTCAGTGAGTGGGGAGAGTGAGTCAGTGAGCGGGGAGAGTGAGTCAGTGAGTGGGGAGAGTGAGTCAGTGAGCGGGGAGAGTGAGTCAGTGAGCGGGGAGAGTGAGTCAGTGAGAGGGGAGAGTGAGTCAGTGAGCGGGGAGAGTGAGTCAGTGATCGTGAGAGTGAGTCAGTGACTGGGGAGAGTGAGTCAGTGACTGGGGAGACTGAGTCAGTGACAGGGGAGAGTGAGTCAGTGACCAGGGAGAGTGAGTCAGTGAGCGGGGAGAGTGAGACAGTGAGTGGGGAGAGTGAGTCAGTGAGCGGGGAGAGTGAGTCAGTGAGCGGGGAGAGTGAGTCAGTGAGCGGGGAGAGTGAGTCAGTGAGCGGGGAGAGTGCGTCAGTGACTGGGGAGAGTGAGTCAGTGATCGTGAGAGTGAGTCAGTGAGTGGGGAGAGTGAGTCAGTGAGCGGGGAGAGAGAGTCAGTGAGCGGGGAGAGTGAGTCAGTAAGTGGGGAGAGTGAGTCAGTGAGTGGGGAGAGTGAGTCAGTGACTGGGGAGAGTGAGTCAGTGACCGGGGAGAGTGAGTCAGTGAGCGGGGAGAGAGAGTCAGTGAGCGGGGAGAGTGAGTCAGTGAGCGGGGAGAGTGAGTCAGTGAGCGGGGAGAGTGATTCAGTGAGCGGGGAGAGTGAATCAGTGAGCGGGGAGAGTGAGTCAGTGAGTGGGGAGAGTGAGTCAGTGAGCGGGGAGAGTGAATCAGTGAGTGGGGAGAGTGAGTCAGTGACTGGGGAGAGGGAGTCAGTGAGCGGGGAGAGTGTGTCAGTGACTGGGGAGAGTGAGACAGTGAGCGGGGAGAGTGAGTCAGTGAGCGGGGAGAGTGAGTCAGTGACTGGGGAGAGGGAGTCAGTGAGCGGGGAGAGTGAGTCAGTGAGTGGGGAGAGTGAGTCAGTGAGTGGGGAGAGTGAGTCAGTGAGAGGGGAGAGTGAGTCAGTGACTGGGGAGAGTGAGTCAGTGAGTGGGGAGAGTGAGTCAGTGAGAGGGGAGAGTCAGTCAGTGACTGGGGAGAGTGAGTCAGTGAGCGGGGAGAGTGAGTCAGTGAGTGGGGAGAGTGAGTCAGTGAGTGGGGAGAGTGAGTCAGTGAGTGGGGAGAGTGAGTCAGTGAGAGGGGAGAGTGAGTCAGTGACTGGGGAGAGTGAGTCAGTGAGTGGGGAGAGTGAGTCAGTGACTGGGGAGAGTGAGTCAGTGTTGGGGAGAGTGAGTCAGTGACTGGGGAGAGTGAGTCAGTGAGCGGGGAGAGTGAGTCAGTGAGCGGGGAGAGTGAGTCAGTGAGCGGGGAGAGTGAGTCAGTGAGCGGGGAGAGTGAGTCAGTGAGCGGGGAGAGTGAGTCAGTGAGCGGGGAGAGTGAGTCAGTGAGTGGGGAGAGTGAGTCAGTGAGTGGGGAGAGTGAGTCAGTGAGTGGGGAGAGTGAGTCAGTGAGCGGGGAGAGTGAGTCAGTGAGCGGGGAGAGTGAGTCAGTGAGCGGTGAGAGTGAGTCAGTGACTGGGGAGAGTGAGTCAGTGAGCGGGGAGAGTGAGACAGTGATCGGGGAGAGTGAGTCAGTGAGCAGGGAGAGTGAGTCAGTGAGCGGGGAGAGTGAGTCAGTGAGTGGGGAGAGTGAGTCAGTGTTGGGGAGAGTGAGTCAGTGAGTGGGGAGAGTGAGTCAGTGAGTGGGAGAGTGAGTCAGTGAGCGGGGAGAGTGAGTCAGTGACCAGGGAGAGTGAGCCAGTGACCAGGGAGAGTGACTCAGTGACCAGGGAGAGTGAGTCAGTGAACGGGGAGAGTGAGTCAGTGAGCGGGAGAGTGAGTCAGTGACCAGGGAGAGTGAGCCAGTGGCCAGGGAGAGTGACTCAGTGACCAGGGAGAGTGAGTCAGTGAACGGGGAGAGTGAGTCAGTGAGCGGGGAGAGTGAGTCAGTGAGTGGGTAGAGTGAGTCAGTGAGCGGGGAGAGTGAGTCAGTGAGCGGGGAGAGTGAGTCAGTGAGCGGTGAGAGTGAGTCAGTGACTGGGGAGAGTGAGTCAGTGAGCGGGGAGAGTGAGACAGTGATCGGGGAGAGTGAGTCAGTGAGCAGGGAGAGTGAGTCAGTGAGCGGGGAGAGTGAGTCAGTGAGTGGGGAGAGTGAGTCAGTGAGCGGGGAGAGTGAGTCAGTGTTGGGGAGAGTGAGTCAGTGAGTGGGGAGAGTGAGTCAGTGAGTGGGAGAGTGAGTCAGTGAGCGGGGAGAGTGAGTCAGTGAGTGGGGAGAGTGAGTCAGTGAGCGGGGAGAGTGAGTCAGTGAGTGGGGAGAGTGAGTCAGTGAGTGGGGAGAGTGAGTCAGTGAGCGGGGAGAGTGAGTCAGTGTTGGGGAGAGTGAGTCAGTGAGTGGGGAGAGTGAGTCAGTGAGTGGGAGAGTGAGTCAGTGAGCGGGGAGAGTGAGTCAGTGAGTGGGGAGAGTGAGTCAGTGACCAGGGAGAGTGAGCCAGTGACCAGGGAGAGTGACTCAGTGACCAGGGAGAGTGAGTCAGTGAACGGGGAGAGTGAGTCAGTGAGCGGGGAGAGTGAGTCAGTGAGTGGGGAGAGTGAGTCAGTGACCAGGGAGAGTGAGTCAGTGAACGGGGAGAGTGTGTCAGTGACTGGGGAGAGTGAGTCAGTGAGTGGGGAGAGTGAGTCAGTGACTGGGGAGAGTGAGTCAGTTAGCGGGGAGAGTGAGTCAGTGAGTGGGGAGAGTGAGTCAGTGAGCGGGGAGAGTGAGTCAGTGAGCGGTGAGAGTGAGTCAGTGACTGGGGAGAGTGAGTCAGTGAGCGGGGAGAGTGAGACAGTGATCGGGGAGAGTGAGTCAGTGAGCGGGGAGAGTGAGTCAGTGAGCGGGGAGAGTGAGTCAGTGAGCGGGGAGAGTGAGTCAGTGAGTGGAGAGAGTGAGTCAGTGAGTGGGGAGAGTGAGACAGTGATCGGGGAGAGTGAGTCAGTGAGCAGGGAGAGTGAGTCAGTGAGCGGGGAGAGTGAGTCAGTGAGTGGGGAGAGTGAGTCAGTGAGCGGGGAGAGTGAGTCAGTGATCGGGGAGAGTGAGTCAGTGAGCGGGGAGAGTGAGTCAGTGAGCGGGAGAGTGAGTCAGTGAGTGGGGAGAGTGAGTCAGTGAGCGGGGAGAGTGAGTCAGTGAGCGGGGAGAGTGAGTCAGTGAGTGGAGAGAGTGAGTCAGTGAGCGGGGAGAGTGAGTCAGTGAGCGGGAGAGTGAGTCAGTGAGTGGGGAGAGTGAGTCAGTGAGTGGGGAGAGTGAGTCAGTGAGCGGGGAGAGTGAGTCAGTGAGCAGGGAGAGTGAGTCAGTGATCGGGGAGAGTGAGTCAGTGAGCGGGGAGAGTGAGTCAGTGAGCGGGGAGAGTGAGTCAGTGAGTGGAGAGAGTGAGTCAGTGAGTGGGGAGAGTGAGACAGTGATCGGGGAGAGTGAGTCAGTGAGCGGGGAGAGTGAGTCAGTGAGCGGGGAGAGTGAGTCAGTGAGTGGGGAGAGTGAGTCAGTGTTGGGGAGAGTGAGTCAGTGAGTGGGGAGAGTGAGTCAGTGAGTGGGAGAGTGAGTCAGTGAGCGGGAGAGTGAGTCAGTGACCAGGGAGAGTGAGCCAGTGACCAGGGAGAGTGACTCAGTGACCAGGGAGAGTGAGTCAGTGAACGGGGAGAGTGAGTCAGTGAGCGGGGAGAGTGAGTCAGTGAGTGGGGAGAGTGAGTCAGTGACCAGGGAGAGTGAGTCAGTGAACGGGGAGAGTGTGTCAGTGACTGGGGAGAGTGAGTCAGTGAGTGGGGAGAGTGAGTCAGTGACTGGGGAGAGTGAGTCAGTGAGTGGGGAGAGTGAGTCAGTGAGTGGGGAGAGTGAGTCAGTGAGTGGGGAGAGTGAGTCAGTGAGTGGGGAGAGTGAGTCAGTGAGCGGGGAGAGTGAGTTAGTGACTGGGGAGAGTGAGTCAGTGAGCGGGGAGAGTGAGTCAGTGACTGGGGAGAGTGAGTCAGTTCGCGGGGAGAGTGAGTCAGTGAGAGGGGAGAGTGAGTCAGTGAGCGGGGAGAGTGAGTCAGTGAGCGGTGAGAGTGAGTCAGTGACTGGGGAGAGTGAGTCAGTGAGCGGGGAGAGTGAGTCAGTGAGCGGGGAGAGTGAGTCAGTGACTGGGGAGAGGGAGTCAGTGAGCGGGGAGAGTGAGTCAGTGAGTGGGGAGAGTGAGTCAGTGAGTGGGGAGAGTGAGTCAGTGAGAGGGGAGAGTCAGTCAGTGACTGGGGAGAGTGAGTCAGTGAGTGGGGAGAGTGAGTCAGTGAGAGGGGAGAGTCAGTCAGTGACTGGGGAGAGTGAGTCAGTGAGTGGGGAGAGTGAGTCAGTGAGCGGGGAGAGTGAGTCAGTGAGTGGGGAGAGTGAGTCAGTGACCAGGGAGAGTGAGTCAGTGAACGGGGAGAGTGTGTCAGTGACTGGGGAGAGTGAGTCAGTGAGTGGGGAGAGTGAGTCAGTGACTGGGGAGAGTGAGTCAGTTAGCGGGGAGAGTGAGTCAGTGAGTGGGGAGAGTGAGTCAGTGAGCGGGGAGAGTGAGTCAGTGAGCGGTGAGAGTGAGTCAGTGACTGGGGAGAGTGAGTCAGTGAGCGGGGAGAGTGAGACAGTGATCGGGGAGAGTGAGTCAGTGAGCGGGGAGAGTGAGTCAGTGAGCGGGGAGAGTGAGTCAGTGAGCGGGGAGAGTGAGTCAGTGAGTGGAGAGAGTGAGTCAGTGAGTGGGGAGAGTGAGACAGTGATCGGGGAGAGTGAGTCAGTGAGCAGGGAGAGTGAGTCAGTGAGCGGGGAGAGTGAGTCAGTGAGTGGGGAGAGTGAGTCAGTGAGCGGGGAGAGTGAGTCAGTGATCGGGGAGAGTGAGTCAGTGAGCGGGGAGAGTGAGTCAGTGAGCGGGAGAGTGAGTCAGTGAGTGGGGAGAGTGAGTCAGTGAGCGGGGAGAGTGAGTCAGTGAGCGGGGAGAGTGAGTCAGTGAGTGGAGAGAGTGAGTCAGTGAGCGGGGAGAGTGAGTCAGTGAGCGGGAGAGTGAGTCAGTGAGTGGGGAGAGTGAGTCAGTGAGTGGGGAGAGTGAGTCAGTGAGCGGGGAGAGTGAGTCAGTGAGCAGGGAGAGTGAGTCAGTGATCGGGGAGAGTGAGTCAGTGAGCGGGGAGAGTGAGTCAGTGAGCGGGGAGAGTGAGTCGGTGAGTGGAGAGAGTGAGTCAGTGAGTGGGGAGAGTGAGACAGTGATCGGGGAGAGTGAGTCAGTGAGCGGGGAGAGTGAGTCAGTGAGCGGGGAGAGTGAGTCAGTGAGTGGGGAGAGTGAGTCAGTGTTGGGGAGAGTGAGTCAGTGAGTGGGGAGAGTGAGTCAGTGAGTGGGAGAGTGAGTCAGTGAGCGGGAGAGTGAGTCAGTGACCAGGGAGAGTGAGCCAGTGACCAGGGAGAGTGACTCAGTGACCAGGGAGAGTGAGTCAGTGAACGGGGAGAGTGAGTCAGTGAGCGGGGAGAGTGAGTCAGTGAGTGGGGAGAGTGAGTCAGTGACCAGGGAGAGTGAGTCAGTGAACGGGGAGAGTGTGTCAGTGACTGGGGAGAGTGAGTCAGTGAGTGGGGAGAGTGAGTCAGTGACTGGGGAGAGTGAGTCAGTGAGTGGGGAGAGTGAGTCAGTGAGTGGGGAGAGTGAGTCAGTGAGTGGGGAGAGTGAGTCAGTGAGTGGGGAGAGTGAGTCAGTGAGCGGGGAGAGTGAGTTAGTGACTGGGGAGAGTGAGTCAGTGAGCGGGGAGAGTGAGTCAGTGACTGGGGAGAGTGAGTCAGTTAGCGGGGAGAGTGAGTCAGTGAGTGGGGAGAGTGAGTCAGTGAGCGGGGAGAGTGAGTCAGTGAGCGGTGAGAGTGAGTCAGTGACTGGGGAGAGTGAGTCAGTGAGCGGGGAGAGTGAGTCAGTGAGCGGGGAGAGTGAGTCAGTGACTGGGGAGAGGGAGTCAGTGAGCGGGGAGAGTGAGTCAGTGAGTGGGGAGAGTGAGTCAGTGAGTGGGGAGAGTGAGTCAGTGAGAGGGGAGAGTGAGTCAGTGACTGGGGAGAGTGAGTCAGTGAGTGGGGAGAGTGAGTCAGTGAGAGGGGAGAGTCAGTCAGTGACTGGGGAGAGTGAGTCAGTGAGTGGGGAGAGTGAGTCAGTGAGTGGGGAGAGTGAGTCAGTGAGTGGGGAGAGTGAGTCAGTGAGTGGGGAGAGTGAGTCAGTGAGAGGGGAGAGTGAGTCAGTGACTGGGGAGAGTGAGTCAGTGAGTGGGGAGAGTGAGTCAGTGACTGGGGAGAGTGAGTCAGTGTTGCAGAGAGTGAGTCAGTGACTGGGGAGAGTGAGTCAGTGAGTGGGGAGAGTGAGTCAGTGAGCGGGGAGAGTGAGTCAGTGAGCGGGGAGAGTGAGTCAGTGAGCGGGGAGAGTGAGTCAGTGAGCGGGGAGAGTGAGTCAGTGAGCGGGGAGAGAGAGTCAGTGAGCGGGGAGAGTGAGTCAGTGAGCGGGGAGAGTGAGTCAGTGAGTGGGGAGAGTGAGTCAGTGAGTGGGGAGAGTGAGTCAGTGAGTGGGGAGAGTGAGTCAGTGAGCGGGGAGAGTGAGTCAGTGAGCGGGGAGAGTGAGTCAGTGAGCGGTGAGAGTGAGTCAGTGACTGGGGAGAGTGAGTCAGTGAGCGGGGAGAGTGAGACAGTGATCGGGGAGAGTGAGTCAGTGAGCAGGGAGAGTGAGTCAGTGAGCGGGGAGAGTGAGTCAGTGAGTGGGGAGAGTGAGTCAGTGTTGGGGAGAGTGAGTCAGTGAGTGGGGAGAGTGAGTCAGTGAGTGGGGAGAGTGAGTCAGTGAGTGGGAGAGTGAGTCAGTGAGCGGGAGAGTGAGTCAGTGACCAGGGAGAGTGAGCCAGTGACCAGGGAGAGTGACTCAGTGACCAGGGAGAGTGAGTCAGTGAACGGGGAGAGTGAGTCAGTGAGCGGGAGAGTGACTCAGTGACCAGGGAGAGTGAGTCAGTGAACGGGGAGAGTGAGTCAGTGAGCGGGGAGAGTGAGTCAGTGAGTGGGGAGAGTGAGTCAGTGAGCAGGGAGAGTGAGTCAGTGAGCGGGGAGAGTGAGTCAGTGAGCGGTGAGAGTGAGTCAGTGACTGGGGAGAGTGAGTCAGTGAGCGGGGAGAGTGAGACAGTGATCGGGGAGAGTGAGTCAGTGAGCAGGGAGAGTGAGTCAGTGAGCGGGGAGAGTGAGTCAGTGAGTGGGGAGAGTGAGTCAGTGTTGGGGAGAGTGAGTCAGTGAGTGGGGAGAGTGAGTCAGTGAGTGGGAGAGTGAGTCAGTGAGCGGGAGAGTGAGTCAGTGACCAGGGAGAGTGAGCCAGTGACCAGGGAGAGTGACTCAGTGACCAGGGAGAGTGAGTCAGTGAACGGGGAGAGTGAGTCAGTGAGCGGGGAGAGTGAGTCAGTGAGTGGGGAGAGTGAGTCAGTGACCAGGGAGAGTGAGTCAGTGAACGGGGAGAGTGTGTCAGTGACTGGGGAGAGTGAGTCAGTGAGTGGGGAGAGTGAGTCAGTGACTGGGGAGAGTGAGTCAGTGAGTGGGGAGAGTGAGTCAGTGAGTGGGGAGAGTGAGTCAGTGAGTGGGGAGAGTGAGTCAGTGAGTGGGGAGAGTGAGTCAGTGAGCGGGGAGAGTGAGTTAGTGATTGGGGAGAGTGAGTCAGTGAGCGGGGAGAGTGAGTCAGTGAGCGGTGAGAGTGAGTCAGTGACTGGGGAGAGTGAGTCAGTTAGCGGGGAGAGTGAGTCAGTGAGTGGGGAGAGTGAGTCAGTGAGCGGGGAGAGTGAGTCAGTGAGCGGTGAGAGTGAGTCAGTGACTGGGGAGAGTGAGTCAGTGAGCGGGGAGAGTGAGACAGTGATCGGGGAGAGTGAGTCAGTGAGCGGGGAGAGTGAGTCAGTGAGCGGGGAGAGTGAGTCAGTGAGCGGGGAGAGTGAGTCAGTGAGTGGAGAGAGTGAGTCAGTGAGTGGGGAGAGTGAGACAGTGATCGGGGAGAGTGAGTCAGTGAGCAGGGAGAGTGAGTCAGTGATCGTGACAGTGAGTCAGTGACTGGGGAGAGTGAGTCAGTGAGCGGGGAGAGTGAGACAGTGATCGTGAGAGTGAGTCAGTGAGCGGGAGAGTGAGTCAGTGACCAGGGAGAGTGAGCCAGTGACCAGGGAGAGTGACTCAGTGACCAGGGAGAGTGAGTCAGTGAACGGGGAGAGTGAGTCAGTGAGCGGGAGAGTGACTCAGTGACCAGGGAGAGTGAGTCAGTGAACGGGGAGAGTGAGTCAGTGAGCGGGGAGAGTGAGTCAGTGAGTGGGGAGAGTGAGTCAGTGAGCAGGGAGAGTGAGTCAGTGAGCGGGGAGAGTGAGTCAGTGAGCGGTGAGAGTGAGTCAGTGACTGGGGAGAGTGAGTCAGTGAGCGGGGAGAGTGAGACAGTGATCGGGGAGAGTGAGTCAGTGAGCAGGGAGAGTGAGTCAGTGAGCGGGGAGAGTGAGTCAGTGAGTGGGGAGAGTGAGTCAGTGTTGGGGAGAGTGAGTCAGTGAGTGGGGAGAGTGAGTCAGTGAGTGGGAGAGTGAGTCAGTGAGCGGGAGAGTGAGTCAGTGACCAGGGAGAGTGAGCCAGTGACCAGGGAGAGTGACTCAGTGACCAGGGAGAGTGAGTCAGTGAACGGGGAGAGTGAGTCAGTGAGCGGGGAGAGTGAGTCAGTGAGTGGGGAGAGTGAGTCAGTGACCAGGGAGAGTGAGTCAGTGAACGGGGAGAGTGTGTCAGTGACTGGGGAGAGTGAGTCAGTGAGTGGGGAGAGTGAGTCAGTGACTGGGGAGAGTGAGTCAGTGAGTGGGGAGAGTGAGTCAGTGAGTGGGGAGAGTGAGTCAGTGAGTGGGGAGAGTGAGTCAGTGAGTGGGGAGAGTGAGTCAGTGAGCGGGGAGAGTGAGTTAGTGATTGGGGAGAGTGAGTCAGTGAGCGGGGAGAGTGAGTCAGTGAGCGGTGAGAGTGAGTCAGTGACTGGGGAGAGTGAGTCAGTTAGCGGGGAGAGTGAGTCAGTGAGTGGGGAGAGTGAGTCAGTGAGCGGGGAGAGTGAGTCAGTGAGCGGTGAGAGTGAGTCAGTGACTGGGGAGAGTGAGTCAGTGAGCGGGGAGAGTGAGACAGTGATCGGGGAGAGTGAGTCAGTGAGCGGGGAGAGTGAGTCAGTGAGCGGGGAGAGTGAGTCAGTGAGCGGGGAGAGTGAGTCAGTGAGTGGAGAGAGTGAGTCAGTGAGTGGGGAGAGTGAGACAGTGATCGGGGAGAGTGAGTCAGTGAGCAGGGAGAGTGAGTCAGTGAGCGGGGAGAGTGAGTCAGTGAGTGGGGAGAGTGAGTCAGTGAGTGGGGAGAGTGAGTCAGTGAGTGGGAGAGTGAGTCAGTGAGCGGGAGAGTGAGTCAGTGACCAGGGAGAGTGAGCCAGTGACCAGGGAGAGTGACTCAGTGACCAGGGAGAGTGAGTCAGTGAACGGGGAGAGTGAGTCAGTGAGCGGGGAGAGTGAGTCAGTGAGTGGGGAGAGTGAGTCAGTGACCAGGGAGAGTGAGTCAGTGAACGGGGAGAGTGTGTCAGTGACTGGGGAGAGTGAGTCAGTGAGTGGGGAGAGTGAGTCAGTGACTGGGGAGAGTGAGTCAGTGAGTGGGGAGAGTGAGTCAGTGAGTGGGGAGAGTGAGTCAGTGAGTGGGGAGAGTGAGTCAGTGAGTGGGGAGAGTGAGTCAGTGAGCGGGGAGAGTGAGTTAGTGATTGGGGAGAGTGAGTCAGTGAGCGGGGAGAGTGAGTCAGTGAGCGGTGAGAGTGAGTCAGTGACTGGGGAGAGTGAGTCAGTTAGCGGGGAGAGTGAGTCAGTGAGTGGGGAGAGTGAGTCAGTGACTGGGGAGAGTGAGTCAGTGAGCGGGGAGAGTGAGTCAGTGAGCGGGGAGAGTGAGTCAGTGACTGGGGAGAGTGAGTCAGTGAGCGGGGAGAGTGAGTCAGTGAGTGGGGAGAGTGAGTCAGTGAGCGGGGAGAGTGAGTCAGTGAGCGGTGAGAGTGAGTCAGTGACTGGGGAGAGTGAGTCAGTGAGCGGGGAGAGTGAGACAGTGATCGGGGAGAGTGAGTCAGTGAGCGGGGAGAGTGAGTCAGTGAGCGGGGAGAGTGAGTCAGTGAGCGGGGAGAGTGAGTCAGTGAGTGGAGAGAGTGAGTCAGTGAGTGGGGAGAGTGAGACAGTGATCGGGGAGAGTGAGTCAGTGAGCAGGGAGAGTGAGTCAGTGAGCGGGGAGAGTGAGTCAGTGAGTGGGGAGAGTGAGTCAGTGTTGGGGAGAGTGAGTCAGTGAGTGGGGAGAGTGAGTCAGTGAGTGGGAGAGTGAGTCAGTGAGCGGGAGAGTGAGTCAGTGACCAGGGAGAGTGAGCCAGTGACCAGGGAGAGTGACTCAGTGACCAGGGAGAGTGAGTCAGTGAACGGGGAGAGTGAGTCAGTGAGCGGGGAGAGTGAGTCAGTGAGTGGGGAGAGTGAGTCAGTGACCAGGGAGAGTGAGTCAGTGAACGGGGAGAGTGTGTCAGTGACTGGGGAGAGTGAGTCAGTGAGTGGGGAGAGTGAGTCAGTGACTGGGGAGAGTGAGTCAGTGAGTGGGGAGAGTGAGTCAGTGAGTGGGGAGAGTGAGTCAGTGAGTGGGGAGAGTGAGTCAGTGAGTGGGGAGAGTGAGTCAGTGAGCGGGGAGAGTGAGTTAGTGACTGGGGAGAGTGAGTCAGTGAGCGGGGAGAGTGAGTCAGTGACTGGGGAGAGTGAGTCAGTTAGCGGGGAGAGTGAGTCAGTGAGTGGGGAGAGTGAGTCAGTGAGCGGGGAGAGTGAGTCAGTGAGCGGTGAGAGTGAGTCAGTGACTGGGGAGAGTGAGTCAGTGAGCGGGGAGAGTGAGACAGTGATCGGGGAGAGTGAGTCAGTGAGCGGGGAGAGTGAGTCAGTGAGCGGGGAGAGTGAGTCAGTGAGCGGGGAGAGTGAGTCAGTGAGTGGAGAGAGTGAGTCAGTGAGTGGGGAGAGTGAGACAGTGATCGGGGAGAGTGAGTCAGTGAGCAGGGAGAGTGAGTCAGTGAGCGGGGAGAGTGAGTCAGTGATTGGGGAGAGTGAGTCAGTGTTGGGGAGAGTGAGTCAGTGAGTGGGGAGAGTGAGTCAGTGAGTGGGAGAGTGAGTCAGTGAGCGGGAGAGTGAGTCAGTGACCAGGGAGAGTGAGCCAGTGACCAGGGAGAGTGACTCAGTGACCAGGGAGAGTGAGTCAGTGAAAGGGGAGAGTGAGTCAGTGAGCGGGGAGAGTGAGTCAGTGAGTGGGGAGAGTGAGTCAGTGACCAGGGAGAGTGAGTCAGTGAACGGGGAGAGTGTGTCAGTGACTGGGGAGAGTGAGTCAGTGAGTGGGGAGAGTGAGTCAGTGACTGGGGAGAGTGAGTCAGTGAGTGGGGAGAGTGAGTCAGTGAGTGGGGAGAGTGAGTCAGTGAGTGGGGAGAGTGAGTCAGTGAGTGGGGAGAGTGAGTCAGTGAGCGGGGAGAGTGAGTCAGTGACTGGGGAGAGTGAGTCAGTGAGCGGGGAGAGTGAGTCAGTGAGCGGTGAGAGTGAGTCAGTGACTGGGGAGAGTGAGTCAGTTAGCGGGGAGAGTGAGTCAGTGAGTGGGGAGAGTGAGTCAGTGAGCGGGGAGAGTGAGTCAGTGAGCGGTGAGAGTGAGTCAGTGACTGGGGAGAGTGAGTCAGTGAGCGGGGAGAGTGAGACAGTGATCGGGGAGAGTGAGTCAGTGAGTGGGGAGAGTGAGTCAGTGAGTGGGGAGAGTGAGTCAGTGAGTGGGGAGAGTGAGTCAGTGAGCGGGGAGAGTGAGTCAGTGATCGTGAGAGTGAGTCAGTGATCGTGAGAGTGAGTCAGTGAGTGGGGAGAGTGAGTCAGTGATCGTGAGAGTGAGTCAGTGAGTGGGGAGAGTGAGTCAGTGAGTGGGGAGAGAGAGTCAGTGAGCGGGGAGAGTGAGTCAGTGAGTGGGGAGAGTGAGTCAGTGACTGGGGAGAGTGAGTCAGTGAGCGGGGAGAGTGAGTCAGTGACTGGGGAGAGTGAGTCAGTGAGCGGGGAGAGTGAGTCAGTGAGTGGGGAGAGTAGGTCAGGGAGTGGGGAGAGTGAGTCAGTGAGCGGGGAGAGTGAGTCAGTGACTGGGGAGAGTGAGTCAGTGAGTGGGGAGAGTGAGTCAGTGAGTGGGGAGAGTGAGTCAGTGAGTGGGGAGAGTGAGTCAGTGAGTGGGGAGAGTGAGTCAGTGAGCGGGGAGAGTGAGTCAGTGACTGGGGAGAGTGAGTCAGTGAGCGGGGAGAGTGAGTCAGTGATCGTGACAGTGAGTCAGTGACTGGGGAGAGTGAGTCAGTGAGCGGGGAGAGTGAGACAGTGATCGTGAGAGTGAGTTAGTGAGTGGGGAGAGTGAGTCAGTGAGCGGGGAGAGTGAGACAGTGATCGTGAGAGTGAGTTAGTGACTGGGGAGAGTGAGTCAGTGAGTGGGGAGAGTGAGTCAGTGAGCGGGGAGAGTGAGTCAGTGACTGGGGAGAGTGAGTCAGTGAGCGGGGAGAGTGAGTCAGTGAGTGGGGAGAGTGAGTCAGTGAGTGGGGAGAGTGAGTCAGTGAGTGGGGAGAGTGAGTCAGTGAGTGGGGAGAGTCAGTCAGTGACCCTTGTGATATTAACTGGAGGGGCAGGAAGGAAATAAACCAGAGAATTTTGGGTGGAATCGGCTCAGACTGGGCTGTGATTCTCAATGTGCTGAATGAGAGTCTTCCTGGTATCAGGGCCCAGAAAGAAGTGGCTGCTTGAGGTGAGGATGTAACGAATATTTAATATTTTAATAAGATTAGGGAAGCGGTTCTAAAACAGGACCATGCTTCCATTTCGGCTGAATTCTGAAATTTCACAAACCTTGAATGTAACACATTATTGAAAACCATTTGAAACGACTTTCCAAGCACAGAATCTCAAGTTCGTTCTAAATAATCTCCACATTAACTGTTCTAATAATATGACCAGCCATGTTTTGAGACGAGTCCGTGCTCCAAACTGGTGCCTGTTTCTTTCTCTTCACAGATGCTCGATGTTTTTATAACTATATTTGTTGGTGTAAAATGGACAATATGGATCCAGCCCGCCCTTATACACCCCGCATTACTGTAAAGGGGAATCGGGCTTGGTGTCTAACCAGGGTTAATTCTAATCGCCGTTTTAAAACATCGGCCAAAGTTCAAACTATCCTCATCTGTGTGATTTTCTTTTCTTACTTTTTTTTTAACATGACATAGATTAAATTAACCACTTTGGAGTTTGTTAAAGTCATAGGGGAGAAATTCAGTATCAGCAATTATCGGCCGGGCGCAAAGATTAGCACCTGGCGCTAATTATCGCCTCCGACTGCAAACTTGACTTTTATCGCCCCTGGAGGTGATTGGAGCGCTAAATCAGGCGCTTCACACCTGTCTTAAGGTGCAAAGGCCGAGGAGCGAGGAGCGAGGCGCTACCTCAGAGCGCTGGCGAAGCTCATGTGATGTCAGTCAGCAATGGAACACAGACACAATGGCGCCGGCCAGTAATTAAAGGGGAGGGAGATCTTGCTTTCCATCCACATCCTGCTCATTGCAGCCTTGAATCTCAGCCTGGAGAGACCTGTACATCAAATCTGCTGGAAAGAACAATGGAGAGGCCCAGGGAAAGAGCTCAGAGTGCAGCCCCCACAGTCTCTTTAAATCGATGCAAGGAAGGCCAAATCAAAATGAACCTGCAAAGTGCTGCTCATAACTTAAAACTCCTTCACACAGTGTTGAATCTTTCCAGAAGTCTCTCTCTCTCTCTCTCAGAATGCGTAGTTCAAAAATGTCACCAACAATAAAAGGCAGGAAGCGGTCGCCTTTAAATAGCGCTCCCCTAGTCCCTTCCTGACTGCAAAACGCTCCCCTCAACCTGTCGTTGCTAACGGCAGGCGGTAAGGCAGGGGGCGCCACTCAATATCCGGTCCGGGGCGCTACTGGGGCGTTGCGCACTCGACTGACGTCACAATCTGCGGGCGCAGGAGATCGTGGCGGTAGTGTTCAGCACCGCCGCAAAATGTCTAGTTAATTTCGCGAGCGGCGCAAACACCGCCACACCCGGGCGCCAGTTGCTTTGCGCCCCATTAGCGCCCTCTTAAGACGCTAACGGGAGGCGCAACCAACTGAATTTTCCCCCATAGAGTCATAACGGCACAGAAGGAGGCCATTCGGCCCATCGAGTCTGTGCCGGCTCTCTGTAGAGCAATCCAGTCAGTCCCATTCCCCGCTCTATCCCCGTAGCCCTGCAAGTTTATTTCCCTCAAGTGCCTATCCATTCTCCCCTTGAAAACATTGAGTGTCTCCGCTTCCACCGCTTCCGTCGGCAGCGAGTTCCAGGTCATCACCACTCGCTGCGTAAAAAAGTTTTTCCTCACATCCCCCCCTATATCTCTTACCCAAAACCTTAAATCTGTGTCCCCTAGTCCTTGTACCGTCAACTAGTGGGAACCGCCTTTCCCCGTCTAGCCTATCCAAACCCATCATAATCTTGTACACCTCTATCCAATCACCCCTCAACCTCCTTTGCTCCAATGAAAACAAATCCAGCTTCTCCAACCTGTCCTTGTAGCTAAGATGCCCCATCCCCGGAACCATTCTGGTAAATATCCTTTGCACCCTCTCAAGGGCCTTCACATCCTTCCTAAAGTGTGGTGACCAGAACTGGACGCAATACTCCAGTTGTGGCCTAACCAGCGCTTTATAAAGGTTCAGCATAACTTCTCTACTTTTGTACTCAATACCTCTATTTATGAAGCCCAAGATCCCATATGCTTTGTTAACCACTCTCTCAATATGTCCTGCCACCTTCAGGGACCTATGCACATTAACTCCCAGGTCCCTCTGTCCCTGCACACTCTTTAAAACTGTGTCATTAAGTATATATTGCCTCTCCCTGTTCCTTCTGCCAAAATGCATCACCTCACACTTCTCTGTATTAAATTCCATCTGCCACTTGTCTGCCCATTCTGCTAGCCTTTCTATGTCCTGTTGCAGTCGATTGGTATCATCCTCACTGTTTGCCATACCCTCAAGTTTGGTGTCAACAGCAAATTTAGAAATTCTACTTTGTATTCCAATATCCAGGTCATTTATATATATCTAAAAAAGCAGTGGCCCCAGCACTGACCCTTGGGGAACACCACTGTCTACCATCCTCCAGTCTGAAAAACAGCCATTTACCACAACTCGCTGTTTTCTGTCCTTAAGCCAATTCCTTATCCAAGCTGCCACTGACCCACCTATTCCATGAGCCTCAATTTTGTTAACCAGCCTTCTATGTGGTACTTTGTCAAACGCCTTCTGAAAATCCATGTAGACAACATCCATTGCATTCCCTTCATCAATCCTCCCTGTTACTTCATCACAAAATTCAATTAGATTAGTCAAACATGATCTGCCTTTTACAAATCCGTGTTGGCTCTCCTTAATTAGCTTAAACATCTTCAAATGCCCGTTAATTTTTTCCTTGATCATTGTTTCTAAAACTTTACCCACCACTGATGTTAAACTGACCGGCCTATAGTTACTAGAATTGTCCTTACACCCTTTCTTGAACAATGGTGTCACATTTGCCACTTTCCAATCCTTAGGCACCTCCCACGCATCGAGGGAAGATTGGAAAATTATGGCAAGCCCTTCCGCTATCTCCTCCCCCAATTCTCTTAGCAACCTGGGATGCAAGCCATCTAGACCAGGCAACTTGTCCACTCGAAGCATACCCAGCCTTTCTAGTACATTCTGTCTATCAATTTTCACCCCTTCTATTGCTTCTACCTTTTCCACTTCTACCGATATTTTGTCAGCATCCACCTCCTTAGTAAACACCCATACAAAGTACTCATTGAGTATTCTAGCCTTTCCCTGTGCCTCTAAGCATATATCACCTTCTTTGTCCCTAATAGGCCCTACCCCGCCTCTTACTACCCGTTTACTGTTTACATGCCGGTAGAAGATTTTTGGGTTCCCTTTTACGTTAACCGCCATTCTACTCTCATATTCTCTATTTGCCAATCTTATTTTCATCTTCACTTCCCCTCTCAACTTATTGTATTTGGTCTGGTTCTCCCTTGAAGATTTAACCTGACATTCATCATAAACCCTTTTTTATTATTTCATCATCTTCTCTATCCCTCGTCATCCAAGGAGCCCTTGCTTTGGTTCCCTTACCCTTCCCTCTTGTAGGAATGTACCTAGCCTGTACTTGGAACATCACCTCCTTAAAGATCACCCATTGTTCTGTCCCAGTTTTTCCTGTCAGTCTTTGGTTCCATTTTACCCTGGCTAGATCCTTTCGCATCCCATTGAAGTTAGCCCTATTCCAGTTTAGAAGTTCCTCTCTAGATTGTTCCTTGCTCCTCTCCATTGCTGATCTAAATCTTATGATACGATGATCAGTCATACCCAAGTGTTCTGCCACAGACACTTGGTTAACCTGGCCCACCTCATTCTCCAACACCAGATCCAGCAATGCCTCCTTCCTAGTTGAAGAACATACTGGTCAGGGAAATTTTCCTGAACACATTTCAGAAATTCCTCCCCCTCCTTTCTTCCTTCCCGATCTTTTCTGAACACCTTGTACCCTTGAATATTAAGGGCCTAGTCCTCACCGTTTTTATGCCACATTTCCGTTATTGCCACAGCATCATATTGCCACACGGCTAATTGTGCTTGTAGCTCACCAACCTTATTCACCACACTTTGTGTGTTTACGTACATGCATTCTAAACCCATTTTTGAATTTTTCGTAGTCTTTCTTAGTCTGCTCCTATCTAATATGGTTCTACTAGCGCCTCTAGTACTATCTGCTCCAGTACTATCCAACACACTCATTCTTTTATGCACCTTATTCCTCTTTTCTACTCCTACATGCTGGTGCCAAGCTAGTTTAAACCCTCCCCAACAGCACTAACAAACCTCCCCGCGAGAATATTGATCCCAGCTCTGTTGAGGTGTAACCCGTCCGGCTTGTACAGGTCCCACCTTCCCCAGAAACGGTCCCAATGCCTCGGGAATCTAAAGCCCTCTCTCCAGCCACGCATTCATCTGTTCTTTCCTCCTATTCCTGTACTCACTAGCACGTGGCACCGGGAGTAATCCGGAGATTACTACC
The DNA here is from genome assembly GCA_030390025.1 of Squalus acanthias. Classification (NCBI taxonomy): domain Eukaryota; kingdom Metazoa; phylum Chordata; class Chondrichthyes; order Squaliformes; family Squalidae; genus Squalus; species Squalus acanthias. The sequence continues at coordinate 50,936 of JASTWF010001213.1, read as the reverse complement.
TTTGAGGTCCTGCTTTTTAATCTCTCTCCTAGCTCCCTAAACTCTGCCTGCAGGACCTCATCCCTCTTTCTGCCTATGTCGTTGGTACCGATATGGACAACGACCTCTGGCTATTCACCCTCCCCTCTCAGAGTATCCTGCAGCCACTCAGTGACATCCTTGACCCTGGCACCAGAGAGGCAACACACCATCCTGAAGTCACGTCTACGGCCGCAGAAACGCCTGTCTGCTCCCCTAACTATCGAATCCCCTACCACTATTGCTCTTCCACACTTTTTCCTCTCCCCCCCCCCCCCAGTGCAGCTGAGCCACCCGTGGTGCCGTGGACTTGACTCTGGCTGCACTCCCCAGAGGAACCATCGCCCTCACCAGTACTCAGAACAGAATACCGGTTGGAGAGCGAGATGCACTCCGGGGACTCCTGCACTACCTGCCTGGTCCTCCACTTCTGTCTGGCAGTCACCCATTCCCTCTCTGCCTGCAAACTCTTAAGCTGAACCCAACTAGATCAGGTCTAACCCAGAGTTCTGGAGCTGTGGGTGAGATGTGACGAGAACTCCAATTGCTACGGTGAATTTGGGCCAGTGACAACCAATGTGAATCAGTTACCCGGAAGTAGAGCAGGAGAGGGGATAGAGTCAGATGAGGTCTTACTGAGAGATTCTCCTGAGCTGTGCTTGACGGGCACGGGAGGTGGGGGGGGGGGGAGGGGGGGGGATTATGTTTTGCAAAGACACGATGGGAAATCAATCCATTGATCTTCAACTGTCGCCACATTTCATTGAATCAGGAATGAACTTGTAATCCTATCCTAACCACCCACACAACACTGACTCTTGCAAGGAGGGAGATTGTACAAAGGGAGACTGGGGCTGGATCAGGTTGGACAATGTCGGACCTTCACGGTATTTTTCTGAGCTTTCTGTCAGGACTGGTTTCCCCCCACTTGGGATAGTTGACTGTTCCCAGCGCACAGTCATGGATCCTGGAAACCCCAGGGACACATCTGGCCAGGTGCTCAGTGCAGACACAGACACAGCTGCTTCATATCGATCTCCAGCTAGTAACCTCGCTTGTGTTGCGAACTAACAGAAGATTCGGATCTCTGAGAAACGAGCGAAAGGTGAGATGCCCTTCCCATTGCACACAATCACAGCAAGGAATCACAGAACAGTATCAGCCCCACAGCGAGAGGGTTCAATTAGTTCTGGATATTGAGGCTTCAAGAAGAAACAGGCAATCACACAGCTAAACACGATCTACAACTTGAATAGCCGGATGTGGTGACTTACCAGGGACCCCGACAGCAGCCAGGATGGGGTAGTAGATCTTTTCGATCTCATAAAAGACCGCTAGTATCTTAAAATCCAGATACATTCTACTCCTCCCGATTCCTCGTGGTGTCGGCGCTGATGCTCTCAGTGACACTGTGGTACAACACTTTGAAATGATTACCTTATTAATAGCAGAGGGAAACCCTCCAGTGACACAATTAGGGTCCATGGGGAGTGACATTAATTACAGTCACTGAACAAACACATTGAGTTAACCCGTGGGGACTGGCATTAATTACACTCACTGAACAAACACAATGGCCTGGATTTTCACTGACCCGTCAGTTCCCCTTAATATCCTGAAAACTTCGATCAGATCGCCCCTTAACCTTCTAAATTCTAGGGAATACAATCCTAGTTTGTGTAATCTCTCCTCGTAACTTAACTCTTGAAGTCTGGGTATCATTCTGGTAAACCTACGCTGCACTCGCTCAAAGGCCAGTATATCCTTCCTAAGGTGTGGTGCCCAGAACTGCTCACAGTGCCCCAGGTGTGGTCGAACCAGGGTTTTGTACAGCTGCAGCATAACTTCTACCCCCTTGTATTCTAGTCCTCTGGATATAAAGGCCAGCATTCCATAAGCCTTTTTGATTATTTTCTGTACCTGTTCATGACATTTTAATGATCTACGTACCTGGACCCCCAAGTCTCTTTGGGCCTCCACTGTTTTTAGCTTTTCACCATTTAGAAAGTACCCTGTTCTATCCTTTTTAGGTCCAAAGTGGGTGACCTCACATTTGCCTACATTAAAATCCATTTGCCACAGTTTAAAGAACATAAGAAATAAGAGCAGGAGTCGGCCATTCAGCCCCTCGAGCCTGCTCCGCCATTCAATAAGATCCTGGCTGATCATCGACCTCAACTCCACTTTCCCGCCCGATCCCCATATCCCTTGATTCCCCTCGAGTCCAAAAATCTGTCGATCTCAGCCTTGAATATACTCAACGACTGAGCCTCCACAGCCCTCTGGGGTAGAGAATTCCAAAGATTCACCACCCTCTGAGTGAAGAAATTCCTCCTCATCTCGGTCCTAAATGGCCGACCCCTTATCCTGAGACTGTGACCCCTGGTTCTAGACTCTCCAGCCAGGGGAAACAACCTCTGAGCATCTACCCTGTCAATCCCCCTCAGAATCTTGTATATTTCAATGAGATCACCTCTCATTCTTCTAAACTCCAGAGAGTATCGGCCCATTCTACACAATCTCTCCTCATAGGACAGCCCTCTCATCCCAGGAATCAATCTAGTGAACCTTCGTCGCACCGCCTCCAAGGCAAGTATATCCTTCCTCAGATAAGGAGACCAAAACTGTGCCCAGTACTCCAGCTGTGGTCTCACCGGGGCCCTATATAATTTACTCTTATGCTCAAATCCTCTTGTAATGAAGGCCAATAAGGGTGCATGGGGAATTGAACGATGGGAAACATAAGGTGCTTAGGGCTGCTTGTGAAGCAGGACTGCGTTCCTCTCTCAATCCTAACATCCACCTCCCAGCCACCACACCGGCAGAAGCAGCAGTTGACATTATGCAGTTACTGGGTATGGATCAGTTAAATATAATGGGCCAGAAATTCGGCTTTCTGGCTTCCTGCGGGTGCAAGCATCGCGCGCGTACTTACCTACCGCGCCTGCCATTGTGCTTTGGACCCACGAGGACTTCAGGTCCTGGGCCTCCTCCAGCTGCCGGCGCGCAGTGCTTGCGTATCCCAGGGGCACAGTTAGTTCGAAGCGTTCCCTGGGATCACGTGGGCCATGGAGGGCATTTTCATTCATAAATTTGACAGGAAGACCTGTCAAATCTATGAATAGAGATCGGCCCAAAACCACACTTAAACTTCAAATAAATTGGGGAAAAAAATCACATTTTTAAAATAACTATAAGTTAAATCAATTCACTACTTTAAACAAAAATTTAAATTTTTGAAAAAATTAATTATACTTTTTAACGGTGCTAAAAATAAACTTACCTTTCTTTAAAGTATGTAAAAAAGATAAACCTGTTGAAAAAATGTTTAAATTGTAATTAAGTAACCACTTACCTTGTTAAAAACAGGCCTTGCGCCTCCTGTTTAAAAGTGCAGCTTCTCCATACTTACCCTCCCGGAGAAACCTGAATAAAAAAATCGAACTTTGCTGCATGCGCGCAGCCTCTCCCGCGCACGCGTTCGACCTCTGAACCCCTCCTTCAGGGGAACGGAAGTTCCGGTTTCCCGCGCATGCGCAGTGCATGCGGGAAACCGGCACTTCAGGAGGCCTTACAGGTGAGTACACAGCGCGTACTCACCCGACAAGAGCTGAATTTCGGGCCCAATGTCTAATAATGTGGGCAGACTGATCGAGGTTCAGTAGGACACACCCGCTCATTCACAAGCCGGCTGCTTGAGTTGTATGAATTGACACAGTCTCCAAGGGCTCCTCCTCAGGGTGGAGGTCAAGCCCCCAATCCAAGGGGAGCTTGTCCCAACGGCACCCACTCCTGAAGATATCCATAGGACTTTCATAGAGTCATAGAGTCATCGAGTTATACAGCACAGAAAGAGGCCCTTCGGCCCATCATGTCCGCGCCGGCCATCAAGCCCTGTCTATTCTAATCCCATTTTCCAGCACTTGGTCCGTAGCCTTGTATGCTATGGCATTTCAAGTGCTTATTTAAATGCTTCATGAATGTTGTGAGGGTTCCTGCCTCTACCACCCTTTCAGGCAGTGAGTTCCAGATTCCAACCACCCTCTGGGTGAAAAAGTTTTTCCTCAAATCCCCCTCTAAACCTCCTGCCCCTTACCTTGAAACTATGCCCCCTGGTTATTGACCCCTCTACTAAGGGGAAAAGTTCCTTTCTATCTACCCTATCTATGCCCCTCATAATTTTGTACACCTCAATCAGGTCCCCCCTCAGCCTTCTCTGCTCGAAGGAAAACAACCCCAGCCTGTCCAGTCTCTCTTCATAGCTGAAGCGCTCCAGCCCAGGTAACATCCTGGTGAATCTCCTCTGCACCCTCTCCAATGCAATCACATCCTTCCTGTAGTGTGGCGACCAGAACTGCACACAGTATTCCAGCTGTGGCCTAACTAGCGTTTTGTACAGCTCCATCATAACCTCCCTGCTCTTATATTCTATGCCTCGGCTAATAAAGGCAAGTATCCCATATGCCTTCTTAACCACCTTATCTACCTGTCCTGCTGCCTTTCAGGGATCTATGTACATGCACAATTGATAAAAATACCCCCTCGATGAATATTAAAACTGCCTCTCAGTCATGGGGCTCTGTGAAGGACCACATCGTTCACTCCAACCCAAAGAGAAAGCCTGTGATGGCTGTGGAGGGCAGGAATGATGTATGAAGAGAGATTGGGTCGATTAGGCTTATATTCGCTGGAGTTTCATTGAAACTTATAAAATTCTAACAGGACTAGACAGACTAGATGCAGGAAGGATGTTCGCGATGTCGGGGGAGTCCAGAACCAGAGGTCACAGTCTAAGGATAAGGGGTAAGCCATTTAGGACAGAGATGAGGAGGAATTTCTTCACCCAGAGAGTGGTGAACCTGTGGAATTCTCTACCACAGAAGGCAGTTGAGGCCAATTCATTAAATATATTCAAGAAGGAGTTAGATATATTTCTTAAGGCTAAGGGGATCAAGGGATATGGGGAGAAAGCAGGGACAGGGTACTGAATTTGGATGATCAGCCATGATCTCATTGAATGGCGGAGCAGGCTCGAGAGGCCGAATGGCCTACTCCTGCTCCTATCTTCTATGCTTCTATGCTAATTCAGGGACTCAGCCAAAATTGGGAAACACCTCTCCCGGCCATCAAGAAATTTGGACTCCTGGCCCAGGACTGCCATAGCCACAACCTTGACAACCACGGTGAAAATGGGCCTCTGTTAAAGGAGGCGCCCAAAGCCAGCCCCTTTGAGCAAACACTGGGACCGCTAATTGCTCCAACGACAGATGATAATCAACAGATTAACATCAATGGAAAAACAGCGGCCAGTGTGCAATCATTCAGGATTCAGGCGAGATCGCAGTAACCGTCCCCTGTTCCTGTCATTACCCATGGAGGCCAACGACAGAATATGTTCATACCCACTGGAGAGTCTGGTAAGATCATTCACACCCTGACGTAAAAAACTACTAGGCACTTGGTCGAAGCGTTAAACAAAGCTTTAATCAACTGTTTTTCAACATGGAGATCTAGTTGTGTCCTTCATTAGTTCCTGTTGAGGAATGTCCTAAGCAAGCTGGGCCCATGCCCGAGTATTTATGGACAGCGCCCCCCGCAGGCCGCCCAGTATTACTTCATACATGAATGACAAGATTCATGTCACACCCCACATCCCGAATCTCACCCTGCGGCGACAGAGAAGCTAATTTCTTCGACTGCTTTTAAGGGCTCCCTGGGCCAGGCGCCTGAAATTAAGGAGGCATCCTTTGACTTCGGCCGATAATGGTCATTTTTAGAAACATAAGGGGGAAAAATTCAGTATCGCCCCGTTTGGGGCGCCATTATCGGCCGGGCGCAAAGTTTAGCGCCTGGCGCTAATTATCGCCTCCGACGGCAAACTTGGCTTTTATCGCCCCTGGAGGTGATTGGAGCGCTAAATCAGGCTCTTCACACCTCTCTTAAGGCGCAAAGGCCACGGAGCGAGGCGCGAGCGCTGGCGAAGCTCATGTGATGTCAGTCAGCAATGGAACACAGACACACTGGCGCCGGCCAGTTCTTAAAGGGGAGGGTTGATCTTACTCTCCATCCACACCCTGCTCATTGCAGCCTTGAATCTCGGCCTGGAGTGACCTGTACATCAAATCTACTGGAAAGAACAATGGAGAGGTCCAGGGAAAGAGCTCAGAGTGCAGCCCCCACAGTCTCTTCTAAATCGATACAAGGAAGGGCAAATCAAAATGAACCTGCAAAGTGCTGCTCAGTACCCAAAACTCTTTCACACAGCGTTGAATCTCTCCAGAAGTCTCTCGCTCTGTCTCTCAGAATGCGTGGTGCGAAAATGTCACCAACAAAAATAGGCAGGAAGTGGTCGCCTTCAAATAGCGCTCCCCCAGTCTCTTCCTGACTGCAAAACGCTCCCCTCTACCTGTCGTTGCTAGTGGCAGGCGGTAAGGCAGGGGGCGTCACTCAATATCCGGTCCGGGGCGCTACTGGAGCGTTGCGCACTCGACTGACGTCACGATCTGCCGGCGCAGGAGATCGTGGCGGTAGTGTTTAGTGCCGCCGCAAAATGTCTAGTTAATTTTGCGAGTGGCGCAAACATCACCGCGCCCGGGCGCTAGTTGCTTTGCGCCCCATTCGCGGCCTCTTAAGGTGCTAACGGGAGGCGCAAACCAACTGAATTTTTCCCTCATAGAAACATAGAAAAATAGGAACAGGAGTCGGCCATTCGGCCCTTCGAGCCTGCTCCGCCATTCAACATGATCATGGCTGATCCTCTATCTCAATACCATATTCCCGCGCTCTCCCCATACCCCTTGATGCCTTTTGTGTCTAGAAATCTATCTATCTCCTTCTTAAATATATTCAGTGACTTGGCCTCCACAGCCTTCTGTGGTAGAGAATTCCACAGGTTCACCACCCTCTGAGTGAAGAAATTTCTCCTCATCTCAGTCCTAAATGTCCTACCCCGTATCCTGAGACTGTGACCCCTCGTTCTAGACCCCCCAGCCAGGGGAAACATCCTCCCTGCATCCAGTCTGTCTAGCCTTGTCAGAATTTTATACGTTTCAATGAGATCCCCCTCTCATTCTTCTAAACTCTAGTGAATACAGGCCTAGTCGACCCAATCTCTCCTCATACGACAGTCCTGCCATCCCAGGAATCAGTCTGGTGAACATTCGCTGCACTCCCTCTATGGCAAGTTATCCTTTCTTGGGTAAGGAGACTAAAACTGCACACAGTACTCCAGGTGTGGTCTCACCAAGGCCCTGTATAACTGTAGTAAGACATCCTTGCTTCTGTACTCAAATCCTCTTGCAATGAAGGCCAACATACCATTTGCCTTCCTAACTGCTTGCTGCACCTGCATGTTTGCTTTCAGTGACTGGTGCACAAGGTCACCCAGGTCCCTTTGTACATCAACATATCCCAATCTATCATCATTTAAATAGAAACATAGAAACATAGAAACTAGGAGCAGGAGTAGGCCATTCGGCCCGTCGAGCCTGCTCCACCATTCAATACGATCATGGCTGATCATCCACATCCAGTACCCTGTCCCTGCTTTCTCACACAGAATCCCCATCGAGCCTGCACCGACACATATCCCACCCTATCCCCGTAACCCCACGTATTTAATTCCCCCTAACATATCCCTTCCTATCCTATCCCCGTAACCCCACATATTTAATCCCCCCTAACACTAAGGGTCAATTTATCATAGCCAAATCAACCTAACCCGCACATTTTTGGACTGTGGGAGGAAACCGGAGCACCCGGAGGAAACCCACGCAGACACGGGGAGAATGTGCAAACTCCACACAGACAGTCACCCGAGGCCAGATTCGAACCCGGGTCCCTGGCGTTGTGAGGCACCAGTGCTAACCACTATGCCACCGTGTTGCCCTACTCTACCTTTCTGTTTTTCCTACCGAAGTGGATAATTTCACATTTATCCACGTTATACTGCATCTGCCATGTATTTGCCCACTCACTCAACTTGTCTAAATCACCGTGAAGCCTCTTTGCATCCTCCTCACAACTCACAATCCCACCTAGTTTCGTGTCATCAGCAAACTTGGAAATATTACATTTGGCAACCTGGAGTGATGAGAATGATGAATTATGAAGGTATTTTAGGGTCCCATTTGTTCAAGCATTGTGGTCTGATTGTCGATTGTACGAACAATGTGTTATGGGTTTCACCAAGGGGTCCCCTCCGACCACACTGTGTCAGAGGAGCACGCAGTGTTTGCGATTAAGAAACGCGAGCTATACCCCTTGTGAAGGAATAAGCCATATAACCTATTCAGAAAAATACACTATCTTATGAAAGAATTCTGGCCTTATTAAAACATGACAAACTGGGTTTGGAAATGTGGAAACCTAACTATGAAATAGCTGTGAAAGCATTCTGGCTATTGAGATAAGATAGTTGTTGACAGTGAATCAAAAACCTTATTGAAACAGAAGGTTAAGGGCTCCGACAGGCTGAACATTTCGGAACGAAACAATGGTTCACCATGGACAAGGTGTTCTAATTTACACTTCGTAAAGAAGCACATAAAGTAAGGAACATCTGCCCTCATGAAGATGACATAAAGTAAGGAACATCTGCCCTCGTAAAGATGACATCAAGTAAAACACACCTGTCATCACACCGTTTTTTATGGTAAACTTAGAACACCTAGAGAGGAGACATAATTCTGTAATGCTACCAGCTGAGGTGACAGTAAGAATTGCAGAGGTCTGCAGAAAAATGACTAGAGATAATTAACTTGCATCAGCAGAAAACCTTACAGGAAATAGCACTGGAAAAGGGTATAAATATTGAACTCTCAAATGAGGTAACAGACTCGCTTTAATCAGGCAAAGCGATTCTCGGCTTCAGAGGCGGCTCTGTAAGTCTCCTACTCTTTGTACCTCGGAGATCAAAGGTATTTGATTTTGGTGGATATCCTGTAGAAAACTAAGAACTGTAAAACTGTAGCGAAGTTAAGATTTGGGAGTAAAGTTCTCTGATAAGATTGTAAGCTTTCTCTTTTTGGAACTGTTAATGTTGCGATTGACTCACCAACTGTAAATTACATGTCGGTTCTTTAATAAATCTATATATTTTTAGAATTGTCTCATATAAGACTTCTGTATCAAAAACTCACAAACTCAATCTCTGTACACGCTTTGGTGAGGAGTTGCAGAATTCTGGGGGAGTTTTCCGGACCCTCATAATATCCGGAACGTTACAGTCTAGCTAAACTTATTAAAAGTGCTATCTGGAGGATGGTAACATCTTCAGGTTGTTCCTTTCCTTTAGGGAGAGATGGTCCGGACCATTAGACCCAATTAAGCATCTTTAAGATTCGGCTACCTCAAACTTTAGTTGAACGTGAACATCTGAGAAATACGCCTGATCCGGGGTAGCCCTAAAGGGGCTAGGACTAGTAAATATCCCTTCACCCTTACCTTCATAGGCTCATAGAATCACAGAAAGTTACAGCGCGGAAAGAGGCCATTTCGGCCCATCGTGTCCGCGCCGGCCAACAAAGAGCTATCCAGCCTAATCGCACTTCCCAGCTCTTGGTCCGTAGCCCTGCAGGTTACAGCATCCCAAGTGCACATCCAAGTACTTTTTAAATGTGGTTCGGGTTCCTGCCTCTACCACCCTTTCAGGCAGTGAGTTCCAGACCCCCACAACCCTCTGGGTGAAGAAATTTTCCCTCAAATCCCCTCTAAAGAGGTCACAGTCTAAGGACTGAGATGAGGAGGAATTTCTTCACCCAGAGAGTGGTGAACCTGTGGAATTCTCTACCACAGAAGGCAGTTGAGGCCAATTCAGTAAATATATTCAAGAAGGAGTTAGATATATTTCTTAAAGCTAAAGGGATCAAGGGATATGGGGAGAAAGCAGGGACAGGGTACTGAGTTTGGATGATCAGCCATGATCTCATCGAATGGCGGAGCAGGCTCGAGGGGCCAAATGGCCTACTCCTGCTCCTATCTTCTATGTTTCTATGTTTCTAAACCTTCCACCAATTACTTTAAATCTATGCCCCCAGGTTTTTGACACTTCTGCTAAGGGAAATAGGTCCTTTCTACCCACTTTATCTAGGCCCCTCATAATTTTATACACCTCAATAAGGTCTCCCCTCAGCCTCCTCTGTTCCAAGGAAAACAGACCCAGCCTATCCAGTCTTTCCTCAAAGCAAAGATTCTCTACTCCCGACAACATCCTTGTAAATCTCCTCTGTACCCTCTCTAGTGCGATCACATCTTTCCTGTAATGTGGTGACCAGAACTGCACGCAGTACTCTAGCTGAGGCCGAACTAGTGTTCTATACAGTTGAAGCATAACCCCCCTGCTCTTGTATTCTATGCCATGGCTAATAAAGGCAAGCATTCCGTATGCCTTCTCACACCCAGACTCAGATACACAGGTGCTATTAACACAGGACAGAGCAGTGTTTGCCACGAACAAGCACGATCGTGGGCGGCTGAAGGGAGAGGAAGAAGCTAAGGGGCTGACGCATGTTAAAGTTAGGCAGGACCCTATTCCAAATTCGCCCACTTAGAGTAATAGGGGGAAAAATTTGGTTGATTAGCGCCTCCCGTTAGCGCCCGGGTGCAGCGATGTTTGCGTCGCTCGCGAAGTTGACCAGACATTTTGCGGCGGTGCTAAACACTACTGCCACGATCTCCTGCGCCTGCAGATCGTGACGTCAGTCGAGTGCGCAACGCCCTGGTATCGCCCCAGACTGGATATTGAGTGGCGCCCCCTGCCTTTCCACCTGCCGCGAACAACGACAGGTTGAGGGGAGCGTTTTGCAGTTGGGAAGGGACTGGGGGAGCGCTATTTGAAGGCGGTCGCTTCCTGCCTTTTTTTGTCGGCGACATTTTTGCACCATGCATTCTAAGAGAGAGAGAGAGAGACTTCTGGAGAGATTCAACGCTGTGTGAAGGAGTTTTGGGTACTGAGCAGCACTTTGCAGGTTCATTTTGATTTGACCTTCATTGCATCGATTGTCAAGAGACTTTGGGGGCTGCACTGATTCGGGGCATCGTCCTGCACTTGCCGAATCGGAGGCTGCAGAGACGCAGAGAGAGAGTGGCAAATATGGCCAGAGGGAGGAGGGCCAACAGGCCTCTGCACAGGAGACCTTACCCTCCCAGGGTATTCCGGGAACAATTCACCTACATTCATTTGTCTGAGGAGCAGTGTTTGCACAGGCTGCGCTTCTAAATTTTTATGCCACCAGCTCCTTTCAAGCAGCTACTGGGGACATCGCCAATATCTCCCAGTTCGCTGTCCATTGCTGTATCCGGGAGGTGACAAATGCCCTGTATAAAAGGAGACGCCAGTACATCTCTTTCCCCATGAACCGGGCCAAACAGCATGAACGCACATGTGGCTTTGCGAGGATAGCGGGCTTCCCCATGGTTCAGGGCGCCATTGACCGCACCCACGTGCCATTGCGGGCACCGCATGAAAATGCAGAGGATTTCCAAAACCGCAAGGGCTTCCCTTCCTTAAATGTGCAGTTGGTCTGTGACCACAGACAGCTCATCCTCGCCGTCGATGCCCGCTATCCTGGCAGCAGCCACGATGCTTTCATCCTGCGCCAGACTGGTGTCCCAGACCTTTTCCAGGCACCGCATCAACCTCGTGGATAGCTCCTCGGGGACAAGGGTTTTCCACTCTGCCCCTGGCTGTTGACACCGCTCCGTAACCCCAACACCCCTGCCGAGCTGCGGTACAATGGGACCCATAGCGCCACCAGGAACATAATTGAGCAGACGATCGGCGTGCTCAAGCAACAGTTCCGCTGTCTGGACCACTCAGGAGGAGCCCTGCAGTACTCGCCTGAACGAGTCTCCCTCTTCATAGTTGTATGGTGCATGCTTCACAACCTGGCAATCCTCAGGACCCAGCCAATGCCACCAGGCCTTGGTGCACCACCGGAGGAGGAGGAGGAGGAGGAGGATGATCAGCAGCAGCACCAAGGTGGGAGGGAGGCCCACAATGCAAGGGCCGTCCGTCAATGGCTGATAACAAGCCGCTTCTAGGCCCCTACTCAGAAGATGGCTTCAGGCATGGAGAACAACATCATGGAAAGTAACCCTCAACCCCTATAGCCGGCCAAAGTTGGAATGATTCCAAAGGCCTAAAATGTACATTTTGAATACAACAACTTTTTTATTTAACAAACTCTGTGTGTGTCATTTATTCAGGACAAACTAATAGAAACAAACAGAACAAATCATGAATTAACAGAACTGGTTCTCACAAGATGGAGGTAATCGGCAAAACAGTAAACAAATGTAATCACACGAACCTCGACCTTTACTACAAACATTCCCAACATTTCTTGAGACCTCCGACTGTTAGCCCTTCGAGGGTGATCGCCATCCCCTCCTTCCCTTGCGCACTTCCCCCCTTCCCACCCCACTGCTCCTCCGTAATGGGGCCCCAGTGGCTGCAGCAAGGCTGGTGGAAGGCTGCTGAATACTGGATCCAGAGACTGCAGATGCCCTTGAAGGACGCCCTCGACCAGCTCTGGGCCTGGAGGGCCCGGCTGCAGACTGCACCAACTCTGCATGGGCGGCAACAGTCTGTCCTACAGGCTGTGGCAAGTGCAATGGGGAAGTGACAGTGGTGGGAGCAGGAATGCTGTCATCCTGAGAGAGGACAGCACCTCCCTGCTCGACCGACACACTCTGCCACTCCCCCGGGGCAGCATCTCAGCATCCGGAGCAATCTACTGGAGCACAGATTGCTGGCCTGCTGCGGCACGGTGAGATTCCCGGGGCAATGTGGCCAACCCAGCGAGGATGGCAGCAGTCAGTGTTTGTGTGACATCAATCTGAGACTGGATGAGAGCAGTCTGAGACTGGATGAGAGCAGTCTGAGACTGGATGGCAGCAGCCAGTGACTGAATTGCAGCACTAAGCCGTTGCGTTGCGTCAGCCTGTGCTGCAGCGGAGTGCTCCACACTCCTTGCCAGTCCATCCATGCTGTCGGGCACCCTTGCCATTGCACCCATGTGCATGCTCAAGGCCTGGGTATTCATTTCAGTGATGACGCGCTCCTCCTCTGCGTCCAGTGCAGCAGGACTCGCTTGCCTACTCTCCCTCTGGGGAGATGGCCCCCGAGCTTCCCTTCCCACATGGCGTTGCTGCAGCCCGCTGGGTCCCGGAGCTTCGCCCTCATCAGACCTTACCCCCCTGCTCCCCTCCAGGGAAGGCGTGGTCCCAGTGTGGGCATGGGCTCCCTCGGGAGACACAAGCGGTGAGGCTCCGGCTTCCTCTTCCTCCTCGCCTGGGGCGTCGCTGCCACTGGCAGGAAGGGAGCCAGGACTGCAGACAGTTAGTTGGATTGAAAGTGTAACAGGCTGGTGTTGTGAGGGGCGAGTAGTATGAGAGAGGAGAGAAAGCTGATGAACAGACCATCGCTCTCCCCAAGGGGCTTGACCTCTCCAGCGGCCACGGCACCTATGACCTGGCTGGCAATGATCCTGTGCACTCTCACCTCCAACACAGTCAGGGGGTGTAGGTCAGCCGGTCCTCCTCCCGTGCGTTGCTGCTCCCGCCTGTTATGAGATAGCTTGGCCTGCAAGAAAAAGGACGGTGTCTGAGTGAGTGTGCAGGCATGTGTGTGCCTGATGTGCCTCCCTTAGTTGAATAGCCCTTAATGTGTGCAGCCTTGTGTTTGCCTGATGTGCCTCCCATAGTTGAATAGCCCTTAATGTATGCAGCTTTGTGTTTGCCTGATGTGCCTCCCATAGTTGAATAGCCCTTAATGTGTGCAGCCTTGCGTTTGCCTGATGTGACTCCCATAGCTGAATAGCCCTTAATGTATGCAGCCTTGTGTTTGCCTGATGTGCCTCCCATAGTTGAAAAGCCCTTAATGTATGCAGCTTTGTGTTTGCCTGATGTGCCTCCCATAGTTGAATAGCCCTTAATGTATGCAGCTTTGTGTTTGCCTGATGTGCCTCCCATAGTTGAATAGCCCTTAATGTGTGCAGCCTTGCGTTTGCCTGATGTGACTCCCATAGCTGAATAGCCCTTAATGTGTGCAGCCTTGTGTTTGCCTGATGTGACTCCCATAGTTGAAAAGCCCTTAATGTGTGCAGCCTTGTGTTTGCCTGATGTGCCTCCCATAGTTGAATAGCCCTTAATGTGTGCAAGGTGTCGAATGTGCGTGTGTGTTTTATGAGATGGCCATGGGTCTTGGATGAGTGTTGGGCCTTTGGGCTAAACCCTCTGGGCACAGAGTGAGGTTGAGATGGAGGGATGTAGAGGTATTGAAAAGCAGCCACTCACCCTGACCACCCGAGTGAGGTCGTTGAACTTCTTCCGACATTGGGTGTGGGTCCTGGGCACCATGTTCCTCGAGGAGACGTGCTCAGCCACCTCCCTCCACACTCTTCTGTATTCGCGTGGCAATGGCCTCCTGCCACTCTGTGGGTACAGCACTGCCCTTCGCCACTCCACAGCGCCAACCAGAGCCACCAAGGCCCAGTCGCTGAAGCGCTGAGCTCTTTCCCTGGGCCTCTCCATTGTTCTTTCCAGCAGATTTGATGTACAGGTCTCTCCAGGCCGAGATTCAAGGCTGCAATGAGCAGGGTGTGGATGGAGAGCAAGATCGACCCTCCCCTTTAAGAACTGGCTGGCGCCAGTGTGTCTGTGTTCCATTGCTGACTGACATCACATGAGCTTCGCCAGCGCTCTGAGTTAGCGCCTCGCTCCTCGGCGTTAGCGCCTTAAGAGAGGTGTGTAGCGCCTGATTTAGCGCTCCAATCACCTCCAGGGGCGATAGAAGCCAAGTTTGCAGTTCGAAGCGATAATTAGCGCCGGGCGCTAAACTTTGCGCCCGGCCGATAATTGCGCCCCAAACAGGGCGATGCCGAATTTCTCCCCCATAGAGTCATAACGGCACAGAAGGAGGCCATTCGGCCCATCGAGTCCGTGCCGGCTCTCTGCAGAGCAATCCAGTCAGTCCCATTCCCCCGCTCTATCCCCGTAGCCCTGCAAGTTTATTTCCCTCAAGTGCCTATCCAGTCTCCCCTTGAAAACATTGAGTGTCTCCGCTTCCACCACTTCCGTCGGCAGCGAGTTCCAGGTCCTCACCACTCGCTGCATAAAACAGTTTTTCCTCACATCCCCCCTGTATCTCTTGCCTAAAACCTTAAATCTGTGTCCCCTAGTCCTTGTACCATCAACTAGTGGGAACAGCCTTTCCCCGTCTAGCCTATCCAAACCCGTCATAATCTTGTACACCTCCATCAAATCACCCCTCAACCTCCTTTGCTCTAATGAAAACAAATCCAGCTTCTCCAACCTGTCCTTGCAGCTCAGATCCCCCATCCCTGAAATCATTCTGGTCAATCTCCTCTGCACCCTCTCAAGGGCCTTCACATCCTTCCTAAAGTGTGGTGACCAGAACTGGACTCAATACTCCAATTGTGGCCTAACCAGCGCTTTATAAAGGTTCAGCATAACTTCTCTACTTTTGTGCTCAATACCTCTATTTATGAAGCCAAGATCCCATATGCTTTGCTAACCACTCTCTCAATATGTCCCGCCACCTTCAGGGACCTATGCACATTAACTCCCAGGTCCCTCTGTCCCTGCACACTCTTTAAAACTGCCATTAAGTGTATATTGCCTCTCCCTGTTCCTTCTGCCAAAATGCATCACCTCACACTTCTCTGTATTAAATTCCATCTGACACTTTATAAGCAACTGACTGCAAACAAATTGAACACCCTGAAATTGACCCACTGACCAGAGCCTGACCGAACCCCCAGAAACTGACCAACTGACCGCAACCAAACTGAACAGCCGGAAAATGATCAACTGCACCGAATCTAACCACACACCAACTAACTAACCAATTGACCCCAGACTGGCAGGGCACCCTGAATCTAGCCAGCTGACCACAACATAACTGAGCACCATGAAACTCAACAACTGACCACAACCTGACAGGGCACAATTTCAAAATTTGCAGATGACGCAAAACTTGGAAGTATAGTGAACAGTGAGGAGGATAGTGATAGACTTCAAGAGGACACAGACAGGCTGGTGGAATGGGCGGACACGTGGCAGATGAAGTTTAACGCAGAAAAGTGCAAAGTCATACATTTTGGTAGGAAGAATGAGGAGAGGCAATATAAACTGAAGGATACAATTCTAAAGGGGGTGCATGAACAGAGAGACCTGGGGGTATATGTGCACAAATCGCTGAAGATGGCAGGGCAGGTTGAGAAAGCAGTTAAAAAAGCTTACGGGATCCTGGGCTTCATAAATAAACAGAGTACAAAAGCAAGGACGTTATGATGGACCTGTATAAAACACTGGTTCGGCCACAACTGGAGTATTGTGCCCAATTCTGGGCACCGCACTTTAGGAAGGATGTGAAGGCTTTTGGAAGAGGTTGCAGAAAAGATTTACTAGAATGGTACCAGGGATGAAGTACTTCAGTGATGTGGAGAGACTGGAGAAGCTGGGATTGTTCTCCTTGGAGCAGAGAAGGTTAAGGGGAGATTGACCAGAATGGTACCAGGGGATGAGGGACTTCAGTGATGTGGAGAGACTGGAGAAGCTGGGGTTGTTCTCCTTGGAGCAGAGAAGATTAAGGGGAGATTGACCAGAATGGTACCAGGGATGAGGGACTTCAGTGATGTGGAGAGACTGGAGAAGCTGGGGTTGTTCTCCTTAGAGCAGAGAAGGTTAAGGGGAGATTGACCAGAATGGTACCAGGGATGAGGGACTTCAATGATGTGGAGAGACTGGAGAAGCTGGGGTTGTTCTCCTTGGAGCAGAGAAGGTTGAGAGGAGATTTGATCGAGGTGTTCAAAATCATGAGGGGGTCTAGACAGAGCAGATAGAGAGAATCTGTTCCCATTGGCGGAAGGGTCGAGAACCAGAGGACACAGATTTAAGGTGATTGGCAGAAGAACCAAAGGCGACGTGAGGAAAAACTTTTTTACGCAGCGTTTCTATGTTTCTATGTTTCTATGTTTCTATGTCCTATGAGGAGAGATTGAGTAGACTAGGCCTACATTCACTAGAGTTTCGAAGAATGAGAGGCGATCTCATTGAAACATACAAAATTCTTACAGGGCTTGACAGGGTAGATGCTGAGAGGCTGTTTCCCCCTGGCTGGAGAGTCTAGAACCAGGGGTCACAGTCTCAGAATAAGGGGTCGGCCATTTAGGACTGAGATGAGGAGAAATTTCTTCACTCAGAGGGTGGTGAATTTTTGGAATTCTCTACCCCAGAGGGCTGTGGAGGCTCAGTCGTTGAGTATATTCAAGACAGAGATCGATAGATTTTTGGATATTAAGGGAATCAAGGGATATGGGGATAGTGCAGGAAAGTGGAGATGAGGTGGAAGATCAGCCAGGCTCGAGGGGCCAAATGGCGGAGCAGGCTCAAGGGGCCGAATGGCCGACTCCTGCTCCTAATTCTTATGTTCTTATGTACCCAAAACATGACCAAGTACCCAGAAAATGACCAACATACCACAAACATATTAACACCAGTAAACTGACCACAACCTGACCGAGCACACAGAAATTGACCAACTGACCACAAGCCAGCCGAACACCCAGAAACTGACCAACAGACCGCAAACCAAACTGAACAGCCGGAAACTGACCAACTGACCAGAATATACACAAGCACCAAGAAACTGGCTAACTGACCACAACAGGAGCGAGCAACAAGAAACTGACCAACTGACCACAATCTAATCAAGCACCAAGTGACTGACCAATTGAACGCAAACTGACTGAGCACCCTGAAACTGACCAACACCTGACTGAGCACCCTGAAACTGACCGACACCTGACTGAGCACCCTGAAACTGACCAACACCTGACTGAGCACCCTGAAACTGACCAACACCTGACTGAGCACCCTGAAACTGACCAACACCTGACTGAGCACCCTGAAACTGACCAACACCTGACTGAGCACCCTGAAACTGACGAACACCTGACTGAGCACCCTGAAACTGACCGACACCTGACTGAGCACCCTGAAACTGACCGACACCTGACTGAGCACCCTGAAACTGACCGACACCTGACTGAGCACCCTGAAACTGACCAACACCTGACTGAGCACCCTGAAACTGACCAACACCTGACTGAGCACCCTGAAACTGACCAACACCTGACTGAGCACCCTGAAACTGACCAACACCTGACTGAGCACCCTGAAACTGACCGACACCTGACTGAGCACCCTGAAACTGACCAACTGACCACAACCTGACTGAGCACCCTGAAACTGACCAACACCTGACTGAGCACCCTGAAACTGACCGACACCTGACTGAGCACCCTGAAACTGACCAACTGACCACAACCTGACTGAGCACCCTGAAACTGACCAACACCTGACTGAGCACCCTGAAACTGACCAACACCTGACTGAGCACCCTGAAACTGACCAACACCTGACTGAGCACCCTGAAACTGACCAACTGACCACAACCTGACTGAGCACCCTGAAACTGACCAACTGACCACAACCTGACTGAGCACCCTGAAACTGACCAACACCTGACTGAGCACCCTGAAACTGACCAACTGACCACAACCTGACCAAGCAGACGGAAATTGAACACTACCTGATCGAACAAACAGAAACTGACCAATTGACATTCCAATGTATTTTATGTTGTCAGTTGTCGCTCAGTGGGTAGCACACTCGCCTCTGAGTCAGAAGGTTGTGGGTTCAAGTCCCACTCCAGGGACTTGAGAACATAATAAAGCTAGGTTGACACTCCCAGTGCAGTGCTGAGGGAGCGCCGCACTGTCAGAGGGGCGGTACTGAAGGAGCGCCGCACTGCCAGAGGGGCAGTACTGAGGGAGCGCCGCACTGCCAGAGGGGCGGTACTGAGGGAGCGCCGCACTGCCAGAGGGGCAGTACTGAGGGAGCGCAGCACTGTCGGAGGGGCAGTGCTGAGGGAGCGCCGCACTGTCGGAGGGGCGGTACTGAGGGAGCGCCGCACTGTCGGAGGGGCAGTACTGAGGGAGCGCCGCACTGTCGGAGGGGCGGTACTGAGGGAGCGCCGCACTGTCGGAGGGGCGGTACTGAGGGAGCGCCGCACTGTCGGAGGGGCAGTACTGAGGGAGCGCCACACTGTCGGAGGGGCAGTACTGAGGGAGCGCCGCACTGTCGGAGGGGCAGTACTAAGGGAGCGCCGCACTGTCGGAGGGGCGGTACTGAGGGAGCGCCGCACTGTCGGAGGGGCAGTACTGAGGGAGCGCCGCACTGTCGGAGGGGCAGTACTGAGGGAGCGCCGCACTGTCGGAGGGGCGGTACTGAGGGAGCGCCGCACTGTCAGAGGGGCTGTACTGAGGGAGCGCTGCACTGTCGGAGGGGCGGTACTGAGGGAGCGCCGCACTGTCGGAGGGGCGGTACTGAGGGAGCGCCGCACTGTCGGAGGGGCTGTACTGAGGGAGCGCCACACTGTCGGAGGTGCCGTCTTTCGGATGAGACGTTAAACCGAGGCCCCGTCTTCCCTCTCAGGTGGACGTAAAAGATCCCATGGCACTATTGGAAGAAGAGCAGGGGGGAGTTCTCCCCGGTGTCCTGGGCCAATATTTATCCCTCAACCAACATAACAAAAACAGATGATCTGGTCATTATCACATTGCTGTTTGTGGGATCTTGCTGTGCGCAAATTGGCTGCCGCGTTTCCCACATTACAACAGTGACTACACTTCAAAAAGTACTTCATTGGCTGTGAAGCACTTCGCGATGTCCGGTGGTCGTGAAAGGCGCTGCAGAAATGCGAGTCTTTCATTCTATGTCGGACACATGTCCTGCTTCAGCCCAATGGACGAATCTTCATACTACTCACACACTGCATTCAGGGGTAAGAATTTCCAGGTGACCACTTCTGGAGCCAGCCAGGATGGGGGGCTGGCTCGGGTTTCCGACAGTCTTGTGGCCAGTATCCGGAGCAGGAAGCAGCAGCGAAAGATTCGGAAGTTTTAACCTCAAGTTAGTCACCCCCCCCCCCCCGCCAAAACCCACAGGATCGCGTTTTCCGCTGTCGTTTACGCATCTTTCAAGACCCAAATGACCCTGACAATAACTCCCCTCCCGACAGGACTGGCGGTGGAAATTGCGAGAGGTTTGGGAAGAATCTTCAGACTGCGCGGATTTCCTTCGGCGCACTGGCGCGAGATGCACGTGTTCAAAGTTTTTTTTCACCATCAAAAAAAAGTTTAACGCACCAAGAAACTGACTCATGTAAAGTACACCAACGACTAAATGATTCAGGGTCAATTTTAAATTCCTTTTCGGTGATTTTCAAACATCTTACTCGCAGGTGGCGGACTGGACACTCTTATTAAAATGCTCAGCCTGACACCTTTTCAGCAGTATTAATAAAGCTGCTCCAGGCTTCCGCTGTTCAATACATCAAAGGACTACTATCTATTGGGAAGGAAAGGACAGAAATGCTTCTGCTCTGAGAACATGAGAAATAGGAGCAGGAGTAGGCCATTCGGCCCCTCGAGCCTGTGCCGCCATTCAATGAGATCATGGCTGAGCTGATCTTGGCCTCAACTCCACTTCCCTACCCGCTCCCCATAACCCTTGACTCCCTTATCGTTCAAAAATCTCCACCTTAAATATATTCAATGACCCAGCCTCCACAGCTCTCTGGGGCAGAGAATTCCACAGATTTACGACCCTCTGAGAGAAGAAATTCCTCCTCATCTCAGTTCTAAAAGGGCGACCCTTTATTCTGAAACTATGCCCCCGAGTTCTAGATTTCCCCACGAGGGGAAACATCCTCCCAGCAGCTACTCTATTACACTGCCGGATTGCTGTCAGGGTTGGATTGAACACCTGTTCTGGAGGAGTTGGGGCATTAGGACTAAGTCAGGGGCAGAGTCAGGACAAGGGGGAGATGTCTTCACCTGTCCTGTCGAAATATGGTCAGTGCCAGGACTGGGAGGTTCCACTTTCCGTTTGTAAATCATGTTTTAATTGTGAGTTGTTTAAACGAGCCAAAAACCATTTCTCTGAATTCGATGTATTAGATGAAAAAAACAACTTACTTGTTTGTTAAATGACTGCAACTAATGCTAATTATGAATTAACCGGATTGACTCCCCGGACGATTGATGTGTGTATAAATATCGGTACCCTTCCACTGACTCAACCGTGCGCCAGTCAGAGGCTTCCATCTCCGACAGAGTTCCTTCATTCTCCCAGAAAATGGGACAACTGACCATTCTGCTGATCAAAAAGATTTACTACCCGATTCTCGCAGGCTTCGGTGTGCCCTGTGAGCCATTGTAACCTGTTTGTTGTCAGTCGCTGTTACTGTCTCTCTGTTCTTATAGAAAGACTTGCATTTATAGAAAGGCTTGAATTTATATAGCGCCTTTCACGACCACCGGACGTCTCAAAGCGCTTTACAGCCAAAGAATAACTTTTTGAAGTGGAGTCACTGTTGTAATGTGGGAAACGCGGCAGGCAATTTGCGCACAGCAAGCTCCCACAAACAGCAATGTGATAATGACCAGATCATCTGTCTATTGTTATGTTGGTTGAGGGAGAAATATTGGCCCCAGGTCACCGGGGAGAAGTCCTCCCCCCCCTGCTCTTCTTCGAAATAGTGCCATGGGATCTTTTACGTCCCACCTGAGAGAGCAGACGGGGCCTGGGTTTAACGTCTCATCCGAAAGACGGCACCTCCGACAGTGCGGCGCTCCCTCAGTACCGCCCCTCCGACAGTGCGGCGCTCCCTCAGTACTGCCCCTCCGACAGTGCGGCACTCCCTCAGTACTGCCCCTCCGACAGTGCGGCACTCCCTCAGTACTGCCCCTCCGACAGTGCGGCGCTCCCTCAGTACCGCCCCTCCGACAGTGCGGCGCTCCCTCAGTACCGCCCCTCCGACAGTGCGGCGCTCCCTCAGTACCGTCCCTCCAACAGTGCGGCGCTCCCCCAGTACTGCCCCTCCGACAGTGCGGCGCTCCCCCAGTACCGCCCCTCCGACAGTGTGGTGCTCCCTCAGTACCGTCCCTCCGACAGTGCGGCGCTCCCTCAGTACCGCCCCTCCGACAGTGCGGCGCTCCCTCAGTACCGCCCCTCCGACAGTGCGGCACTCCCTCAGTACCGCCCCTCCGACAGTGCGGCGCTCCCTCAGTACCGCCCCTCCGACAGTGCGGCGCTCCCTCAGTACCGCCCCTCCCACAGTGCAGCGCTCCCTCAGTACCGTCCCTCCGACAGTGCGGCGCTCCCTCAGTACCGCCCCTCCCACAGTGCAGCGCTCCCTCAGTACCGTCCCTCCGACAGTGCGGCGCTCCCTCAGTACTGCCCCTCCGACAGTGTGGCGCTCCCTCAGTACTGCCCCTCCCACAGTGCGGCGCTCCCTCAGTACTGCCCCTCCGACAGTGCGGCACTCCCCCAGTACCGCCCCTCCGACAGTGCGGCGCTCCCTCAGTACTGCCCCTCCGACAGTGCGGCACTGCCCCAGTACCGCCCCTCCGACAGTGCGGCGCTCCCTCAGTACTGCCCCTCCGACAGTGCGGTGCTCCCTCAGTGCCGCCCCTCCGACAGTGCGGCGCTCCCTCAGTGCCGCCCCTCCGACAGTGCGGCGCTCCCTCAGCACTGCCCCTCCCACAGTGCGGCGCTCTCTCAGTACTGCACTGGGAGTGTCAGCCTAGCTTTATGTGCTCAAGTCCCTGGAGTGGGCCTTGAACCCACAACCTTCTGACTCAGAGGCGAGTGTGCTACGCACTGAGACAAAGCTGATGAATGGGGGATAACGATAACATGTTACCGGAACCAACTCGTGAACCGTGCGTCCGAACTTTGCATCTCCCCTTTAATCTGATAACCTCACTGATGTTACAATATTGGCTGAAACTCCAGCACGTGGATTTTCGGAGCATCTATTCATCCCGTGCAGAGTGAGCGCTGAGGCAGCTCAGGAGCATGTGTGGGTAGGTCTCCCGCGATTGGCTCCAATACTATTACTGTTGGCACACCGCAAATGGAGCTTCAACCGGTCCTATCGGAATAGGGTCGGCAGCAGTACTGGGAGATGCTGCTAATCACAGTGAAGGTGATCTCATTGAAACAAACAAGATTCTGAAGGGGATTGACAGGGTAGATGCTGAGAGGCTGTTTCCCCCTGGCTGGAGAGTCTAGAACCAGGGGTCACAGTCTCAGGATAAGGGGTCGGCCATTTAGGACTGAGATGAGGAGGAATTTCTTCACTCAGAGGGTGGTGAATCTTTGGAATTCTCTGCCCCAGAGGGCTGTGGAGGCTCAGTCGTTGAGTATATTCTAGGCTGAGATCGATAGATTTTTGGACTCGAGGGGAATCGAGGGATATGGGGATCGGGCGGGAAAGTGGAGCTGAGGTCGAAGATCAGCCATGATCTTATTGAATGGCAGAGCAGGCTCGAGGGGCCGTATGGCCGACTCCTGCTCCTAATTCTTATGAATGGACAAATGTGAGAAGTCGCACAACACCAGGTTATAGTCCAACAGCTTTATTTGAAATCACAAGCTTTCGGAGCGCTGCTCCTTCGTCAGGTGAAGTGAAGAGATGCATATAGGCACAGCATATATAGTCAGAGAACACAGCCAGATGATTACAGTTAATCTTTCTAACTGCTCTTTATCACACCTCAGCAAAGGGTAGTTAGAAAGATTAACTGTAATCATCTGGCAGTGTTCTCTGACTATATATGCTGTGCCTATATGCATCTCTTCACTTCACCTGATGAAGGAGCAGCGCTCCGAAAGCTTGTGAATTCAAATAAAGCTGTTGGACTATAACCTGGTGTTGTGCGACTTCTCACATTTGTCCACCCCAGTCCAACACCGGCATCTCCACATCATGAATGGAGTAACAGGCATCTCCATATAGATTTCAATCGGACACTCGATCATTATTTATCTCCTTTCTCTTTCTGACAGCGAACCTGATGACGATTGCGATTCTCTCCCGGGGAGCCCGCGGCCTTTCCAAGTTTATCTCGGCCTACACGGTGGCCATGGCCACAGCAGATCTACTGGTGATGCTCTTCAATGCGACGGTGTACTATATCTTCAGTTGTCACTTTCCACTGTCATTCCTGTCCCTCACTCCCGTGTGTAAGCTCATTATATACACCACCACTGCCTGTCTCGACTTGTCCGTTTGGTTCAGCGTCTGCGTCACGTATGATTGATTTGTAGTTATCTGCGGCCAGAAGATTAAAGCAAAGTATTAGAGTCACAGGGGGAAAAATTCAGTTGGTTGCGCCTCCCGTTAGCGCCTTAAGAGGGCGCTAATGGGGCGCAAAGCAACTAGCGCCCGGGCGCGCCGATGTTTGCGCCGCTCGAGAAATTAACTAGACATTTTGCGGCGACGCTAAACACTACCGCCACGATCTCCTGCGCCGGCAGATCGTGACGTCAGTCGAGCGTGCAACGCCCCGGTAGCGCCCCGGAGCGGATATTGAGTGGCGCCCCCTGCCTTACCACCTGACGCTAGCAACGACAGGTTGAGGGGAGCGTTTTGCAGTCAGGAACGGACTGGGGGAATGCTATTTAAAGGCGACCGCTTCCTGCCTTTTTTTGTTGGTGACATTTTTGAACCATGCATTCTGAGAGAGAGAGAGAGGGCCTTCTGGAGAGATTCAACGCTGTGTGAAGGAGTTTTGGGTACTGAGCAACACTTTGCAGGTTCATTTTGATTTGCCCTTCCTTGCATTGATTTCGAAGAGACTGTGGGGGCTGCACTCTGAGCTCTTTCCCTGGTTGTCTCTATTGTTCTTTCCAGCAGATTTGATGTGCAGGTCTCTCCAGGCCGAGATTCAAGGCTGCAATGAGCAGGATGTGGATGGAAAGCAAGATCAACCCTCCCCTTTAAGAACAGGCCGGCGCCATTGTGTGTGTGTTCCATTGCTGACTGACATCACATGAGCTTCACCAGCGCTCTGAGGTAGCGCCTCGCTCCTCGGCGTTAGCGCCTTAAGACAGGTGTGAAGCGCCTGATTTAGTGCTCCAATCACCTCCGGGGCGATAAAAGCCAAGTTTGCAGTCGGAAGCGATAATCAGCGGCAGGCGCTAATCTTTGCGCCCGGCCGATAATTGCGCCCCAAACGGGGCGATACTGAATTTTTCTCCCATAGAGTTATACAGCACAGGAAGAGGCCCTTCGGCCCATCGTGTCCGCGCCGGCCATCAAGCCCTGTCTATTCTAATCCCATTTTCCAGCACTTGGTCCGTAGCCTTGTATGCTATGGCGTTTCAAGTGCTCATCTAAATGCTTCTTGAATGTTGTGAGGGTTCCTGCCTCTACCACCCTTTCAGGCAGTGAGTTCCAGATTCCAACCACCCTCTGGGTGAAAAAGTTTTTCCTCAAATCCCCTCTAAACCTCCTGCCCCTTACCTTGAAACTATGCCCCCTGGTTATTGACCCCTCTACTAAGGGGAAAAGTTCCTTTCCATCTACCCTATCTATGCCCCTCATAATTTTGTACACCTCAGTCAGGTCCCCCCTCAGCCTTCTCTGCTCTAAGGAAAACAACCCCAGCCTGTCCAGTCTCTCTTCACCCAGAGAACTGCGGTCGCGGTTATAACAACGCTCGCTGCACTGATCTTCTTAAAGAACATGCCCTTGTTGTTTGCCTAGGAACATCAGCAAGTCATTAACAAGGTCAAGTGTGGCTGTTTTTCTCTTGCCTCTCGGTGCAGGGTTCCTCTAGTTTCACAGTACCCGGGTCGTCTGTCTGCCTTTTACCTCAATTGCCTTGTTTAATTCTCTGACAATCCGAGGTATTCTCCTGGGCCAGTGGAGCCCGCAGGGGACTCCATGCTCACCAGGGCTGAGATTCAGAGCCACCCTGAGATGGAGAGCCTGGAGGAAGTCCATCGATTTGCTCGTCGCTGTATCGGGCAGTTTTATACTGTTGTGGCTGACAGCGGCGCTGAGCTTCACAGCGGCCAGACTGACAAAACTCCAATTCTTACCGAGGCGACCGCACAGACCCCGGGGTACATCGCCACTGAAACCGGAGCCATGCTCAAGCTTTTGAGCTCCTGCCCCAACACCTTGTATTTACACAGCGACCCAGAGCAAATTCAGGGAAGAGCTGAAGAAGGTGCTGAAATCCCCCTGGACGCTGACTCTAAGACTGGTTAAAAAGGGAAGAGAGAGGAACTAGCCAGGAAATTGGGACAGCAGAATCTGCTCTCGCTCATAGTCCAGCTTAGACTGGAGGGGGCGCCCTCCTTACATCATCAGAACATAAGAACATAAGAAATAGGAGCAGGAGTCGGCCATTTGGCCCCTCGAGCCTGCTCCACCATTCAATAAGATCATGGCTGATCTTCTACCTCAACTCCACTTTCCTGAACTATCCCCATATCCCTTGATTCCCTTAATATTCAAAAATCTATCGATCTCAGTCTTGAGTATACTCAACGACTGAGCCTCCACAGCCCTCTGGGGTAGAGAATTCCAAAGATTCAGCACCCTCTGAGTGAAGAAATTCCTCCTCATCTCAGTCCTAAATGGCCGACCCCTTATCCTGAGACTGTGACCCCTGGTTCTAGACTCTCCAGCCAGGGGGAAACAGCCTCTCAGCATCTACCCTGTCAAGCCCTGTAAGAATTTTGTACGTTTCAATGAGATCGCCTCTCATTCTTCTAAACTCTAGAGAATATAGGCCTAGTCTACTCAATCAAGATGGTACTTCAAAAAAAAAATCATCCACAAGATGTGGATGTCACTGGCAAGGCCAGCTTTTATTGCCCATCCCTGATGACCCTTGAGAAGGTGGTGGTGCGCCATCATCTTGAGTACAACTGAGTGACTCGCTGGGCCATTTCAGAGGGCGGTTCAGAGTCAACCACATTGCAGTGGGTCTGGAGTCACATACCAGCCAGACCGGGTAAGGGCGGCAGATTTCCTTCCCTAAAGGACATTCGTGAACCAGATGGGATTTTACAATAGTTTCATGGTCACCATTACCGATACTAGCTTTTTATTCCAGATTTATGTAATTAACTGAATTTAAATTCCCCAGCTGCCGTGGTGGGATTTGAACTCATGGCCCTGGATCATATTTGTGCCCCCTTGTGGTATTTACCACCAACATTGATCGTGTGTTTCCACAGATAGTTGAGTCCTAACAAATAAGGACATTCCACATCAAGTCTGAAAAGAACATAAGAAATAGGAGCAGGAGTTGGCCATTCGGCCCCTCGAGCCTGCTCCGCCATTCAATGAGATCATGGCTGATCTTCTGCCTCTACTCCATTCACCGGCCTTATCACCATATCCCTTGATGCCCTTACTAGTCAGAAATCTATCGAATTCTGTTTTGAATATACCCAATGACTGAGCTTCCACAACCCTCTGGGGTAGAGAATTCCAGAGATTCACCACCCTCTGTGTGAAGAAATTTCTTCTCATCTCAGTCCTGAATGGCCAACCCTTTATCCTGAGGCTGTGGCCCCTGGTTCTAGACTCCCCAGCCAAGGGAAACATTCTCCCAGCATCCACCCTATCAAGTCCTGTAATAATTTTGTATGCTTCAATGAGATCCCCTCTCATTCTTCTGAATTCAAGAGAATACAGGCCTAGTTTACTCAATCTCTTCTCATACGACAATCCCGCCATCCCAGGAACCAGTCTGGTGAACCTTCGTTGCACTCCCTCTATGGCAAGTATATCCTTCCTTAGGTAAGGAGACCAAAATTGTACACAGTACTCCAGGTGTGGTCTCACCAAGGCCCTATATAATTGGAGTAAGACTTCTTTACTCCTGTACTCAAATCCTCTTGTAATGAAGGCCAGCATACCATTTGCCTTCCTAATGGCTTGCTGCACCTGCACATTCACTTTCAGTGACTCATGTACAAGGACACCCAGGTCCCTTTGAGCATCTGCATTCCCCAATCTTACACCATTTAGGAAATACTCTGCCTTTCTGTTTTTTCTACCAGAGTGGATAACTTCACATTTATCCACATTATATTCCATCTGCCATGTTCTCGCCCATTCACCGAGCCTGTCGAGATCCCCTTGAAGCCTCTTCACATCCTCTTTGTAACTGACACTGCCACCTAGCTTTGTATCATCAGCAAATTTGGAAATGTTACATTTAGTCCCCTCATCCAAATCATTGATATAGATTGTGAATAGCTGGGGCCCGAGCTCCGATCCTTGCGGTACCCCACTAGTCACAGCCTGCCATCCTGAAAAAGACCCGTTTATCCCTACTCTTTGTTTTCTGTCTGTTAACCAATTCTCAATCCATGCTAGTATATTACCCCCAATTCCATGTGCCCTAATTTTGTTCACCAACCTCTTGTGTGGGACCTTATCGAAGGCCTTCTGAAAATCCAGTTACACCACATCTACCAGCTCCCCTTTGTCTACTCCATTAGTTACATCCTCAAAGAACTCCAATAGGTTTGTCAAACAGGATTTCCCTTTCATAAATCCATGTTGACTCTGCCCAATCTTACTAGTAGTTTCTAAGTGCCCAGTTATTGCATCCTTTATAATAGATTCCAGCATTTTCCCAACTACTGATGTGAGGCTAACAGGTCTGTAGTTCCCCGTTTTCTCTCTCCCTCCTTTCTTAAATAGCGGGGTTACATTTGCTAGCCTCCAATCTGCAGGAACCGTTCCAGAATCTATAGAATTTTGGAAGATGACAACCAATGCGTCCACTATTCCAATGGCCACTTCTTTCAAAACCCGAGGATGTAGGTCATCCGGTCCTTGGGATTTATCGACGTTTAGTCCCATTAATTTTGCTAGCACTGTTTTTTTACTAATAATAATTTCTTTAAGTTCCTCATTCTCGTCACACCCTTGGTTTTCTCGTATTTCGGGGAGGTTTTTTGTGTCTTCCTGCCTGAAAACAGAAACAAAGTATTTAAGACAGAAACAAAGTATTTAAGACAGAAACAAAGTATTTAAGACATAACGGCCTGCTCCTGCTCCTATTTCTTATGTGAGAAGTCGCACAACACCAGGTTATAGTCCAACAGTTTTATTTGAAATTACAAGCTTTCGGAGCGCTGCTCCTTCATCAGGTGAAGTGACTTCACCTGACGAAGGAGCAGCTCCAAAAGCTTGTGATTTCAAATAAAGCTGTTGGACTATAACCTGGTGTTCATCTTTTTGGTTGAACCCAAATTTACTGTAAATCAATTAAAATTTTAAATGAAACTTAATAATCAAATTAAAATTTGAAAGTCCGGGGTGACGATGCACTCCAGTCCCCGCGGCGCCCACCGGTCGCGGAAAAACTCAAGCGTGCCGGCGGACACCGCGTGCTCCATCTCCAGGGCCACCCGGGCGCGAACATGGCCGCGGAAGAGAGGCAGGCAATCGGGCCGAACGACCCCCTCGACCGCCCGCTGCCTGGACCAATTAATGGCTTTCTTGGCCAGGCCCAGGAGCAGTCCTACGAGGAGGTCCTCCGACCTACCCGCTCCCCTCCGCACCGGGTGACCGTAGATCAGGAGCGTGGGGCTGAAGTGCAACCAGAAATTGAGGAGCAGCCCCTTCAAATAATGAAAGAGGGGCTGCAACCTCTCACATTCAACATAAATGTGATAGACGGAGTCCTCCAGGCCGCAAAAATGGCAAGCAGCCTGGGAGTCCGTAAACCTACTTAAAATCCTATTGCACGGGACTGCTCCGTGCAACACCCTCCAGGCCAAGTCCCCAATAGAACAAGGGAAGACTCCCGCGTAGAGAGCCTTCCAATGGGGACCTTCGCCTCCGCCGGACGGCAGGATGGTACGCCAAGGCGTGTCCGGACGGCAGACGAAGATGGCAAAGTGGAGAGTGTGCAGGAGCAGCCCGTACAGGAAACGCCTCCGTGCGGATTGAAAGGGCACGGAGGGCATTTCTCCGAGAAGGCTCAAGTGGTGAGGCGGCGGCTCCCGAGGGAGGATTCGGGGCCGGGCGCCGATAAGGAATTCCGTCCGAACGGGGGTCAGTTCGGACGGGATCGCCCCACGTGCTTGAGCCTCCTCGACACACCTAGTGGAGACGGGGCCCAGTGCCACTTTTAGCGACTCGATGGCTTTGACCGCGAGCCGGACGTTGACCCAGGACATGCGCCTCGCCAACTCCTCCGGCGCCATCCAGCCCGCTCCTCCGCCATCGAGCAGGTCCCCGACTCTGGTCACCTTACCGGGCACAGCCCTGCCCTCCGCCAGCCAGCCGAACCCGCGGTCGTGGAGGTGCGGATTCCTGAACAGCGGCTCCCGAAGGACGGCCGCCGCTCCTGACGGGGGAGAACTGCGCTCGGAGGCGACGCTGTTCCAAACCCATAGCAGTTCCTGGTAGAAGACAGGCAGCTCCCGCAGGCTGGCATGCGTGCCACCCACTCTCACAAACAGGAGCTGCGTGTCGTAATTGAGGCCGTGCAGCTGGCGGAAGAAATACGTCGCCAGCGCACGCCACCTAGGAGGATTCTCCACGTACAGGTATCTCTGCAGCGTCTGAAGACGGAAAGTCGCCGCCTGGGTGCGAAGGCACACCAGCGCCTGACCGCCCTCCCTAAGCGGGAGACTCAAAACCGCGGCAGAGACCCAGTGCTTCCCTTTGTCCCAGAAGAAGTCGACGAGCTTCTTCTGCATCTTGGCGACAAACGCAGGGGGAGGGATCAAAGTGACCAACCGGTACCACAACATGGCGGCCACCAGCTGGTTTATGACCAGCGCTCGACCCCTGTAGGACAACACTCGGAGCAGTCCTGTCCAGCGTCCCTAGGCGAGCGGTGACTTTGGCCTCCAGCTCTTGCCAGTTCGCCGGCCAGGCGTCCTCGGCCGGGCTGAGGTAGACTCCCAGGTAGAGGAGGTGCGTGGTGCTCCAGGCGAAAGGCCCGAACTCCTCCGGCAGGGAGTCCACCTGCCATGGGCCCACCAGGAGTCCAGAACATTTCTCCCAGTTGATCTTGGCGGAGGATGCGTCCGAGTAAATCTGCTGGCATTCTCGCATCCTCCGCAAGTCGACGGGATCCGTGACCGCGAGGAGCACGTCATCGGCGTAAGCCGAGAGGACCACCTCCACGCCCGGCCCTTGCAGAGCCAGTCCCGTCAACCTCTTCCGCAAGAGGCGCAGGAAAGGCTCCACGCAAACGGCGTATAACTGACCGGACATGGGGCATCCCTGACGCACCCCCCTCCCGAAGCGAAGGGGCGCCGTCAAAGACCCGTTAACTTTAATGAGACACTCCGCGGCGGCGTACAGAAGTCGGATCCGGGCGACGAAATGCGTCCCGAACCCGAATGCGCGCAGAGTCCCGAAAAGATACTCGTGATCCACCCTGTCGAACGCCTTCTCCTGATCCAGGGAAAGGAAGGCGACCGACAGACCAGCCCTCTGGGAATGGTGGACCAGGTCCCGGACCAGATGGATGTTATCGTGGATGCTCCGGCCCGGGACCGTGTAGGACTGGTCGGGGTGGATCATGCGGGCCAGCACGGTGCCAAGGCGAGCAGACATAGCCCTGGCGAAAATTTTGTAGTCCGTGCTGAGGAGGGAGACCGGGCGCCAGTTCTTAAGTAGGCGGAGATCGCCCTTCTTGGGCAGCAGGACGATGACCGCCCTGCGCCAAGAGAGGGGCATCTCCCCGGTCGCCAGACTTTCCCCCAGGACCCGCGCGTAGTCGTCCCCCAAGACGTCCCAGAACGCCCTGTGGAACTCCACGGTCAGCCCGTCCAGCCCCGGGGACTTGCCCCTCGAGAGCTGGCGCAGGGCGCCGGTCAGCTCCGCCAGGCTTAGCGGAGCTTCTAAATTCTCGGCGCCCTCCGGGCCGACCTTCGGCAGGTCCTCCCACAAAACTCTGCGCGCATCCTCGCTGGACGGATCCGAAGAGAACAGAGCCCCGTAATAGGCCCGGGCCTCCGCGCAGATGCCCTCCGGATCCGAGACCAGAGATCCGTCGTCGGCCAGCAGCCCCAAGAGCTGCTTACGGACCCCCCGTCTTTTTTCCAGCGAGTAGAAGAAGGGGGAGCCGCGGTCCAGGTCCCGCAGGAACTGGATCCGCGACCTCACGTACGCGCCTCGGGACCCGACCAGCTGCAGGTCCTTCAGCGCGCCCTTCTTCTCTTCGTACACCTTCCGCAGGGCCGGGTCCTCGACGACTTGACCGAGACGGGACTCCAGGTCGAGCACTTCTTTCTCCAATCGCCCGACCCGGGCCTCCCGCCTCTTGGTCGACCCCTTCGCGTACTCCTGACAGAAGACGCGGACGTGAGCCTTGCCCACGTCCCACCATAGCCTCAAGGAGGGGAAGCCTCCCCGCTTCCTTCTCCAGTTGGCCCAGAACCGGCGAAACGAATCCCGGAACCGCGCGTCCTCCAGCAGCAGGTTGTTAAAATGCCAGTACGCGGACCCCCCCCCGCGCGCGCAGCGGAGCGAGCTCCGCCCACACCAGGTGGTGGTCCGTGCACGGCACCGGCCGCATGGAAGCCGCCGGAACGCAGGAGACGTACGCCCGGGAAATGTAAAGGCGGTCGATTCTGGACCTTCCTCCTCCAGACCTCACGCTCGTGAAGGCGCTGGAGTCGGGATGGAGATTTCGCCAGACGTCCACCAAGTCGAAGGACCCGACCAGGTCCCGCAACTTCTCCATCGCCGCCGGGCTTCGCGGGGGACCCGACCGGTCCCGCGCCTCGAGGGTACAATTGAAATCCCCCCCGAGGATGACGCACTCGCCCACGTCGATGGAGCCCAGAAGAGCGGACACTTCTCCGAAGAAGCGCACTTGCTGCGCACCGGTCCGGGGGGCGTACACGTTCACTAAATGGAGCGGCACGCCTCCCAGGCGAACAGTGACCTGGAGCAAGCGGCCCGGCACGTGCTCCTTGACCCTCAAGATCTCCGGCTGAAAATGCGGGGCCAGCAAGACAGCCACCCCGCAGGAATTGTTAGAGAGGTGACTCATGCTGACCCCTCCTTGCCACTCCAGGAGCCACGTGGCCTCGTCTCCCGGAACGGTGTGGGTTTCTTGCAGGAAGCACACCGCATATTTCCCGTCCCGAAGGACCGAGAAGTTATTGAATCTACGGCGCGCCTCCCTGCTGCCGTTGATGTTGAGGCTGGCTATGGTTATCTTCATCTCAGAAGCATAGTGCAACCTCTACCTAACGGAGGGGAGGGAGCGCGGTCACTGACGACCGCCACTCCCTCAGCAGCCCAGTGTGGAAACTCTTGAGCCGACGCAGCTCGAGCCGGCCAACGTCCTTGTCCGCGCCCATGATTTTAACGGCGGCGCGGACGGACACGACGAGCAGCGCCAGCTCCGACCACTTGTCGAGGGCCAGCCGGATCTTCTTGTGACGACCCTGGCTCACGGCCATAAAATCCCGGAGTTCCCCTACGGGGATGAGGGGAGAGTCGGTGAAGGGCACGAGGGCGTCCATCACCTCGCTGCCGATGGACTCCAAATCGTCCTCGTTGCCCAACACCGAGTCCCCGTCCTCCTCCGGGAGGTCGTCACCGGCGGCCAACCCGTCCGTCACACGGAGTGCAGCGAACGGCTCGGCCGCACCGGCCGGCCCCGCCTCCGTCACGATCCCACCCCCAGGATCGGTGGCAGAGGAGTCCACCCTGGGCTCCTTCAGGGGCGCCGGGCCGGGAGGCAGCGGCGGTTCGGGGCCCCCCCCCGCCTCAGGCGCCGGGGCGACCGGAGAAACCGGGGAGAAAATAATCCCAAATTCCTCCAGCACGTCCGGCGCCAACGACAGAGACGGAGTCAGGGGGCTTTCCGCCTCCCCGCCACCAACCTCCGACCCAGCGGGCTGGGGATTGCTACACTCCTCCACCAGGTCGAGCAGTCCCTGGGAGATGTCTGGGTTATAAAAGGCGGGCTCGGCTTCAGCCTCTTTGGCCTCGCCCGCCCCAGTCCCCAGGACGCCCGACCCGGCGAGGAGCAACGGTTCAGGTTCTACATTTTCTTCCGCGGGTTGTTCCGCGCCCCCCCCCCCACGGGCAGGGTCTCTTCCCCATCCCCGGGAGGCACAGGTCGGACAGACTCGGCTGTCTCACCCTCCCGAGGGACAGACGACCCCTGCCGATCGCGCGCGACGATGACGGTGGTGGGGTGGGGCGCAGCACCCGCGGCGGGCGACTGCCCCCCTTTTGCGGAGGGACCTTCCTCCTCGCAGTCCTCCTGCTGGGGGCGGAGCTTTCTTTTTAACAAGTTGGGGCCCGGAGAGAGGGAGGCCTCCATGTCTGCTGGGGCCTCCCTCTCTGCCCCCTTCCGACGACTGGGTTTCTTGGGCCCCTCGGGCCCGAGCCCGGCCGCAGGTCTTGATTTAGCTGCCTCGGCAGTTGCGGTCACGGTCACGGGCCCGGGCACGAGGACCCCCCCAGTCTCATGCGTCCCGACCAGCTCCGCGATATACTCGGGCGTGAGTTCGGTCAACTCCGATGTTTCCTCCGCGAGGGGATCCGCCCCTAGATGTTTATTTTTCCTACGCGCCTTCCTTCCCCCCGGACGCTCTCCCTCCCCCCCGCCAGAGGCCGTGGTGGTGTTGGCCTCCGATTTCGACCGCGCATCCGTCGCCGTCGACGCGCGGACAGTATCAGGGGGAGGGGGGGCGGCGGCGCCAACCCTGGCCGCGCCAGGTGTCGTGGCGGCCTTGGAGGCGGGGCAGTTTTTGCGGACGTGCCCCACCTCCTTACAGGCGTAGCACCGCACGCCGTCCGAGGTCCAGAAGACGCGGTGGGCGGTCCCCCCGTGGAGCACCGTGAACGCGCCATCCGCGTCCTCCTCCCGCGCCAGCCGGACGAAAAGCTGGCGCCGGAAGGAGAAGACGTGCCGAAGGCTGGCTTCCCGGAAGCCGAGCGGGATGGGTGTGATCCCCGACCTCACCTCCCCCAGTTGACGTAGGTGGGGGAGGAGGAGCTCACCCGGAACAAAGGGCGGGACGTTGGAAACCACAATCCTTTGCGCGGTGGCCTCAAGGGGGTCCACCGGCAGGAAGGTCCCGCCCACGGTGAGCCCCTTCTCGATGGACAGGGACACCGCCCGCTCCGACCCCAGGAAGAACACAGCCTTGCTGTACATTTTAGAGGCGGCGACGATGGCTGAAGGGCCGACAACCCCTGCCATGGCTTTAACGCACGCCTCTATAGTCATGTTGGGGTGAGTGTAGCTCTTGACCCCATTCTTCCTCGTAAGGAGGGTAAAAGGTGACGGGGTAACAGGAGGACTCGTGGCTGCGGCCGTGGCCGCGGCTGCCACGCTCGCATACGTCCTCGCTGCCCCCGCCACCGACGAAGATGTACTCGCCATAATGGAGGGTTCTTTAAGGGCTACACTCACCCCAAGTCACAGGCCTGAAGGTGTTAATGGCCTCGGTTTTTTTTTAGTTTTCCCCTGAGCAGAGGGAGCTCTTAAATTGAAGGCACACCTCTCCCTTTATATGAATTAATTGGGAGAGGGGCCTTCTCCCCTCTGCTCAATGGGTACTTAATTAAAATAGATTGAGGTGCCTCTTAGAGAGAGAGGCAGAGAGAGACAAGAGACAAAGAGAGAGAGAGAGGGGGGTGGGAAGGAGGGAAGCCGCAAGGGCAGGGTCGCCACTCAGGATGGTGGGTGGGTGGGTGTTGGCAGGGGGGTGCACTCTCCGATGTAATAAAAGTCTTTGGTGGTGGTGGTCTTCTGGTGGGGGGAGAAGATGTCTTCACCTGGGATAGCTGGAGATGCCCAGGCTCAGTCTTGCACCAGGTCTTAACGATGCCCAATAAGATTAAATTAATTGGGGACTTCACCTAGGCAACTCCAGCTGTCCCAGGTCAGGCAATGGGAAAGGGGTGTTTAATATGGTGTGTGCGGCCTAGCTTTTACAGAAGCCACACACACACACACACACCCCGAGTGCGGTCCCAGGCGAGGACAGACGGAGGCAGAGGCTGAGGCTGCGAGGGACTCAGCTCAACTTGGTGCTACGTGAACGGGTGAGCGCCGTTTGCTGAGAAGAGGAGGGGAAAGGAGAGGTCTCTTTTCTCTGTGCCTAGAAGGAGAAGGAGCCACGAAGGACAGAGTGGAGACCTTTCCACCTCCACCACGCCTGCAGCTACAGCTACAACCACGACTGCTGCTGAGGTGAGAGAGGAGAGGAGAGGAGAGGAGAGAGAGGAGACCAGCAACAACAACAGAGGGAAGCCTTTCCATCACTGCCTCCCCAACTGGTCTCCATTTCGAG
The DNA here is from genome assembly GCA_030390025.1 of Squalus acanthias. Taxonomy (NCBI): domain Eukaryota; kingdom Metazoa; phylum Chordata; class Chondrichthyes; order Squaliformes; family Squalidae; genus Squalus; species Squalus acanthias. The sequence goes on along the minus strand of JASTWF010001213.1, from coordinate 14,711 downwards.
AGAGGGAGAGAGGGGAGAACAAGACCAACATCTGCTTGGAAGGAGGGAGAGCGAGCCATCGAGAAGGAAAACAACATCGAGAGGTGGGTGTTAAAAAGGGCACTCTCCAAAAGACTTTGTATTTGAGGTGGGGGGAGGAAAGAAGGAGAAGACCGGGATAGCAAGGGGAGTGTGTGTGGCTCTTGCTAACAACTCGGCCACACACACCATCAACAAGCACCCCTTGCCTATTGCTTCACATTTTAGAACATTGTTAAGACCTGGTTGTAGACTGAGCCTGGGCATCTCCAGCTTTATTTTTTCCCAGGTGAAGACATCTTCTCCCCCCACCAGAAGAACATCAACAAAGACTTTATTTATCATCGAAGAGTGCCCCCCCCCCCCCAGGAGGCACCCACTATCCTGAGTGGCGAATAGGCCCGTGCGGCCTTCCCCCTTTCCTCCTTCCCACCCTCTCTCTCTCTCTCTCTCTCTCTGCCTCTCTCTAACGAGGCACCTCAAACCTTATTTATTACCCAATTGAGCAGAGGGGAGAAGGCCACTCCCAATTCCAATCATAAAAGGGAGAGGTGTGCCTTCTTTTTCTCAAAACAACCCCCTCTGCTCGGGGGAAAAGACAAAAAAAACCCAAGGCCACTTAAACATCACCCGGCCTGTGACTTGGGGTGGGTGTAGCCCTTTATACCACCTCAGTATGGCGAGCACATCTTCGCCGGCGGCGGGGCAAGCAAGGTCGTACGCGGGTGTGGCAGCCACGGCCACAGCTGGTCCCGCTGCTTCTGCTGCCTCGTCGCCTTTCAGGCTATTGACAAAAAAGCTGGGGGTGAAGAGCTACACTCACCCCAACATGACCATAGAGGCTTGCGTCAAAGCCATGGCTGGGGTAGTCGGCCCCTCAGCCATCGTTGCGGCCTCTAAAATGTACGGTAAGGCTGTGTTCTTCCTGCGGTCGGAGCGGGCGGTGTCCCTGGCCGTCACCGAGGGGCTCACCGTGGGCGGGACCTTCCTGCCGGTGGATCCGCTCGAGGCCACCGAGCAGCGACTCATACTATCGAATGTCCCGCCCTTTGTTCCGGTTGAGCTCCTCCTCCCCCACCTACGTCAACTGGGGGAGGTGAGGTCGGGGATTAATCCGATCCCGCTCGGCTGCAGGGAGGCCAGCCTCCGGCACGTCTTCTCCTTCCGGCGCCAGCTGTTTATCCAGCTGGCGCGGGAGGAAGACACGGAAGGCGCATTTAGCATAACACACGAGGGGACCGCCTACCGCGTCTTCTGGACGTCGGACGGTGTGCGGTGCCACGCCTGTAAGGAGGTGGGGCACATAAGAAAGAACTGCCCCGCCTCCAAGGCCGCCAAAGCATCTGAGGCGGCCAAGGCTGGCGCCGCCGCCGCTCCTCCCCCTGTTTCTGTCCGCGCGTCTGCGACACCCGATGCGCGGTCGACGCCGGAGGTCAACGCCGTCGCGGCCTCCGGCGAAGGGGAGGGGGAGCGTCCGAGTGGAAGGAAGGCGCGGAGGAAAAGCAAACACCTTCAGGCGGGTCCCCTTCACATATATGATGACTTACCCGAGCTTACGCCCCTACACCTTGCGCGGGTGGCGGCGGAGTTCGAGAATGCGAGGGACCTTGTGCCCGGGCCTGCGGCCGCATCCGCCAAGGCGGCAAAATCGAGACCTGCGGCCGTGACCGGGCCTGGGACCCCCGAGCAGACCGATCGACAGGGGGGAGCGGAGGTGGAGGCCTCGGTATGCATGGAGGTCTCCCAACCTTCGTGTCCCTCCTCTTCGAAAAGGAGGCGCGACATCCTGGATGAGGGGGAGGACCGCGAGGAACGGGGTCCCCCCTCGCAAGGGGAGTCGTGGCCCGCCGCGGGTGCTGCGCCCCCCCCCACCGACACCATCACCGACATCCGGCAGGGGCCGCCTGTCCCCCGGGAGGGCATGACAGATGAGTCTGTCCAGCCTGTGCCTCCCGGGGATGGGGGAGAGGCCCTGCTCATGGGGGGGGCCGCGGAACTACCCGCGGTGGGGAGTTACGCTGATCCGTTGTTTCTCGCCAGGTCGGGCATCCTGGGGACCGGGGCGGGCGAGGCCGATGAGGCAGAGCCCGCCGTGTACGGTCAGGACCACTCCCAGCTGCTGCTCGACCTGGTTGAGCAATATAACCAGGGTACCTGGTCCGCTGGGTCGGAGGATGGTGGCGGTGAAGGGGAAGGCCCCCTGACTCCGTCTGCGACGCTGGCGCCGGGGTTGTTGAGGGAACTGGCACTAATGTGCTCCCCGGTTTCCCTGTGCACCCCGGAGCCGGGGGCGGAGGGGGGCCCCGAGCCGCCGCCGCTTCCTGACCCGGCGCCTCTGGAGGAGCCCAGGGAGGACTCCTCTGCTGCCGATCCTGGGGGTGGGATCGGGGCAGAGGTAGGGCTGGCCGATGGCGACCCCCCGGAGGAGGACGGGGACCCGGCGGAGGACACTGAGGATGATATGGAATCCGTCGCCAGTGAGGCGGCGGATGCCCTCGTGCCCTCCTCCGGGTCCCCCCTCATCCCCGTTGTGGAACTCCGGGACTTTGTGGCCATGGGCCAGGGTCGCCAGGATATAATCCGGCTGGCCATCGATAAATGGTCGGATCTGGCGCTGCTCGTTTGCTCCGTCCGCGCCGCAGTCAAAACCATGGGCGCGGACGGGGGCGTGGGCCTGGCCGAGCGGCGTCGGATCCAGAATTTCCTCGCTGGGCTTGGAAGGGAGTGGCGGTCGACTAGCGGCCGCGCTCCCTCCTCCCATTAGAGTAAGGTAGAGGTTGCACTATGCTCTTGTCATGAAGATAACCATAGCCAGCCTCAACATCAACGGCAGCAGAGAGGCACGCCGTAGATTTAATAACTTCTCGTCCCTTCGGGAAGGGAGGCATGCGGTGTGCTTCCTGCAGGAAACTCACACCGTTCCGGGAGACGAGGCCACGTGGCTCCTGGAGTGGCGAGGAGGGGTCAGCATGAGTCACCTCTCCAACGTTTCCGGTGGGGTGGCTATCTTGCTGGCCCCGCATTTTCAGCCGGAGATCTTGGGGGTCAAGGAGCATGTGCCGGGCCGCTTGCTCCAGGTCACTGTTCGTCTGGGGGGCGTGCCGCTCCATTTAGTGAACGTGTACGCCCCCCAGCCCGGTGCGCAGCAAGTGCGCTTCTTCGATGAAGTGTCCGCTCTTCTGGGCACCGTCGACGTCGGCGAGTGCATCATCCTCGGGGGGGATTTTAATTGTACCCTCGAGGCGAGGGACCGTTCGGGCCCTCCGCGAAGCCTGACGGCGACGGTGAAGTTGAGGGACCTGGTCGGGTCCTTCGACTTGGTGGACGTCTGGCGAAATCTCCATCCCGACTCCAGCGCCTTCACTTGGGTGGGGTCTGGAGGAGGAAGGTCCAGAATCGACCGCCTTTATATTTCCCGGGCGTACGTCTCCTGCGTTCCGGCGGCTTCCATGCGGCCAGTGCCGTGCACGGACCACCACCTGGTGTGGGCGGAGCTCGCTCCGTTGCAGGCGCCGGGGGGGTCCGCGTACTGGCATTTTAACAACCTGCTGCTGGAGGACGTGCGGTTCCGGGATTCGTTTCGCCGGTTCTGGGCCGACTGGAGAAGGAAGCAGGGGGGCTTCCCCTCCTTGAGGCTATGGTGGGACGTGGGCAAGGCTCACGTCCGTCTCTTCTGTCAGGAGTACGCGAAGGGGTCGACCAAGAGGCGGGAGGCCCGGGTCGGGCGATTGGAGAAAGAAGTGCTCGACCTGGAGTCCCGTCTCGGTCAAGTCGTCGAAGACCCGGCCCTGCGGAAGGTGTACGAAGAGAAGAAGGGCGCGCTGAAGGACCTGCAGCTGGTCGGGTCCCGAGGCGCGTACGTGAGGTCGCGGATCCAGTTCCTGCGGGACCTGGACCGCGGCTCCCCCTTCTTCTACTCGCTGGAAAAAGACGAGGGGTCCGTAAGCAGCTCTTGGGGCTGCTGGCCGACGACGGATCTCTGGTCTCGGATCCGGAGGGGATCAGCGCGGGGACCCGGGCCTATTACGGGGCTCTGTTCTCTCCGGATCCGTCCAGCGAGGATGCGCGCAGAGTTTTGTGGGAGGACCTGCCGAAGGTCGGCCCGGAGGGCGCCGAAGAATTGGACGCTCCGCTAAGTTTGGCGGAGCTGACCGGCGCCCTGCGCCAGCTCTCGAGGGGAAAGTCCCCGGGGCTGGACGGGCTGACCGTGGAGTTCCACAGGGCGTTCTGGGACGTCTTGGGGGGCGACTACGCGCGGGTCCTGGGGGAAAGTCTGGCGACCGGGGAGATGCCCCTCTCTTGGCGCAGGGCGGTTATCGTCCTGCTGCCCAAGAGGGGTGATCTCCGCCTTTTAAAAAACTGGCGCCCGGTCTCCCTCCTCAGCACGGACTATAAAATTTTTGCCAGGGCCATGTCTGCCCGCCTCGGCACCGTGCTGGCCCACATGATCCACCCCGACCAGTCCTACACGGTCCCGGGCCGGACAATCCACGACAACATCCATCTGGTCCGGGACCTGGTCCACCTTTCCCAGAGGACTGGTCTGTCGGTCGCCTTCCTTTCCCTGGATCAGGGAAGGCGTTCGACAGGGTGGATCACGAGTATCTCTTCGGGACTCTGCGCGCATTCGGGTTCGGGACGCATTTCGTCGCCCGGATCCGACTTCTGTACGCCGCCGCGGAGTGTCTCATTAAAGTTAACGGGTCTTTGACGGCGCCCCTTCGCTTCGGGAGGGGGGTGCGTCAGGGATGCCCCATGTCCGGTCAGTTATATGCCGTTTGCGTGGAGCCTTTCCTGCGCCTCTTGCGGAAGAGGTTGACGGGACTGGCTCTGCAAGGGCCGGGCGTGGAGGTCGTCCTCTCGGCTTACGCCGATGACGTGCTCCTCATGGTCACGGATCCCGTCGACCTGCGGAGGATGCGAGAATGCCAGCAGATTTACTCGGACGCATCCTCCGCCAGGATCAACTGGGAGAAATGTTCTGGACTCCTGGTGGGCCAGTGGCGGGTGGACTCCCTGCCGGAGGAGTTCAGGCCCTTTGCCTGGAGCACAACACACCTTCTCTACTTGGGAGTCTACCTCAGCCCTGCCGAGGACACCTGGCCGGCGAAATGGCAAGAGCTGGAGGCCAAGGTCACCGCTCGCCTAGGACGCTGGACGGGGTTGCTCCGAGTGTTGTCCTACAGGGGTCGAGCGCTGGTCATAAACCAGCTGGTGGCCGCCATGTTGTGGTACCGGTTGGTCACTTTGATCCCTCCCCCTGCGTTTGTCGCCAAGATACAGAAGATGCTCATCGACTTCTTCTGGGACAAAAGGAAGCACTGGGTCTCTGCCGCGGTTCTGTGTCTCCCGCTTAGGGAGGGCGGTCAGGCGCTGGTGTGCCTTCGCACCCAGGCGGCGACTTTCCGTCTTCAGACGCTGCAGAGGTACCTTTACGTCGAGAATCCTCCCAGATGGTGTGCGCTGGCGACGTATTTCTTCCGCCAGATGCACGGCCTCAACTACGACACGCAGCTCCTGTTTGTGGAATTGGGCCGCACGCGAGCCTACCTGTGGGAGCTGCCTGTCTTTTACCAGGAACTGCTATGGGTCTGGAACCAGGTCGCCTCCAGGCGGAGTTCTCCCCCGTCAGGAGTGGCGGCTCTCCTTCGGGAGCCGCTGTTCAGGAATCCGCACCTCCACGTCCGACGGATCGGCTGGCTGGCGGAGGGCAGGGCTGTGCCAGGCAAGGTGACCAGAGTCAGGGACCTGCTCGACGGCGGAGGAGCGGGCTGGATGGCGCCAGAGGAGTTGGCGCGGCGCCTCTCCTGGACAGACGTCTGGCGCGCGGCCAAAGCCATCGAGTTGCTGAAAGTGGCACTGGGCCCGGACTCCACTAGGTGTATCGAGGAGGCTCAAGCACGTGGGGCGATCCCGTCCGAACTGACCTCCGTTCGGACGGAATTCCTCATCGGCGCACGGCCCCGAAACCCCTCTCGGGAACCGGCGCCTCACAACTTGAGCCGTCTCGGGGAAATGCCCTCCGTGCCCTTCAGTTCTGCACGGAGGGGTTTCCTGTACGGGCTGCTCCTGCACACTTTCCACTTTGTCATCTTCGCCTGCCGTCCGGACACGCCTTGGCGTGCCATCTTGCCGTCCGGCGGAGGCGAAGGTCCCCAATGGAGGGCTCTCTATGCGGGAGTACTCCCCTTTTCTATTGGGGACATGGCCTGGAGGGTGTTGCACGGAGCAGTCCCGTGCAATCGGTTTTTAAGTAGGTTCACGGACTCCCAGGCCGCCTGTCTTTTTTGCGGCCTCGAGGAGTCCGTGTTCCACGTTTATGTGGAATGCGAGAGGTTGCAGCCCCTCTTTGAATATTTGAAGGGGCTGCTCCTCGCTTTTTGGTTGCACTTCAGTCCCACGCTCCTGATCTACGGTCACCCGGTGCGGAGGGGAGAGAGCAGGTCGGAGGACCTCCTCGTAGGACTGCTCCTGGGCCTGGCCAAAGTGGCCATTAACAGGTCCAGGCAGCGGGCGGTCGAGGGGGTCGTTCGGCCCAATTGCCTGCCTCTCTTCCGCGGCTATGTTCGCGCCCGGGTGGCCCTGGAGATGGAGCATGCGGTGTCCGCCGGCACACTTGAAGCCTTCCGAGACCGGTGGGCGCCGCAGGGACTGGAGTGCATCGTTTCCCCGGGAAATGTTATTTTAATTAATGCACTCCAAGTTGTCCGCTTCGCAGAAGGCCCAAGGTGGAAGACCCGGAGGAGAGTGGCCTGGGCGGGAGGCCCAGCACGGAGAACCCCAGGCGGGGGGCCCAGGGCGGGGCGGCTGGTCGGCAGAGGTGGAGTCAGGAGATGCGGTTGCTTCACCCCGGGTGCTCGTGGGGAATGCCGGTGCGGAGGGTCCGGTGCAGAAGGCCCAAGGTGGAAGACCCAGAGGAGAGTGGCCTGGGCGGGAGGCCCAGCACGGAGAACCCCAGGCGGGGGGCCCAGGGCGGGGCGGCTGGTCGGCAGAGGTGGAGTCGGGAGATGCGGTTGATTCACCCCGGCTGCTCGCGGGGAATGCCGGTGCGGAGGGTCCGGTGCAGAAGGCCCAAGGTGGAAGACCCGGAGGAGAGTGGCCTGGGCGGGAGGCCCAGCACGGAGAACAATTGAGTGGATGGTCGGGTGGGCGGTGCCAGTGGGACTGGCGCGGAACAGGTTTCTTGGGTTATTGGAGTGGATGTTATATGTGGCATTTAGTTGGATTGTGATGGTGCTATGTGTTTGTACACTGTGGTGTTGAAATGGGTTGTTTTATGTGGAGTTAAGTGAGATGTATTATTTTAATATAAAAAAAAGTGTGGTATTGTTTGGGGGTATTTGTACTGTATTTTGATGGATGAATGTAATGGTTTTACTATGTAATTTGTATTATTGGTTTGAATAAAAGATTCACCCCTTGGATGTTCCGGCCTTCTTCTTTTTCTTCTTTCCTCCCCCCACCTACAAAACAAAGTCTCTGGGAGAGTGCCCCAGAATCACACCCACCTGTAGATGTTGTTCTTTCCTTCCTTCTTCCTTCCAAACAGATGATGTTTGTTGGTGATGTTTTTCTCCCCTCTCTCCCTCTCCTAAAATGGAGGCCAATTGAGGAGGCAGTGTGGAAAGGCCTCTCCTCTGGTGTTAATGGCCTTGGCCTTCCTTTCTTTCCTTTCTCCTCTCCTGTCCTCTCTCTCCAGGCACCTCAGTTGTTGTGGTTGTTGGTTGTTGGTGGTGGCCTGCTGCCTGGTCTCCTTCTCCTTCTCCTCTTCCTGCTCACAGAGACCACCACTCTGCTGCTGCTGCTGCTCCTTCAGCAGCTCCGAAAGCTTGTGATTTCAAATAAAGCTGTTGGACTATAACCTGGTGTTGATCTTTTTGGTTGCACAAATCAGGTTGGACAAATCAAAATTTACTGTAAATCAATTAAAACTTGAAATGAAACTTAATAAATCAAATTAAAATTTGAAAGTCCGGGGTGACGATGCACTCCAGTCCCCGCGGCGCCCACCGGTCGCGGAAAAACTCAAGCGTGCCGGCGGACACCGCGTGCTCCATCTCCAGGGCCACCCGGGCGCGAACATGGCCGCGGAAGAGAGGCAGGCAATCGGGCCGAACGACCCCCTCGACCGCCCGCTGCCTGGACCAATTAATGGCTTTCTTGGCCAGGCCCAGGAGCAGTCCTACGAGGAGGTCCTCCGACCTACCCGCTCCCCTCCGCACCAGGTGACCGTAGATCAGGAGCGTGGGGCTGAAGTGCAACCAGAAATTGAGGAGCAGCCCCTTCAAATAATGAAAGAGGGGCTGCAACCTCTCACATTCAACATAAATGTGATAAACGGACTCCTCCAGGCCGCAAAAATGGCAAGCAGCCTGGGAGTCCGTAAACCTACTTAAAATCCTATTGCACGGGACTGCTCCGTGCAACACCCTCCAGGCCAAGTCCCCAATAGAACAAGGGAAGACTCCCGCGTAGAGAGCCTTCCAATGGGGACCTTCGCCTCCGCCGGACGGCAGGATGGTACGCCAAGGCGTGTCCGGACGGCAGACGAAGATGGCAAAGTGGAGAGTGTGCAGGAGCAGCCCGTACAGGAAACGCCTCCGTGCGGATTGAAAGGGCACGGAGGGCATTTCTCCGAGAAGGCTCAAGTGGTGAGGCGGCGGCTCCCGAGGGAGGATTCGGGGCCGGGCGCCGATAAGGAATTCCGTCCGAACGGGGGTCAGTTCGGACGGGATCGCCCCACGTGCTTGAGCCTCCTCGACACACCTAGTGGAGACTGGGCCCAGTGCCACTTTTAGCGACTCGATGGCTTTGACCGCGAGCCGGACGTTGACCCAAGACATGCGCCTCGCCAACTCCTCCGGCGCCATCCAGCCCGCTCCTCCGCCATCGAGCAGGTCCCCGACTCTGGTCACCTTACCGGGCACAGCCCTGCCCTCCGCCAGCCAGCCGAACCCGCGGTCGTGGAGGTGCGGATTCCTGAACAGCGGCTCCCGAAGGACGGCCGCCGCTCCTGACGGGGGAGAACTGCGCTCGGAGGCGACGCTGTTCCAAACCCATAGCAGTTCCTGGTAGAAGACAGGCAGCTCCCGCAGGCTGGCACGCGTGCCACCCACTCTCACAAACAAGAGCTGCGTGTCGTAATTGAGGCCGTGCAGCTGGCGGAAGAAATACGTCGCCAGCGCACGCCACCTAGGAGGATTCTCCACGTACAGGTATCTCTGCAGCGTCTGAAGACGGAAAGTCGCCGCCTGGGTGCGAAGGCACACCAGCGCCTGACCGCCCTCCCTAAGCGGGAGACTCAAAACCGCGGCAGAGACCCAGTGCTTCCTTTTGTCCCAGAAGAAGTCGACGAGCTTCTTCTGCATCTTGGCGACAAACGCAGGGGGAGGGATCAAAGTGACCAACCGGTACCACAACATGGCGGCCACCAGCTGGTTTATGACCAGCGCTCGACCCCTGTAGGACAACACTCGGAGCAATCCTGTCCAGCGCCCTAGGCGAGCGGTGACTTTGGCCTCCAGCTCTTGCCAGTTCGCCGGCCAGGCGTCCTCGGCCGGGCTGAGGTAGACTCCCAGGTAGAGGAGGTGCGTGGTGCTCCAGGCGAAAGGCCCGAACTCCTCCGGCAGGGAGTCCACCTGCCATGGGCCCACCAGGAGTCCAGAACATTTCTCCCAGTTGATCTTGGCGGAGGATGCGTCCGAGTAAATCTGCTGGCATTCTCGCATCCTCCGCAAGTCGACGGGATCCGTGACCGCGAGGAGCACGTCATCGGCGTAAGCCGAGAGGACCACCTCCACGCCCGGCCCTTGCAGAGCCAGTCCCGTCAACCTCTTCCGCAAGAGGCGCAGGAAAGGCTCCACGCAAACGGCGTATAACTGACCGGACATGGGGCATCCCTGACGCACCCCCCTCCCGAAGCGAAGGGGCGCCGTCAAAGACCCGTTAACTTTAATCAGACACTCCGCGGCGGCGTACAGAAGTCGGATCCGGGCGACGAAATGCGTCCCGAACCCGAATGCGCGCAGAGTCCCGAAAAGATACTCGTGATCCACCCTGTCGAACGCCTTCTCCTGATCCAGGGAAAGGAAGGCGAACCGACAGACCAGCCCTCTGGGAATGGTGGACCAGGTCCCGGACCAGATGGATGTTATCGTGGATACTCCGGCCCGGGACCGTGTAGGACTGGTCGGGGTGGATCATGCGGGCCAGCACGGTGCCAAGGCGAGCAGACATAGCCCTGGCGAAAATTTTGTAGTCCGTGCTGAGGAGGGAGACCGGGCGCCAGTTCTTAAGTAGGCGGAGATCGCCCTTCTTGGGCAGCAGGACGATGACCGCCCTGCGCCAAGAGAGGGGCATCTCCCCGGTCGCCAGACTTTCCCCCAGGACCCGCGCGTAGTCGTCCCCCAAGACGTCCCAGAACGCCCTGTGGAACTCCACGGTCAGCCCGTCCAGCCCCGGGGACTTGCCCCTCGAGAGCTGGCGCAGGGCGCCGGTCAGCTCCGCCAGGCTTAGCGGAGCTTCTAAATTCTCGGCGCCCTCCGGGCGACCTTCGGCAGGTCCTCCCACAAAACTCTGCGCGCATCCTCGCTGGACGGATCCGAAGAGAACAGAGCCCCGTAATAGGCCCGGGCCTCCGCGCTGATGCCCTCCGGATCCGAGACCAGAGATCCGTCGTCGGCCAGCAGCCCCAAGAGCTGCTTACGGACCCCCCGTCTTTTTTCCAGCGAGTAGAAGAAGGGGGAGCCGCGGTCCAGGTCCCGCAGGAACTGGATCCGCGACCTCACGTACGCGCCTCGGGACCCGACCAGCTGCAGGTCCTTCAGCGCGCCCTTCTTCTCTTCGTACACCTTCCGCAGGGCCGGGTCCTCGACGACTTGACCGAGACGGGACTCCAGGTCGAGCACTTCTTTCTCCAATCGCCCGACCCGGGCCTCCCGCCTCTTGGTCGACCCCTTCGCGTACTCCTGACAGAAGACGCGGACGTGAGCCTTGCCCACGTCCCACCATAGCCTCAAGGAGGGGAAGCCTCCCCGCTTCCTTCTCCAGTCGGCCCAGAACCGGCGAAACGAATCCCGGAACCGCGCGTCCTCCAGCAGCAGGTTGTTAAAATGCCAGTACGCGGACCCCCCCCGCGCGCGCAGCGGAGCGAGCTCCGCCCACACCAGGTGGTGGTCCGTGCACGGCACCGGCCGCATGGAAGCCGCCGGAACGCAGGAGACGTACGCCCGGGAAATGTAAAGGCGGTCGATTCTGGACCTTCCTCCTCCAGACCTCACGCTCGTGAAGGCGCTGGAGTCGGGATGGAGATTTCGCCAGGCGTCCACCAAGTCGAAGGACCCCGACCAGGTCCCGCAACTTCTCCATCGCCGCCGGGCTTCGCGGGGGACCCGACCGGTCCCGCGCCTCGAGGGTACAATTGAAATCCCCCCGAGGATGACGCACTCGCCCACGTCGATGGAGCCCAGAAGAGCGGACACTTCTCCGAAGAAGCGCACTTGCTGCGCACCGGTCCGGGGGGCGTACACGTTCACTAAATGGAGCGGCACGCCTCCCAGGCGAACAGTGACCTGGAGCAAGCGGCCCGGCACGTGCTCCTTGACCCTCAAGATCTCCGGCTGAAAATGCGGGGCCAGCAAGACAGCCACCCCGCAGGAATTGTTGGAGAGGTGACTCATGCTGACCCCTCCTTGCACTCCAGGAGCCACGTGGCCTCGTCTCCCGGAACGGTGTGGGTTTCTTGCAGGAGCACACCGCATATTTCCCGTCCGAAGGACCGAGAAAGTTATTGAATCTACGGCGCGCCCTCCTGCTGCCGTTGATGTTGAGGCTGCTATGGTTATCTCCATCTCAGAAGCATAGTGCAACCCTCTACCTAACGGAGGGGAGGGAGGGCGGTCACTGACGACCGCCACTCCCTCAGCAGCCCAGTGTGGAACGTCTTGAGCCGACGCAGCTCGAGCCGGCCAACGTCCTTGTCCGCGCCATGATTTTACGGCGGCGCGGACGGACACGCCGAGCAGCGTCAGCTCCGACCACTTGTCGAGGGCCAGCCGGATCTTCTTGTGACGACCCTGGTCATGGCCATAAAATCCCGGAGTTCCCCCTACGGGGATGAGGGGAGAGTCGGTGAAGGGCACGAGGGCGTCCATCGCCTCGCTGCCGATGGACTCCAAATCGTCCTCGATGCCCCCCACCGAGTCCCCGTCCTCCTCCGGGAGGTCGTCCACGGCGGCCGACCCGTCCGTCGCACAGGGTGCAGCGAACGGCTCGGCCGCACCGGCGGCCCCGCCTCCGTCACGATCCCACCCCCGGATCGGTCGGCAGAGGAGTCCACCCTGGGCTCCTTCAGGGGCGCCGGGCCGGGAGGCGGCGGGCGGCGGTTCGGGGCCCCCCCCCCCCCCCGCCTCAGGCGCGGGGCGACCGGACGAAAACCGGGGAGAAAATAATCCCAAATTCCTCCAGCACGTCCGGCGCCAACAACAGGACGGAGTCAGGGGGCTTTCCGTCTCCCGCCACCAAACTCCCGACCAGCGGGCTGGGATTGCTACACTCCTCCACCAGGTCGAGCAGTCCCTGGGAGATGTCTGGGTTATAAAAGGCGGGCTCGGCTTCAGCCCTTTGGCCCTCGCCCCGCCCCAGTCCCCAGGACGCCCCGACCCGGCGAGGAGCCACGGTTCCGGTTCTACATTTCCCTCCGCGGGTTGTTCCGCGCCCCCCCCCACGGGCAGGGTCTCTTCCCCATCCCCGGGAGGCACAGGTCGGACAGACTCGGCTGTCTCACCCTCCCGAGGGACAGACGACCCCTGCCGATCGCGCGCGACGATGACGGTGGTGGGGTGGGGCGCAGCGCACCGCGGGGGCGGGACTGCCCCCCTTTTGCGGAGGGACCTTCCTCCTCGCAGTCTCCTGCTGGGGGCGGAGCTTTCTTTTTAACGTATTGGGGCCCGGAGAGGGGGAGGCCTCCATGTCTGCTGGGGCCTCCCTCTCTGCCCCCTTCCGACGACTGGGTTTCTTGGGCCCCTCGGGCCCGAGCCCGGCCGCAGGTCTTGATTCAGCTGCCTCAGCAGTTGCGGTCACGGTCACGGGCCCGGGCACGAGGACCCCCAGTCTCATGCGTCCCGACCAACTCCGCGATATACTCGGGCGTGAGTTCGGCCATTCAGATGTTTCCTCCGCGAGGGGATCCGCCCCTTATGTGTTTATTTTTCCTACGCGCCTTCCTTCCCCCCGGACGCTCTCCCTCCTCCCCGCGGAGGCGTGGTGGAGTTGGCCCTCCGATTTCGACCGCGCATCGTCGCCGTCGACGCCTGCGGACAGTATCAGGGGGGAGTGGGGGGGCGGCGGCCGCCAACCCTGGCCGCGCCAGGTGTCCGTGGCGGCCTTGGAGGCGGGGCCGTAGTTTTGCGGACGTTGCCCCACCTCTTACAGGCGTAGCACGCGCGCCGTCCGAGGTCCAGAAGACGCGGTGGGCGGTCCCCCCGTGGAGCACCGTGAACGCGCATCCGGACACCCCTCCCTCCCCCCGCGCCAGCCGGACGACCAAAGCTGGCGCCGGAAGGAGAAGACGTGCCGAAGGCTGGCCTCCCGGAAGCCGAGCGGGATGGGTGTGATCCCGACCTCACCTCCCCCAGTTGAGTAGGTGGGGGGAGGAGAGAGCTCACCCGGAACAAAGGGCGGGACGTTGGAAACCACAATCCTTTGCGCGGTGGCTCAAGGGGGTCCACCGGCAGGAAGGTCCCGCCCACGGTGAGCCCCTTCTCGATGGCCAGGGACACCGCCGCTCCGACCCCAGGAAGAACACAGCCTTGCCGTACATTTTAGAGGCGGCGACGATGGCTGAAGGGCCGACAACCCCAGCCATGGCTTTTACACACGCCTCTATAGTCATGTTGGGGTGAGTGTAGCTCTTGACCCCATTCTTCCTCGTAAGGAGGGTAAAAGGTGACGGGGTAACAGGAGGACTCGTGGCTGCGGCCGTGGCCGCGGCTGCCACGCTCGCATACGTCCTCGCTCCCCGCCACCGACGAGGATTACTCGCCATAATGGAGGGTTCTTTAAGGGCTACACTCACCAAGTCACAGGCCTGAAGGTGTTAATGGCCTCGGTTTTTTTTTTTTTGTTTTCCCCTGAGCAGAGGGAGCTCTTAAATTAAAGGCACACCTCTCCTTTAGTTGATTGAATTGGGAGAGGGGCCTTCTCCCCTCTGCTCAATGGGTACTTAATTAAAATAGATGAGGTGCCTCTTAGAGAGAGGGGCCAGAGCGAGACAAGAGACAAAGAGAGAGAGAGAGGGGGGGTGGGAAGGAGGGAAGCCGAAGGGCAGGGTCGCCATCAGGATGGTAGGTGGGTGGGTGGTTTGGCAGGGGGGTGCACTCTCCGATGTAATACAAGTCTTTGGTGGTGGTCTTCTGGTGGGGGGAGCAAGATGTCTTCACCTGGGATAGCTGGAGATGCCCAGGCTCAGTCCTGCACCAGGTCTTAACGCTGCCCAATTGGATATAAATAATTGGGGAACTTCACCTAGGCAGCTCAGCTGTCCCAGGTCAGGCAATGGGAACGGGGTGTTTAATATGGTGTGGCGGCTAGCTTTTACAGAAGCCACACACTCACACACAACCCTTAGATGTTCGGCTTCTTCTTTTCTTCTTTCCTCCCCCCACCTACAAAACAAAGTCTCTGGGAGAGTTGCA